>CM068373.1:469922414-470264914 GCA_034769895.1 Magicicada septendecula
ATCTTTCTTGTGTTATAAACTATATAAGATATGGATCCCTTACACTCCTTCTTTTCTTTACTATTCTCATTTTTTGTTTCTTCTCTTTGTTTTATATTATTAAATATTTTATCTACTACATTCGTATTATACTTGTTGTTTTTTACAATTATTTTTATTCTTTCTATTTCTTTCTTTCTGTTTTCCTCATCTTCAATACAACTGTTTATTCTATGACAGAAATTATTTATCGCTGCCATTTTATACTGTATTGGATGGTATGAATCATTTGGTATTATAACATCCGTATATGTGCTTTTCCTATAAATGTCAAATTTTATTTTATTTTATTTTGTTATTCTTATGTTTAAATCTAGGAAACAAGGAAATAAAGAAATATTTAGCAGCTTATTAGACAACAAAAAAGAGTAAGTTAAACGTAAATTGTAACGGCTACGAAATTGGTAATGTAAGACAACCCACTATGGGTGGAGCTAAGTACGACGTTACTTTGTCAGGGGGCGGGGCTAGATAGGTCCGGTAAAACAGTATATAAGAAGTGAACGGTTTCATATTTCTCTGTTGGTAAATGACCTGAAGATGGCTTGACTGCCGAAAGCGCTCATCAGTACCAAATACAACATAGTGGTTTGTGTAAAATTATTAGTAGAAATATTTGATACCACTAACACTCCAAAATAACAATACGATAATAATTTATTAACCTATACTTACAGAAGTATTTCTTATCTGAAAACATGTATACTATACAGAAATCCTGAAAAACATGTATACTATACAGAAATCCTGCAAAACATGTACAGTATATTATACAGAAATCCTGCAAAACATGTGTATTATACAGAAATTCTGCAAAACACGCATATTATACACAAATCCTGCAAAACATGTATATTATACAGAAATCCTGCAAAACACAGTCAAGAGTCGCCTCCTACAAAATAAAAGCTAAAAATTGTATAAAAATTTCAAGTTTTATTCGTTTAGATTTCCTGCCACTAGAACTGAGCTGCTTGTTATTTCAATTGATACAGTCTTTATTATGGGCTTACTACTTCAATGAGTTTAAATAAGGACAGAACTGACTGACATTAGAGGTTGTGTATAACGGACCAAGCAGTTGTGTGTTTATTATGGACTCACTATTGTCAACCAGTTTTTGGTGTGGCAATTTACTCTCTGTAAGTTTCACTGGATTAATAGTATAGCATAAAACAGTTGTTGGCCAATTTATTACCTTTAATAATTTATTATTAATCACTAACTTAGTTTTTTAATTAATTGATGAAAATTAATTTTCTAAATTGCCAATGTAAATATCAAATTACAATACTGTACTTTTTATTCAATTTAAACAGTTAACATATTACTAAAATACATCAAAGAGCATTAGCTGAAAGACATTTTGTGACACGGGGTACAGCAACAGTTCCAGAGCAAAATTTTTGTTATATAAAAGGAACATTTTCTTATATGGTATTCAGCAGGCTGAGAGATACATAATAGATTCACATAATAGATGTGTTGCATAACTTTGTATGTAAATGCAGCTGTGTGTTGGACTCGCACTCTGAGAATTAAAGCCAGTTAAACCGAAAGTAAAGCTAAGACGAGCTAAGTTAAGTTTTGCATTAACTTAGGTTTTGCATCTTGCATTAGGTTTCCTCAATTTGGTTTCAGTATAAGCTTTCAGTCCGTATCAGTCTTTACAAAGACGTCATTGCCTTAGCGTGCCCAATAGCTTTCATCACATAACACATAACACAGTTTATACAATGTCTCTGGTCTCTTTGAATGAATTACAGTACAAAATCTGTAAAACGGCATTGAGGTTACATGATAACGTGATTTCAGTCCGTTCTATAATTAAGTGATGACAGCAAATAAGCTTTCACACATTTAATAATGGAATCTTTTATATTTGACTAACAAATTAGTAAGACTATGTCATGTTACACTCAAATTAGAATGTCAACACTGCCATAGCCATCAGAAATGAAATTCTCCAAGAGAATTGTAAGAAAAAATTTAACCAACTAATAATGTCACGAATTATGTAAAATGTGTGTGTGTGTGTGTGTGTGTGTGTGTGTGTGTGTGTGTGTGTGTGTGTGTGTGTGTGTGTGTGTGTGTGTGTGTGTGTGTGTGTGTGCATTTCATGGTGAATGTAGTTTGTTTCCCATGTGTTTTATTATGACCCTTAAAAATGCTGGTGTATATAGGCCCTAAATTACCAAAACATGGACTACATGTTATATGCTACATGGACTACATTAACATGCTACACGGACATGGCCATTACCTTCATATAAGTTATTAAAAGAATAACAAACTGTACACAACCCTGCACAGGTACAACATAAACAAATGTCAATCACATGTGAAGGTATGAAAAATTTTGTACATAAGGATATTGTTATTGTCTTTACCAACATACTACAGTGGAAATTTCTACAGAATTTTAGAGCAGCTCCTAATAATAACATTACAGTTCTTATAATACATGTTCAGATATAATACAAAGCTTGTATAACTGTTAAGCAAAAGAAAACAAATTATATCCTATATAAAGAAAATCTAAACAAATGTGTAATCAAAAATATAAAGAACCTACATATGAAAAATAGGGAATGTAACTAAAACAATGTAAAATAGGGAATATAAGTGCAAAACTGGGTAATTGTGAACTTCCGTGAACTTTCATAAACTTCGACGATACTACTGCGAAATATTTTTAAAAAATCACCAACTCGAGGATGTCACATTACTCAAAATTGCATTGTCACTGTGAATGAATATGACACTGCATTTTTTTTTTTTAATATATAAAAATATACTCTACGATCAGACAACGTTCAACATTCAATTTCAAACATTTCACATGTATATCAACCTAAAGACGATACTATTACGAATAAATACTAGGCTTTAACTATTTTAATTAAAATACAGACGTTTCCTTTTATGTTCATAACCTATAAAATTTCAACTTCAACAACGCAGTACCCAGGGTAAGGGTGTTGAAAATGCGCGTTATCCCACATATACAATATAAGGCATACCCGTTTATTTTTTTTACAAGTAGATTTACTGATTACAAAATTTTATCTAATACATTACCATAATTAGAAACAATGATTTAAACGTACATACCTTCAACTTTGTAATTTTATAAATTAAAATTTAATAATGTTTAAAAAATTAATGTTTTCAACATCGAATACTAAACTCAAAACTGAAATCTCTTTTACGCACTCGACAGCCAACTATTCCAATGACTTCGTAGAAAACATTCAGACAATCATGACACAATAACAAAGACGACCTTTATATAATGTAAACACACACATTAAACTTGTCCCCACCACCAACAAATAAAATCAGCTGAGAGCAGTGCATCACTTTTAAAAAATGATTTGTGGTATTCTAATGCACAAAAAAAATAATTTTATATTTAAGATAATTTCGTAATGTGCAAAACAAGTAATATTGACAAATGCGGTCTGATAAAAATTATTACTTAGCTCACAAAGAATCAAGCTACGCTACGTAAAGACTGACAAGTCAATAACAGATTTCCTTTTTATTCAACACAATTGTCAAGTGTGTACTATGACAAAATTATCAGGAAGTTGAGATCTTTTAAAGGTCGCGTGACGATAAACATTTCTTTCAATAAACGAAATGCACCATTAACCCTGAATATGGTAAAAAGGTGAGTCTTTAACATATTCATTAAGAACGCATTTTTGACAAATGTACGAGACGCGTGCGTGATATTGTTCGTTGATTGTACATTTTCTTAACAAACACATATATGCATTAAGTAATTGCAATTGGGCCTGAATAAGGTACCTGAAATCATGTCCGGTAATCGCAATTATTTTGATAATAAATTAGGTTACAATAAATTCTTAACTGGTAAAAACGTGTCCTTTCTTTTGTTTCATGTGACATTTTTTGAAATTCATGTAATTTATAGAATACTTATGTAAACGTAACTGTAGATAGAGTAGCCTACACACCAAACGTGTATACCGGTATTTCAAAATTTACATTTCTTGAATGCATTGATTTAGGAGTGTGATACTGACCTATATATCAGCTGCAATAGTAGGCCAGCTTTTGAAACGAAGAAGATTAATTAAAAACAGAAGTATTTATTTTAGAAGCACCCACACGTGAGTGAATGAACACAAAAAGTTTGAATGGATTGATACAGTGAATGTTCACAAAGAAATTGAATCGATTGTCCAAAGTATTAGTATTTTTCAAGGACAAACAAATTCTATTTAATGTAGTAACATTATGGCAAATTTGCTTTCCTATTTTATAGCAGAGACTACACATAGGTGATCAGTTTCTCACATATACTTGTGGTTTATTATGCCACAGTCTTAGTAATCTCCATGTAACGTGTTAGTAATAAATAGGCCTAAGTGGCAACTCTACATTGTGTGTGTGTGTGTCCTGAACACACAATGAAGGTTGCAGTGTAAGCATAAACTATGAGGGATTCATAACTGGTAATGTGATTATTATTGCAGACACTTAATTTTAACAGGAAAACTACCTGTTAAGATTAATGATGCAGGTAGTAGGCCTATAATAAGTAATTAATTTTTATTATTTTTTATAGATGTTCACCCTGACTGTGGAGATATCATTCTCTGATTACAGTATTGAGAGGCAGAAGCCATTTAACCCAGAGTGACTGGATTAAGTAGTTGTACAGTTATAATAATATTATAGTTATTATCATAGGGACCAAACTTTATAACTTGTTACCATACATTAGAAGTTCTCAGTGCTATTCCTTCTTATTTCACATAATTATGAAAGGCAAAATGTATAGTGCTATGAATTGTGTTTGAATTAAACAACTGACACAGTTGAATTAGTATAAGATTGGAGCACAGTAATAGTTTAAGTTAACCCTTGTTTTACACATGTGTTGTAGCCATTACTTTTTAATTAGATGAAAGAAGTGGAGTGAACGTATAAAGTTTATACTATAAAATAGGTTAATTACCTTCTGTCAACGTTTCTCAAAATCCTATACTGGATTACTCGAGTTTCGAGACCAATGGTGTCATCATCAGATCCAATATGATTAAGGTTAAGACATTAATCGATGTATATTCATCTCGTCAAATATTAAAAAACAACACATACATTGTACAAAAATAATAAATAACACATTAAAACGAAATAAAACCGACATGTGGCCGTAACAATGATTTTTGTACAATGTATGTGTTGTTTTTTAATATTTGACGAGATGAATATACATCGATTAATGTTTTAACCTTAATCATATTGGATCTGATGATGACACCATTGGTGTCGAAACTCGAGTAATCCAGTATAGGATTCTGAGAAACGTTGACAGAAGGTAATTAATCTATTTTATAGTCTTAACCGAGCCTCCAGGTGGTCTAGTGGCTAACGCGGGCGATTGATGCGCTCGTGGTCCCGGGTTCAATTCCCGGCGGAGGTTCCGTACGGCGTGCACTCAGCGTCGTGAGGCAAACTGAGTAGGCGCTGAGATAACAGCGCCGCCTCCTGGCTGTGAATACCGCAACTAGCGGCTGGTGGCGCGTAGTACTAGCCATACACCGTCACACTAACACAAAAGCCGTGCGGTACGCCTTGGTCCTTAACGGACTGTTGAGCGGAGGTTTAATTTAATTAATAGTCTTAACCGGTTCTGGAGGCAAATAAAATGTTTAAATAAAGTTTATAATCAAAGAAATATAATAAAATTTACAAATTAAAGTTTATGATATTTAGTGTCATTGGCAGAACTCGAACATAGAATGAAATTTGTTACATTGCAGAATGTTTTCTGATCTGATATTTTCTAATTGTGTATTTAAATCGCCATTTTAAATCTGACTAATCCTCAGTTCCCTTCATTTCTTGAATATTGTCCAGCTCATGGTAGCAATTTCCCTTGTTCAGAACAAACAGCATTACACACTATGATGATGCTATGATGATTCATATGATGCTATCAGGCAAGGGTTGAAGGTTCCTTTTGACAGGTTGACAGGCAAGGATTTGGTATCTCACCAAATTCGTTCGGACCCTAGCCTTCAACCTATTTACTCAAACCTCTGTCTCCACCCATCCTCACATCCGTCAACTCAGTACAGACGTTGGCCCACCGCCCAGACGCCATAAACACCCCCGAGCACTGCTCGATAACCGCCCATAAACTGGCCATCTGTCCCATCCCACTGACCTTGAGGAAGTTTTGCTCTTCCACTCCTTCCTTCTCTATCTTGTCCATGCCGGTGCTCGACGACAGACTGAGGGGGGCTGCGCTTACCTAAGGTATGCTTAGTGCTGCCTCTGGTGGGCGCTTCCTCCTCCTCTGTTTTCTCCTGTGCCTCGGCATTGCTGCTTGGCAGCCCTCAGTAACTTTTTCTGAGCGGTTAGAGATGCCCTGCCCATTGTGAGTGGGCAATTCCTACCTCACAATCGAAAGGTCTCTGAAGTCTCCCCCATTCTGTTGTCACGGGTCTCTTTGAGGTCCGAGGGTCCAAATAAATTAACATCATCCTGTCCTTCCAAAAATAAATAAACACAGGTTCCATTCCTTGAATAGCGTGAGATCGCTAGTCATGGTAACAAACAGGTATCATGCAGTCAACGGGCTCGCCCGGACACTGCGACTACCGGAGCACGTCAAGCTGCTGCTCCATCCACCTGGACCTGGACACACTTTGTTCTCTCTTTATTTTTCCTTCCCTTTTACTTTTAGTTCTGCAAACAGTTCTTCCCTGTGGCAACTAGATGTAGAAAGATGACAATAAATTCTTCCACTTTGAATAAAAAAATAAATTTCATTTGATGTAAATTACACATAAGACGTTTCACATAAAAGTGTATTTTCATAATTTTTGTGTTCAATGCTCACACTCACACATTCGCTCATATCCTTTGAAACACAACCTGCAAACACTGAATAGAATGCCTAAATGGATAAAGTGGACTTATGTTAATGAACTTATGTACAAGGGCGTCGCTAGCCAATGGGCCGGGGGGGGGGGGGGCAAGATGAGAAGAGGATGGGGGAAATATGAATTGTAGGTACAAATAGATACAATGATTTAATTTTTTTTAGTGCTAAATTGTGACCATCCTCCACTATTATGCCCTGTAATGTAACATTAATGGGCACATTTTCTGTTTTATTTATAATATTAAGTCCCACAACTCATTTCTGATACTCTTCTGTTAGGTTTCTGGTCACATGCAAAACAAAATGTATTAATGTATTATCATTATTTACATTAATGCCCATTCGCATGCGACCGTTATAATGGTCTAATAACCTTACTCCATATAACAACAAAAGATCCACGATTAAAAAATATGGAAAATCACCTCCAATCACCCAATACAACACAAACTAGCTGCCTTCAGAACCATGATACATAGACTTAACAACATTCCCCTAGATGAAAAAGACTACAAAGACGAACTAAACACGATAAAATATCTAGCAGAATCCAACGGATACGACAGAACAATAGTCAATAAACTCCTACACAAAGCACAAAACAAACAACAGACAAAGACAGAAAACAACAAATTCATAACACTAACATACATCAACAAACAAACAAACTGAAAAAATAGCCCACAAATTCAAAAAAGCAGGATACAAAATCACTTACAAAACTACTAACAAAACAGAACACACACTATCAAAACACAAACACAAAACAAATTCAATCTTCCTGGTGTGTACAAACTAAATTGCTCAGATTGCAACAAATTCTACAAAGGCCAGACAGGACGTAGCTTCAAACAAAGATACATTGAACACACAAACGCACACTCCACTCCACTACAAAATCCACCTCATTGAAGCAAACCACACATACAAAAACATCGACAATAACATGAACATTCTACACATACACACAAAAGGCCGAAAACTAGACACTCTGGAACAATTGGAAATATACAAACACACTAAAACAAATAAAAACGACATCATACACGAACAGACGCAATTCAAATCACACGCATTATTCGAACATATCACACCTCATGCACACAACATCGATCTTTCGAAAATCGATTTCATCGCCAACAACAAGACGGATAATACTACCAGCGGCAACCTCTGAAGAAGCTTTTTAAAAGTGAAAACCGGTTCAGGTTGTAAGGTAAAGCTTTTACGTTTTTACCCATAAAAAGTTTTGTGTTCCGAGTCGTAGTAAAATAATTATATTTAGTTAAGAAACAGACACATCATGGACAATGAAATCCAAGAAAATATGGAAAAATAAAATGTTTCATACCAGTTAATTATCGTTAAAAGCAAAGTATACCTTAACAGGGAATGTACATTTACTAATTAAATTTAATTTGTACTTATTTCGAAAAAATAACAACATGCAGCCATTAAGTAATAATTAAATAGTAAAAATAATCATGCAAGTAAAAATTCTCATACTCTTAATTTTTGGTATAGCACGTAAATAAACTCCCAAAATACTGCTGAGACTATTTCACATCATTCATAAAAATAAATGAACATAAAATTCCTCCAAAATTGGGTGGTGAATTACGTGATTTTGTACTACACTGTGAACAGTGTGTTTCAAGACTTTTATTAATCACAAAACAAGTGCTACAATCCTACATCGTGTTACCCAGGCCTGTAAACTATAAAAGCTGATGGCCCACTGTTATCTGAAATCAGAAACTCATAACTTTTTATTATCATTGTTTACATATTATAATTTTGTTTTGTTTACAGTTAGTAATTTTGGTATGAAGCATTTTATTTTTAAAACATTAATAAACAAATTATGATTGGCATTTTGACAGCAGTATTTGCTTTTATTTATACCTGTCTGAAAGTGTTTTGTAGTCAGTAAAAGTTCACTTATGATAATGTAACAACAGAAATTTTTATAGTGAGTTCAAATTCTGACAATAATTTACAGCTATAGTACTTCATATGATGATCAATAAACTGTAAGTAGGGTTCAATATTTAATAATAAGAAAAAGTTTGGTTAAATGTTAAGTTTCGTGTGTCTAATAGCTGTAAATTAAACCACAGTGTATAACAAGAACAGTATATTCAAAAGAATAAACTAAGGGGTATTCAATTCTTTTTTCATACAATTCATTTGTTCCTTCACAGACTTCTAAGAGTTTGCCAAACAAACTTCTGCTTTTTAAACATTTTTCTTGCCTCCAGAAGCGGTTAAGACTATAAAACAGGTTAATTACCTTCTGTCGCGCTTCTTAAAATCCAAATACAGGATAACTCGAGTTTCAACATCTAATGTGTCATCATCAGATCCTCATGAATATAGTTAATACTACATTTGTCGATGTTTACACATCTCGTCGAATAATAAAAACAACACTGTGTAACGCGTTCCTGAGCAGGTCCGCGGCAGTCACGTGTATTGCGTTTCATTCTGTTTTGTATTGCGTTTCATTCTGTTTTATTTTGTTTTTACTGTGTGTTAAAATATTTAAATATTTTTTGTACTATGTATGTGTTGTTTTTATTATCGACGAGATGTGTAAACATCGACAAATGTAGTATTAACTATATTCATGAGGATCTGATGGTGACACATTAGTTGTCGAAACTCGAGTTATCCTGTATTTGGATTTTAAGAAGCACGACAGAAGGTAATTAACCTGTTTTATAAACTTCTGCTGCCTTTGCATATCATACTACATAGGCTATATCACATCATACTGTGATATATATATGTTTTATGGTGTGATATATAAAACCTTCTCTCTTTATGTAATTGTCTACATTTTTATTTAAAGATAGATGATGTTTACTGATTTCTTGACTCTAGTTGAATGATGTACTGGTTTGTGTGCAGAAATATAATTGACTTTCAGAAATATTTTGTACTTTCAGAGAGTGTATTAAATTGCTTCTCCTTTATCCACCAACAAACAAAATTGTCCACTGTTGGTCTCCAAACTAAACACCATGTGGTTATTGAGTAAGGTTATTAACACATTCACTGTAAGGAGCAAATCTCTTGGGTAGTTGTACAGAGGACTTATATATTCTGAAAATTTCTTCACTATTGGTTAGAGAATCTTCTGTTTATGTTTTTAATAATCTTCAAGATGGGAGCTTAGTAGAAAAGTGGGTGTGGTACTTAGCAACAATATGAAGTCCTGGGTTTAATTCCTGAATATTGCCATAAAAACAAAGCACACTTTTCATCCCTCAGCATCATTCAACTGTGGAATGAGTAGGGTAATGTCCTGGGGTAGATTTGGTGGTTAAAACGTAGTGCTGGCTATGGCATCTTACTATATTTTCAGCAGCTTCCATAGGCTTATTTTACCTTTGGAACGGAAACATAGGCAATATTTTGAAAAGGCCATAACTCCAAAAACATCATTTTTGGACCTTGTTTTTGTGATATTTTTTCTTATTTTTAACTTTAGAATCACCTCATGAAATAGTTCCCTTTCCTCCCAGAACACTGTATTTTTAATAGAGGCAATTAATGTTTAAAAAAAAAACTTAGTACTCATTATACGTTTATTGAAGAAGACCAACTAAAACTTTCAAAAACAAAAATTGATTTTCATTTCTAACCAGGAATATAATTTTTCAAGCAGTGAATTAAAAATAATGAGTAGCAAAATGATTATTGCTAAATGGTTGCTATGAGTATCTAAATGACCTCCTCTTTTAGATGCAATTTTAAAATCACGTTTAGAAAATCAATGAATGCTTGAAGAGAATAGGAAAGTTTTACTAACAGTTTGCCATATGTAGCTTTCTGATTGAAACTTTGCCATATCTGCCAGCTGATTGAAACTTTCAGGAGTATTACCTGGCAACGTCATTGTGAGTTTTGATCAGCTGTTCAGTAATATATTGCATAAACATAACCAATACAGTTTTATTTACGATGGCGTGTCCTCTTAGGACAGTACTTTCGAAGAACAACGTTCTGTTATAAGATTTTTGGATTTGGAACCACTATAACCACTAACCTGGATTCACTATTTTGAACCTGATTCAAAGCGACAAAGCATGGAGTGGAAGGATCCCAGTTCACCCACCAAAAAGAAATTCAAAACCCAGCCATCGGATGGTAAGGTGATGTTAACCATCTTTTGGAGCTCCCAAGGCCCAAATTTATGTGATTACCTACAAGACCAGCGTTCCATCAATAGTCAGTACTATTCTGACATGATTGTGAACAAAGTTAAGCCTGCATTGAAGAAGAAATGTCCGGGATGGCAGAGGAAAGGTGTGATTCTTCTTCATGATAATGCCCGTCCACACACGGCAAAACTGACGCTTGAAACAATAAAAAAAGTAGGTTGGGAAATCCTGCCTCATCACCCTTATAGCCCTGACCTTGCCCCATCCGACTTTTTCTTGTTTGGCCCACTCAAGGAGACTTTGCATGGTGTCAAGTTCAACAGCATTGAAGAAGTGAAAGAAAAAGTCCAAAACTGGCTTTGACATCAAGGTAAAGAATTTTTTGCTGAGGGAATAAAAAAGCATGTAAAGAGATGGGACAAGTGCATAGACGTTGCTGGAGATTACGTTGAAAAGTAAAAAAAAAAACTTGTATTCATTGAATACAAAGTTTTTGGTCCACAGCTGTTTGTTTGTTTATGTATTGAATGACCCTCGTACGTTTTGTGAACAACGTACAATTAGAATGTTAGAAATGTATTATTAAAATGTAACAATATTAACAATAGAGTAGAAACAATATATATCCACTAATAATGCTCATAAGCTTTTATGATGGTTGTATTGTTCAACACTCTTGGTTTAAAATATATCATTTTATTTTTTTATTATTTATCCAAGTATATTTTAAATTAATTTTATTTCTTCTACATTAGTTTTTTATTTTTAATATGCTGTGAAATTTTAGTCTTACACATAAAGCAAATAAAACAAATTAACAACCACTTCCGCAGACGTCAGATAAAAGTTCACGTATAATATTGATATTTTATTTTAGATAATAAATTTAGTTAATCAAATTTACCATGTAATTTGATAAGATATCAAGCAAGATAAATTAATATTTTAATGAATGAAAGCAAACTGAGGTAAATGAAACTCCACCCTATGCCTTGTTCCTGAGAAGAAAATGTAATAGTATTTAGTAAAATTAAAGTACACATGGACTGCTCTCTATGTAATAAAACTGTGACTACCTGTTATTCATTTTCCTGTGTTATAAATGGTTCTAGTCCTGTGTTTCACATCTTTCTGATCTCTTCCTTTCTACATAGCCACTTTTAACTTACTTGTTAAAAAATATGAAAAATTTGTTCTGTTGGCCTTAACCCACATTTCCATATATGCTGTAAGCTATGGTAAAAACATTCTCTGCTCTGAGATGCCATAATGGTACTCCATTTAAGATATGCATATTTGTTATATTTTGTTCGACGATAGTCACTGTGTGTTTGAAATGAAAAATGTGTTCTTTTTCTGGCATAATGTAACAGGTAGGTCACAAAAAATATACACAGTTTGTATTTGACACAAAATGTATACACAAAAAACAGTTGACAGTATTGTATTTACGTTTTATTAAATGAAATACATAACACGTGTTCCTTCATCAGTTAAGATAAACTATCAGTCAGTATCGTAAAAACTTTTAGAAAAAAGCCAGTTTAATTTAATTACAAACCCAACACAGTATTAATCTATTAAAATGAATTTAAAAATATACTGTAATGAAGTACTATTAATTAATGAAAATTATTATTATATGTATTATTTACAAGCATACACATGCTTGTCATAAGTTACACACAATTAAATTTACAATTAATGTATTATTTACATATACAACATTAAGAGATTCATAACGCATTCTGACAGTGTAACTGTTTTCGGTAGGTTTATTGGGATACTTCGGCAGGTCAATGGCATAAAATGTTAATGACTTTTATAGTAATAACTGTAAGTATTATTATTTTTAATATAGAAATTATAAGTTGCAATCAGTAAAAAACATTTATATAATAATCCTAAACAGAGATATTAAAATAATCACTACAAAATGAGTGACATGTTACTGAAACAAAGCTAAAACTAGTGAGTCATACCAACAGGAAGTAAAGAATGTGTTGTTTATAAGCTAGCTGAGTGATAAGAGTTTAATTGTGTGTGTGTGTGTGTGTGTTAAGTTACAGTTTAGCATTTTTAAGTTTCATGCCACTATCTGCGCTACAGTGCAAAGCCTTGAAATGTTTACCAATGGCAGAACTAGTTACACCTCAATGTTCAGACAGTCAAACAACTTAGAACTTAGCTAGTTAGTTAATTACTGCACTTTCAAGCAAGCTGAAATATTATAATCGTCAATAGTGGAAGGTGACCACACTGGTTTACTGTAACTAAAATAAAATTACATACGAGTAATTATAGTTATTAATTTAATAATTATAGTTCTAATCATAATTTTAACAAAAGTATAATCTACAATTATTCATAATTTTTACTAATTTATACAATATTCTGTAAAAGGTTATTTAACATTGTTCAGGATTGAAGTTCCCATTGTCTTAGATGACTTGAGTAAAGGTATTCTTTTACAGATTTGTTGTAGAAAGTGATACAAAATGCACATACGAGTGTCCCTCATTTTTCATTAATTTTTTATACAAACATTTACATTGCCATTCTCATCTGTTTTTATAAATCAATAATAAAGTGGAAACATTTTTAAATGATTTGTGCAATGTAATACTGTCATAAATAAAAGTATGTTTTGCTTTTTAAATGGTTTAGTTGTTATAATATTCAATATCAATAAAGCACCATTAATTTTTTGTGTGGTGCTTAATCAAATAATCACCCTTTCAGCTGTTAACATTATAAACAAATGTGTATCTTCACATTACAAATAAGTAACTGTTTGTAATATCCGATCTGACGATGAGCTGAGAAGCTTGAAAGCGCTAATCGGAATAATTTTTCTATAGTGGTGTGCAACAGTGATAATTCGGTTTGTGATTATAACCACTAACACAACTTTCTTCATTAAATAAGGAACTATCTTACGCGCGCGCGCACGCGCGCGTGTGTGTGTGTGTGTTGCAAGAAGAGTTGACATGTACAAATGAGAGTTGATGACATTTTCTAGTAAATAAGCAACTTCACCTTCAACCATAAATTTATAAAGTATTTAAATAAGTCACAATGATGTATAAAAACATGTAATAGGGCATTTATTGGAATAAGTGGAAGTCCAACTTTTATATGTTTTCAGTGTCTCTAGGAATAAAGTTCAGTTATATTCTTCAGTAGGTCATCATTCTGAAATTCAGTCTGCTGGATCAAAAGATTATAATTGTGTGTGTGTGTGTGTGTGTGTAAGAGAGAGAGGGAGAGAGAGAGAGAGAGAGAGAAACTTACCTTGGGAAGACTAATGATGGTGTATGTATATTTACTGATTTATGCTACTTCATGTGATTTTGTGTTTCAGGTGAATGACTCATAATACATACTTATTCCATTTAAAACAACAAACCAACATGACAGTAAGTACTTTCTCTACCTTAATATTATGAATACATAAAATAAATAAAAGATGAATTATATTTTCTGCATACTATGCCCATGTTTAGTTGGCTGGAAAGTAAGACATGTTTTGCAATTCATTAACATACTGACTGTGGGCCACACGGCCCGGGCTGTAGTGCATAGAGTCGCTGCCACTTGTGCCACAGCCCAGGTTGTGTTTCTCTATCCATTGTAATGGTTTCAGTGTGCCTTAGCACATAAGGAACATTATTAACCTTATTGTTAGCCATCAGTGTGTTAAGCTAACAATAACACGAAATCTTCTGTTATGAGTATAAACATCCTATCTGGATTGTTTTCATCTTTGAACATCCCTTGAGATTAAGTCAAGTGTAATGCTTCTTAGTTAAATAAAATGGCTAAGAATGTATTTTGTGAACAGTAGTATAGCTGAAGCTGAACAGTCAGTACAATTGAGCCATGGTAACTCGAAGTTGAAAGAAAAATATTTTTTTCAAGTTATCAAACTTTCAGTTTATTTGTGTGGTGTTACTGGTTCTGAACACATTGTTCAGATGATCAGAAGTTGTATTTAGTTGTAATTTTGTGTGTGTATTAGATTGAGCGTCCGTACATTATGAAATTGCATTGCACTTCTGTAACTTTCTGTAAAATAATTGGACAAAAAAAGCTGTCTCAGAACTCTCTTTACCTAAGGCAAAGAGTGGTCTGAGACAGCATGTTTAAATTTTATAGTGAAAGATATGTTAAGATAGCTTTAAATATTGGAGTTTTTTTTCCATTATCTTGGAAGATTTCTGAGAGAAAATTTTAAAGAAGGCTAAAAAAAGCTAGCTGAAGAGAGCTCCTCATGAATTTATGGAGCTTTATTTTATGTGACTTTTTTTGTAATGTCCATAAGAATTTTTATTGATATTTTCTAAAAAATGTAGGTATTTAAAGAGAGTGCCTCTCAAATTTACAAAGCATTCTCTGGTGTGATCAATTTGTCATTTCCCTCTTGATTTTTGTTGATATTATGTATAAATTCTTCATACTCCCAAAGTGGAGTAAGATTAGCATATTAACATCTGATTAGCATATAATAAGTGCATTAGCACTTTGTAGCGCTTTGTAGTATAATAAGATTAGCATTATGTATATATAATACTGATTTACTTACTTTCTTCTATTTTATTTTATTCTCATTTTTGCCTGCTGTGTGGTTTGCTGATCACAGCTGGAATCTGTGATTATCCACTGCTATCCAATTGGATACCTGTTTTATTATTACCATTATACTCTAATGGAATATGAAATAAATTCATAATATTCAAGTAGCACTTAATTGAACTGTTTAATTTTAATTATCATTAAAAGTAACAGTAAAATATAACAAAAAATGTTACACAACTTGAAGAATTCAATCAAAGGGGCAAGATTAGTGAATAAAGATGCAACAGTTTTCTCCTCCTAGCTACTGCGTGCCACTTATTATTTCTGTCTGTCACATAGTATTACTCTTTTTGTTGTTTTGCCATTAGTGCACTATAAGTGTAGCATTAATAGCATGTTAAACAGAATGAAATATTGTTGACAAAATACAATCTCTGTGAAACTGTAAATATGTTGTTTTGATTGTTCATCTTCTTTTTTCTCTTTTTTCACAGTACTAAATAATATAGAATATAGAACTTTCACTTGTGAAACTTAATATTACTTGAGTCTGTCTCAAACTGCTGACGAAGGCGAACACCACGCCGAAACGCGTACGGAAAGAAAAACAAGTAAGTTTCACAAGTGAAAGTTCTGTATTCTATATTATGTAAATATGTGCCTATGTTTATCTGTGCAAATGTGCATGTGTTGTGAATTTCGAGATTGTTTAGTACGTAAATATTATATATAGTATGTATAATATATATATATATACGTAACATATATGTAATATATATGTAAATAATAGTACATCGTTTATAGAAGCACACAATACACTCATTTCATTAAATTACTTACACCATTTAGATTGACTGTAAATGTGCTTTGTGGCTTGTGGTGTTAATTGGCACATTCACAGAGCTGATAAATAAATAATTACAATGATAACATAGTTTCATTATTTTTGTTTTATCATAAGTAATGATACTTGACTTTTGGCCATTGCAAATACGTTGTTATTATTGACCTATTTAATTTTTTCTGTTATAAAAAAAAGCTAATAAAAATGTAAGTTTTACATGTATATAGGTTATCTTTATTTACGTTTTCTGAATAAAGATGAATCATATTTTCTGTGTACTGTGTGGTTATTTAGTGCACTACAAATTGAGAATTTGCAATTCATTAACCTAACCATGACACTAAATTTTGTGTTATGAGTATAAACATCCTATCTGGATTGTTTTCTTCTTGCAACATCTCTTAAGATCTTAAGATTAACTTTATGATAATTACATATCTATCACATTCATGACCTCTCTCAGCAGTTGTCAAGAGCCCCACATTTATTTTCCATTGAATATTTCTGTGGATGGAATGATTAAAAACTACAATTTCTTCTGACTTTCATCTGAGCTATTGAATAATTAGTTTATGCCGTGTAAATTCTTAATTAATACACATAACGTGCCCTTAATTAATATACTGAAAGAGTAGATTTTGGAATCTGTTAATGAAGACACACTTTCATAATTTTTTCTGTTGTGTGTTGCAGAATAAACAGGTTTTCATAGGCACAACAGCGCATTCCGTGGAGCAAAAACAGATCACCATGATTGAAAAGGGCATCATTGTTGTCACCAATGGTATAGTAAGTATCTCTGTTTTATAAATGGTTTGATTTTATGTATACAAACCCTATCTGAGGGAAATAATGTATTCCTAACAACACTGTTTGTGTGTTACAAATTTCAAAACACACATTGGACATATTAAATTGTACTCGTTGAAGTGTATGTTGAACTGCTAAGCTAGTTTAGACATGCACAATGGATGATGGAAGAAAAACCCATTAGCCATTATATGGAATAAAAGTACAAGAAGGACAAAATGGGAAGACTAAAGATAACTTGGATATAGTTTATAAAGAGGACGCTGAGAAAAGAAACATTGAGTAGGAAGATGTAAAAGAGGCAACATAAAGTTGAGAGAATTGGGGAGAAAATTCTAAAATAAAAGTTTATAAAGCTAGTTGGAGACTTGTAAAGCTATATTATAGTATTTAAACATAAAGCCTTTAAATTATAAGTTTATCATGATATTGATTGATGACTCGTTGGGCACTTGGTGAAACATATAATACAAAGGTTTTAAAAAGTATACAAACACTTGGTAAGTTTCACAGTTTATTATTTACCTCTGACAGCTGTTTCAGCTTATTAAGCTATTCTCAAAGAGATCAAGGAACAACTGGTCTTTTCTTTGTTGTTCCTTGATCTCTTTGAGAATAGCTTAATAAGCTGACACAGCTGTCGGACTTACCAAGCATTTGTATATTTTTTAAAACCTTTGTATTATAAGTTTATGATTCATATTGTAATATGTTTTACTGTAGGTTATGTTTTGTACTGTATTAGGACTTAACATGTTGACTGCGAGCCACGGCCTGAGTCGTAGTGAATAGTCACCACCCTACATACCATGACACAGGCCGTGCTGTGCTGTATATCCAGTGTTTGTGTTTCAGTGTGCCTTAACACCTAAACTACATAATTAACCTTATTGTTAGTACTCAAACGTACTAATATGTGCTATGCTCAATTTTATTCAGTAAAAGCTTTGTTATCTAGCATCCCAGCATCCAGCATGTTCAATGAACCAGCATATTTTTGACTGAGTACTCACAGAAAAAAATACCTCAGAAGTCTTCAATACAGATGTTATTAATACCATCATTCTGGCAGCAGTATTTGTTGAAGCAGAAGCAGTTGTTTTATTTGTGTATTCATCATGTTGGCTCGTGAAATTTTTATGTGCTTGAAATCGACTTTCATGTACATGGACCAACTAATGCACCCCTAGCAACTGCTTTTTGTAGTACGGTCTGTGTATGTGCTATGCTGTGCATACTGGCTTCAGTTCAGTTCCAACTGCTGAAGGAGCAGGATGTAGTCGGGATTGACTCAATGCCATAGCAAGGCTGCATAGTAACTATCTAAGGAACTAGGTTTACACATTCGCCCCCAGACTGTAAATTCTTTATTTCTTCATTAAAACCCTTTTATTCCTTCCACCATTTGGTCCTAAAGGGTCCTGCTTCTACCCCCCCCCCCCCAGTTTAGATCTTTTTCAAAGCTTGGGGAATTTTCACAGTAAGATAAACCAAATCTATATTTAATTATTCTTTTTACCACTTGCTCAAGCCTCACCAGATGAGTGCATTTTTAAATCGTACAGTTTTATATTACATGAGGTTACCATAATTTTTACATAACTAAAAAACCACACACACTGCTTTGCACATTTTTACATTCAGCCTTCTTTACTAAGTTAAAAAGTGATCGGCACGTACTAGAATGTATGGTTTCTTTAAAAACAATTAAAATGTACTTGAAAACTTTCTTTCTTTTCTTTTTTTATTATACAAAATATATTTCAAAAACATTTTTCAAAAATTAAAGTGTGTTTTTAAATAGTGATTTTGGAAGGACATGGATAAAACATCTTTCTCGGACATCATAATCCAGTTTCCCAAGAAAAATTAAGTTAGTAAAATAGATTTTTAATTGCAATTCACGAAATATAAAAATAAATAAATCAAAAACAAAGATAAATGACTTGCGACAAAGATGAACAAGTTAAAATACGAATTAGTGTGGGCAAATGGACTAGTTGAACAAGTGGATCCATTTACTTTTTTAGGGAGGTAAATCACTAGAGATGGACAGAGTAAAGTAAAAGTAGGAAAGAATTGCCCCAAGCAAAAAAGTGCCTTCAACAGAAAGAAGAGAATCTTAACTTTCAAAAGTAACAGTCTTGAAATTAAGAAAAGATTTCTTAAAGCATACATATGGAGTGAAACAACCCTTATATGGTTGTGAAACATGGACTCTGGGGACTGAAGAAGACAGGAAGCTGAAGTCATTTAATATGTGGTGCTACAGATGGATGCTGAAAATCAAATGGATCAAGGAAGGTTTTAAAATAATGTGTGAAAAGGAAGCCTGTAGAAATTCACTGTAAACAGATTAGTGCAGATTAATGGGCATTTAATGAGACATTGGGGAGTCATAAAAAATGTGAATGGGAAAAGATCTAGGGGGAGACCATAACTATAATGTATGGAACAGATTGCAAAAGAGGTGAGATGCAAGAAGAATATTATGCATTATTATGTGTGCTATGTTTGTACTATTTTTCTGTTTGAATTATGTTTGCTATGCTATATGATTACCGTAAATGGAAATTACTGTATTGTCTGGAAATTTTTACTAACTGGCAACTCACTGGTTCCAAGTGAGCCATATATTGGAGCTTTTCCTCTATTATGAATTAATTTGTTTTGTAATGACAGTGACTTTATGATCTGTATGGTGGTGGTGGTAACATTGTGTCTGTAACTGCCCAGCACATCATGTTAGGAGAGCAGTGGATTACATAAATATACAGGGTGTCCCGGGAGGAGAGGGAAATAATTTGAGAAATGGTTCTATAGTGTAAAAGAAGAAAAAAAGTTCATATAAACATATGTCCGGAAACGCTTTGTAAGCGAGTTACGGCTAGCGAAAGATTTCGCCCGGGTTTCGGTTCCCCCGGGTAAATGAAGACTTTCTGAAATTCTGGGAAGGTAAATTAAGGGGCGAATTCTGTTGTTTCTTATGGTTTTTGACCTGAGAAATCGAATAAAACAGGTCGCAGAACTGTAACTCCCATAACTTTCATGATATCCGACGTAAAACAGAAAAATCTTTGCCTAAAAACGTATTGTATTGTTTTTAACCAAAATTGGAATTTTTTGTTGATTTTTATTGACTTTATTTACACCATTTTTCTCAGAATTAAATTCTTTACAAGTTTTGTTTTTAACTTTTATGCATTTATTAATCATTTAACAAAGTTATTGTACTTCTAACCTAAAAACACGTTTTTTTAAAGAAAAGTAATTGTACAACTGAACTGATTCACTTCTAAATCCAGTATTAATAATTCCGCTAACTTGTAGTGTAGCAAGCTAGTGGGCCTGGAAGCTGGTAGAATAGTCAAGTAAGTGTCTGGTAGGGGTAGAACATGTGGAATAAACCAGAACATTATGCAACTCTTCTGCACAGAATAATCTCCAAACAACTGGAACTGCCTTGCATGCTGTGTGCCTAGTCTGATGTACACACTGAGTAGTGCAGTACTATTTATTTCCTCTGCATAGCAATACATAATGGTTCAAAACCTTATAAGATACTGAAGAACATTATTATACAACAGAAAGTTAGGTGAAAATAAATTTTCATTAACATCTCTGCATATGACTGAATCACTAACAGTTTTGTTATTACAAATCACGACAGTTTTGTGTGCGTAAATCTTTATATAATTTTCAAAGTGTGAGAAAACGTTTAATTGTTGTACAAGGTTTGATCAAAAAATTTGCATGCTGTTTTTTGTTTATTTGAAGAATTTTCACCTCATTCATCTATTTTGTTACGACAATCTAACTGATCGTCGTATGGTACAGTGGGAAACAAAATACAAGACACCAATTACGTTACTAGTGACCACTTTAAATTATTATCACAATTAAACAGTTTGTAATCAACAAGATGGTCTGTTACAACAAATCAAATAAAATTTGTTCACACGCAATAAAATGTCAACTAATATAAAACACAATTGTATTACAATTGTCCCGCACAAATATAACACACATAATACTTTGCCACAATACTATGAACTGCACTCAAAGAAATCACAATTCAAACTGAAATCACTGAGTACTTGTATTTATACCCTGCCAGAATACCAGAATATTCCATACTGCACAGCAAGAATGCTACTATAAAACACCAGAACATAATTGGTTGCAGCCTTGCACACAGCAGGCGCAGACCGGTGAGCTCGAAACAATCTCGCTAATGCATGTTGAGAATCACGTACGCAACAATATTACAGCCGGTTCCACTGGAACATTCGAGGAACACGTCGATTGTTCTGTAATGTAGTAACAGTATTTATGTCACGCGCCTTCAGTGCAATCTCCGTTGGATGTAACATGTTTATGTCACGCGCCTTCAGTGTAATCTCCGTTGGATGTAACATGTTTATGCAAATGTTTTCGCACCCTTTGAAACACTTTTTGGTGTACTGTTTGTATAGTCTTGACCTTTTATGTCTTAACAACCGTGAAACATAGTACTTTCATAATATTTTTCATTATTGGAAAGTTGAGTTGGATTGAGTCAAGTCTCATGATTAAGGCACTTGTGTCAATACGCTGTTGTTGTTTTTTTTTACCTGAATTCCTGAAAAATCAATTATATGCATGTGGTCCATTATTGGGGTGCAATTCCATAAATTATCCTTCTGTATATCTAGCTATTTCTGTAAATAGCTTGACAAAAGTCATGTGGCGTAAAATACCTGAATTTACTGTTGCACCTAGTAATTAAATTTCGTGAAACACAAAACCACAATTTTCAGCTTGGTATCACACTCTTCAGCTCATTCACAATAGTCTGTGAAGATTTTGTGCCACTTCTAAATGTCTTCTGCAAACCAAATGTCTTCGGCAACAGTTTACCACAAGAGAGCAGTTTATCTCATTATTTACAAAAAATTTAATCCACATTATTCAATTTTGCATTGTAGCATGTCAAAAAAATCACTGAACACTCAAAAACACAACTTACTCAATTAGCTGTCAAATGTAAACTATCCATGCAGCTGTCCTGCAGTGGAACTAAAATGTTAGTCAATTGTCACTAATATGTGTACTGGCATCTCATAAAGACAGTTATTTTAATGGGAGACTTGCAGATGAGAAATTTAAAAAGTACATGAATCTTTTGATCATACCTCACATGACAGCATATTTCCATAATTTTGGTTTCTTATCTTGTTTCAGATTACAGCTGTTGAAACAATAACTGATGAAAGAAGTGCTTTAAGGAAATTAAATATAGATGGCACAGCTGTGATAACAAGGTTAGAGGAGGGCCAATTTCTAATACCAGGATTCATAGATGCTCACATACATGCTCCACAGTTTCCTAATGCAGGAATTGGCTATGACAGTCCATTACTTGACTGGTTGAAAAAATATACATTCCCTCTGGAAATGAAATATAAAGACACAGATTTTGCTAGGAAAGTGTACACTGCTGTTGTGGTAAGGAATTTTATATTATTTGATGGTATACATGATACTTCAAATACTATGCCTTGTTGCTACAACTAGATGCCTCTGTCTCCAGATTCTCTTCATAGCTCCCAAAACCCATCAAGTTTTTAATGTCACCACCCATTTCCTGAAAGGTCTTTCTTGAATTTTCTTCCTATAATCTTTTACTCTATAATTTTCTTTAGAAATGTATTATGCCTTATAACATGATCTAAAACTTTTACGTCTTTCATTTCAGTCTTTGTGGTCAGTATTGTTTCCTTTCTTATATCTTCTGAAACCTGGATATTCTTCATCTTTTCCAACCAACCAATTGTTTTTTCCTTCATATCCACATTTATGAGAGTTGTAGACAAACTCTGTTCTGCTTACCTATCATCCAACTTTCACTTCCATAAAGTAATACATTCCAAATAAACGATGTTTCTGCCAAGATTTCTGATACTATCACCAAATGCTTATGAACTTGTATAAACACACACACACACACAACACACACACACACACTAAAATAAGGTTTTAAAATACAGTTATTCTCTGACTTCTGACTGGGTTTCATTCTGCCTGATAAGTCATTAAGTTGATTTTGGCTTAATACACTATGTTATGTTATAACATGTACATGAATTGTAGTATAAGTCAGCCGTATACTACTTTTTGTAATTTACCTATTGCAAAGTGCTGGTTTACAGTGTTTAATGTATTACCTTGTCACCGGACAAAAGGCTTGCCGCATGACAACTGGCGCCAATCGTACACACTATCGTTTTTGGTGGCCCTAAAAAGGACCTTGTGGCGAGAAAGCTGATGTTGGTCGTGCCGCGCTGAGATGTTCGGCGGCTGCGCCCGCTGATCGTGGCATACTGCAGTCCTCCTCTTCTTTCGGCACTGGTTCTAGAGTCGGCTGCCGGCCCAGCGAAATCCATCGCTGGCGCGGAACGGGAGTGCGAAGGCGCAAGAACGGCGGCGGTTCTATTCTTTGGCTGTTCCTTCCGGCTAACTCCGCCCCGATGTCGTCCGAGAGAGGAGAGGAGATGAAGTGCGTTCGATGGCGTGGCGATGAAGAGTGCGTCAAAATTTTCTGCCGGCCCGGGTTTTATTAACTAACCGGGATCGCTGATTGGCTAGCTCCGAACACGTAGTTGGTCACGTCTCGGCGGCTGCTGATGCCGGATTGGCTCGCTGTGTCCACTGCTGGTACCGGAGAGCAGATGTTCGCATACCGCTTCCGTCACAACCTATAAGACTACATTTGTCATAAAGTGTACAGCTGACATTGTTAGAAAATGTTTCCCATAGAACAACTGGGAAATGTTTTCCAATGGAACAAGTGGTAAAAAAACGAAAATGAATAAAGCAAAGATAGAATTAAGAAAGCAATGCAATAAAGTAAAGAGTTGTAGTGAAAATATTTTTTGTGTTGTTCCTCTAGCAAAGGTTAACAATCACGTTAGTGAAAGCTTCTCAGTTTTCAGCAGTTCTTTGAAATTTAAAACCTGCCATATTTAAATACCCCCATTTTACCTTTCATTATTAGCTGCAAGGGATAATATTTTTGTTCCATAATACACATAGAAAATAAAGTCTTTTTCTAGCCTTTTAATATGATGCAATTCTCTGTCTGTGTTTGTTTTAAATCATCAGTACATTACAAACCATTTATGAAAATCATGTGTGCTTTACTTTGTGAGTATTCTATCATATAATAAGTCAGTACAATTTAGTTTAAGTAAAAATAAAAAAGTGTAATATTGAATAACTGTGCACAAAGTATAAATAGTAATCATTGAATACTTACGGTTTCAATAATCCTTCTGTGTGCTTGAATAAGTAACTTAGCAAACTAACGACATTGTTTACGTTTAAACTGAATGAAATTGTAATAAGAAAATGCTTAATAAAGTTTTTTTTTGGATTGGATCCAGAATCTAACTGCACATGTGTATGTGAGATAGTACACACACCTAATCTAATTGTGCTGAGATAAAATCATTTTACACTAGACATGATTCATATCGTTTCATATTACTACTGCAGCTTACTCATTGGCGATTAATGCAGACATTAAACTTATATACTACAGTACCTTGAATGTTATTGTGAAGATAAGCTTACTTGATAATATGTTGTATATTTTTTGTCCCTAGGATAGAACTTTATCCAATGGTACCACTACAGCTGCATATTTTGCAACTATACATTTGGACAGCTGTGTAGTTCTAGCAGAAGTTGTTGCAGCTGCCGGACAGCGGGGTTTAATTGGTAAAGTCAATATGAACATGAATTGCCCTCCTCTATATCAAGAATCAACTGAACAGTCATTGAAAGACACAGAGATATTTGTCAGCACTATTCATAACATGAAGGTAAAACATATTTGTAATCCAAATAAATTATAAGCTGGTAGCATGCGTGATTATCTGTTGAAATTGTTTTACAAAAATTATTGTAGGTATTCACTAACATAGATGATTATGGGTACATATATATAGTTTCAAGTTGATATCGAGTTTCGGTCTAATAAAAATTCAGGTATCTCACATTCGTGCCTACAACATAAAATATAAAGTAATATAATTGTAATGAGGGTTAATTATAATATATAAGTTGTATGTTATTAACAGTGGTGTTGTTTTGTATAGAATAACTAATAGTACTTACATTTATTGTTGAGTCACAGATACACACATATAAAACTATACACTACACTATGATACAAAAACATGATACATATTAATTATATTGTATCCTCTCTCTGTATACTGCATAGTGGCAGCGTGTGAATCTATTTCGTGACTGGAGAAAGGGCGCACGCAGAAAGTAAAGAATTGTCAGGTATTAACGGTACCAGTGGAGGATGGGGTTGTTGACTTCTATTTAATGTTTGTGTTCTGGGAATGTATAAGGTTTCAACAAAACTTACTGAGGCTCTGTACGTTGTTTTTTTTGTTAACGGAATTTTGCTTATTTCTTTAAATAGTTATCATTTCAAGGAACTGCCTTGAAATGGTTAGTTTCCATATGTATGATTTTTACTTTGTCGAACTGGAAGGTGTGGCCATGTACGCAATGTGTTGTGTTAAGGCTGTTGGATCATGTTTATCAGTTTCTATATTAAAACTGTATTCAGTTTCTGTTTTCTGTATTTGTGTTGATACACTGTCCTTTTTAAATTCTGTTCTGAGCCCCCATAATATTTTTGACTGTAGTTAATATGAGGGTGTATAGAGGATAAAACGATATATATAAAGTAAACCCTCGATTTAATTGGGGCTGAGGGGTGTCCGTAAAATCGAAAGTCCGTTAAATCGCAAATTTTGTTTTTTGAGGATATATTTAAATCAAATAGGCCTATAACACTTGAAATTTTAATACTATTAATATCATGCAAATACCGTATTGTTCCGAATACAAGCCACACTTTTTCTCCTAAAAACATGGTCGCTAATTTGGCATGCAGCTTGCATTCACGCGCTAACGAAATTCGAAGTTATACCTGACTTCTGGCGGGACGAACCTTTTGGTATCTATGAGTTGTTTACTGCCTAAGCAACAGCAGTTTGCCTGGCTGTAGTTAACTCTGGCGTTATGATTTATGACTACAACCGAATGTTTTAACAGCAAACTGAAGAAAGAATAGGAAGATAAAGTGTAAGTGCGTGCGCACGCGCGCGTGTTCGCACCCTTCTGTAGGCAGCAAGACAAAGGATGAGTAGAGGGGGTGTGAGTAACATGTTTCTAAATAACGGGTCAACTGCCAGTGTGGTTTTCTATTGTAACAGCGACAACCTCGCTTATCTGTACTTTGTTTTCATTCTGCGTTTTTGTAGTGCGTTTGCGGTATGAGTGTTGTGGAGACTAAAGGCACGCAGTCAAATCAAATTAAACGTAACCCGTACGATGTGAATTATAAATTAATTGTGATACAAAATGTAGAAAAAACATGCAATCGTGAAGCCGCAAGGAAATTCAATATTGTTGAATCCTGTATTCGACGATGGAGAAAACAGAAGGAATGACTTTTAAATGCAAATACTGCGCGACGAGCATTCGCGGGACCTCAAGTTGGGCGTTTTGTAGCAGTAGAGTCCAGCGTCTGTGAATACGTACGGCTTTTAAGAAGGCAAGGACTCCCTGTCACTAGACATGTTTTAAAATTAAAATCTTTAGAAATCGCAGAAGAATTAAAAGTCTCCGGTTTCAAAGCCAGCTTCGGGTGTATAAGACGAATGATGCGGCGAAATGGATTTGCGCTTAAATGACGTACATCACTCACGCTAAAACTACCGAGTGACTACGAAGAAAAACTCCTACAGTATCAGCGGTTTGTCATTCATTTACGCAAGAAGCATAATTATTCACTTGAACATATGGGAAATGCTGATGAAACGCCCGTATTTTTATTTTTTATTTACGTATATTTATGGTGGACCAAAAGGGAACCAAATCTGTAACAGTAAAGATTACGGGAAATGAAAAATTACGTGCCACTGTAATGCTTGCTGCATTACCTGATGGACGAATATTTCACAGTGAAATAAGATGCATATCAGTGTATATTGTTCAGTGTTAGTCGTCGTGATGTCTTCCACTGAATGTGTGCGACGCCTGCGTCAACGACAACGCAAAGACGGATCGTGAAGAATTAAATGAATTCTTGATGAATACTCCATTCTCATAAAATACAATTGAAGATGAGAAAATTTGCTTGTTTCAAAACAAGAAACAAGAAGAAAAGAAACGAAAGAATGCTGCGATAGCCAAGCAATATCACCAGAACAGGAGAGTCTGCAGTTTATGCACATTATACGTTTCAAAAGCCTAAAAACTTTATCAATGCTTTGATGTTTCAGTTTTTTTTTAATCGTTTTTTTCTGTCAAATTCTGTCCGTTAAATCCAAAGTCCGTTAAACTGAGGTCCGTTAAATCGAGGGTTTACTGTATATATATTCAAACCCTTTTTGCTACAGTCCGTTTCTTGATTTATATAATATATTTATTATTTATACTGAAATTACCTCAAGATATTTTATTTTCCTAACTAGGAACATGTTTCGAGAGCTATTGTGCTCTCATCCTCAGCCTTCGCGATTCTGCATCTAGTGAAGTACCTATGTGTTGGTCTGTCGCCATTGTGGTCTCCTGTTGGTTTCTGGTATCTCAAAGTGGTATTTTTGTGTGTGGTTGTGGTGTATGTATTAGTATTTTGTACAGATTAAAATTAATTTACCTTTTTTTATCCATCGTGTGACTTCTTATTGTATTTATTTAAATAACACGTTTCGAGGCTCAAGGCCTCATCTTCAGATTTCAGTCCCGTGTGGACGTCGTTAACACATTAAAATTAAACTACTACACATTAAAATAAAACACACTACACAAGTTAACCGATGTCTGGGTGCGCACCCTTTGCTGACTCTCAACGCACTGCCTGCACCTCCTCTACGGTCTCGTCACAACGCCCCACCACCAATTGCTGTCTATTCCTGCTTAATATGAATTTGTCAACAACCATATCGTATAGCTGATGCGATTTAAAATTCAGCTGGTCATTTAACATGTTATTAGGACTGCATTTAACCGGTATATTTCAAATTCTTCGGCTGCGTTCATGTAACGTCCCTTATTGCAGAGATGCAATGGCTTGCAGTTGGTGTCAAAGTCGGTATAATTATGGTTATGCACCATTAAGTGTTCGGCATATTTTGATTGATTGATTGATTTTGATAATAAATATTATATATATATATATATATATATATATATATTTCAATCACTTTCTGCTACAGTCCGTTTCTTGATGTATATAATCTATAATACTTATAACTAATTTACCTCAAGATATACTTTTTTCCTTTAGGAACATGTTTCGGGAGATCTTGTTCTCCCATCTTCAGCCTTCGCCATCTTGTTTCTGGTGAAGTATATATAAATCCAATTTAGCCACACATGCAATAAACACAGGACATGAATTCCCAGACATAACCAATGTAACACTAATAAAACATATACCACACAAAGGCACCATAATGAACATTTGGGAAAATTTACAGATTTACAAACATAAAACACAAAACAAATTAATACCAGAACAAATACAAATCAATACAAAACATGACACAATATTCAAAGCACTCAACATCGAAAATACACAAAATACAAAAACAGATACCACAACCACACACAATAATGCAACTTTGAAGGACCAAAGACCAACAAACTACCTTAATAACATCCAGAAGCCAACACACAAATACTTCACCAGAAACAAGATGGCAAAGGCTGAAGATGGGAGAACAGGAACTCTCGAAACATGTTCCTAAAGGAAAAAAGTATATCTTGAGGTAAATTAGTTATAAGTATTATAGAATATATATATATATATATATTCAAACATTTTTTGCTACAGTCTGTTTCTTGATGTATATAATATATTTAATTTTTATAATGAATTTACCTCAAGATATTTCTTTCCTTATTAGGAACATGTTTCAGGTACCATTTTGTACCCATCCTCAGCCTTCCGGATTTTGTGTCTGGTGAAGTACATGTGTGTTGGTTGGTTGTTATTGTGGCTTCCTGTTGGCTTCTGGTACTTTAAATTGGTTGTATTGTGTGTGATTGTGGTGTGTGTGTTAGTATTTTGTGTATTTTCGATGTTGAGTGCTTTGAAAATTGTGTCATGTTTTGTATTGATTTGTATTATAACATTGCCAAACCCTGATCACATTTGATATAAATAAGTATGTAAAAAATGCCAAGAAACCATATATTTTGATAGATAAATGATAACGAGAATGAAAGTAGTAAATATAATCAATAGTGAAGGAGGAAGAATACAACCAAAGGTGGTTACAAAACAAGAAAATACGAACTAGACTGACAGACAACTGACATTGACCCAACCCCAGAGATTGGCCAGATATTAACCAAAGTAAAGCGAGACAAGAAGACAGTGAAGAAAAAAGAAAAAAAAAATTACATGGCCATAACAATTAACTCACAAGATTGTTTTAAAAGAGCATAATTTTTTATTATTGTTAATAATTTATGTTTAAATTGTTATTAGTGGTAGTATCTCAGCAATTGTTATACATAAAAAAACCATGTGTAGATATGATTGTATGTATATCCTTATCTATAGGTGATGTGTCAGCTGTTATGTTTAAAATTACACTCATACAGACAGGGAATAGAAATGTGTGCGTGGTTCAATCAGAGAACAAATTGTATAGTCTACTATATACTTTGGAACTTTTACTAGGATTATTTCAGCAGTATGTATGTTATCTCAGCATTATGTGATTGAAAGTATAAGGTTTTGGAGAGTTTATTTATTCGCTAATATTATTGCTGTTGCTACAGATGTAGTAGGTTTCAATTAACACAATATATTTTAACATTATTAAATTGTTGTTATTATTACTAATTATGACATTTCAGACCAATTTTTATCACTTTAATGACAATATATACAAAGTTATGTTTTATTTGAAAGATGTATTTACAATACCATGTTGTTTGAATATTATAAAATGATATGTGACAGTCTGAAGTTAACAAAAGAGACATGAACTCATTAGATACAAAAACTTTGTAATAATAGTGAGATCGTGAGAAATATAAGGGTAATTAGAGATAGGTAGGGAGTGACAAAGATGAACAGTGAAGTGATAAGTGTAATAAAATAAACAGCATATAATCTTAAGAAAAAAGAGTTAAACAAGTGTGACAAACCCAAAACATAAGCACATGTTAAATGAGCAATTAAGTTAAGTATATTAGACTGAAAGACACAGAATAATTGTGAATGTAAAAAACAGAAAAAATATTATCTCAGTATAAAAATCACCAGGGTGATTACTGTTATAAAAGAGATGGTGTAGGTATAACACTCACCAAATTTGTTCATTTGTTAATTTAAAGAAAGAAGTTATGGGCTTAATGTTTAAGGCAATAAATACCAGAAGAAATAGATTTACAGTAATATGTTAGTATGTTTTAAGTAAGTAAGGAATTTATAAAGAAAATAATAGCAATACCTTTATAAGAAATAATAGGCAAAATATATTAATTATGTGTAACGAAAGGAAACATGGCAGAATTATATTAAAACTTAGAAATAAGTAAATTATGTATTAACATAGTATTATCAATTTTGGACTAAAACATTAATACATGGCTTAGACCAATCTTGTAAGATATCAAACTAATCTTTGAAAGAAAATAGAAACATCTACGTAAAGATTACAACCATTGAAATTATCCCCAAGTAAATATAGCCATTATAAAATATTTATTCAAATTAAACAAAAAATTCAAAGTTTGATAACAATGTGTTTATTTTGAGATCGACCAGGTAGAATAATTACGTTACCATGGAAACTGTGGAGTAACAAGAAAAAATACCGTTAGATTTTTTTACTGAATGCATGACGCTTTAATGGTATAGACGCTAATTTTCGAGTGACCAAAATTGTCAATTAAAACATAGAAAATATCAGAAGAAGTTACTACTAAGTGTATACCAAGACATAAGACAAGGACTGGAACCATATTATTGAAGTTGAGGCCAAATTAACGAAAAAAGAAAATAAATTACTACCAATTAAACTGGAAAAGATGCCTGATGTCCTGAACCCAGCAAATTAAAGAAGATTATAGTATAACCCATGAATAACAGATCGTATGAATTCGCCATAACTACGGAAGTGATAAGTACCTCTTAAATTACCCAAAATATATAAATAAACTCACGTTAATTATTTCTCACTAAAGGTCGAAATCTCACTGAACTGAAATTAATTACTTTCAAAGATTAAAAAGAATACTAAGTCACTGACAATTTATAAACTAACCAATATAAACTGTTGTTAATGATCCATAACTTGTAAACACTTTTACTACACTGCGCTAAACAAATTATACCTACACAATATGTTAGTTAAGTTTACTTGATGTAAGGGTGTGTATTTTTATTGTTTTAAACATTTGTAATCCTTTGAACGTAACCTCAAGAACCTATGACAAACCAACATTAATAACTTGTATACAATTTTCAACAGACGCCATCATTAAACGTCTGGTTATCAATTCAAATATCGATTGTCAAACCCTGTAATTGTCTCATATAAACAACCGGAGCATTTGTATTAGAATAATTTGTATTAAAGGAATAACAATCACTAATAAAAAATGTGTAAGTATTGAGTGTAACCACGGTGTTATAATTTCATTAGGAGGTGCACAATATTTTATGTACATTTTAGCAGATGACTAACGATTTACACAGCCCACGCATCGAACTGCTGTGCGCTCCAGTGGGCCTAGCTGGCAGAAATATTTGAATTATTCAAACCGCCTGAGCTGCGCTGGTCATACACCTTTGAATTTTATTTTAATTGTTTTAAGAAAACAATTTGGCGCCACCGGGAATTTCATACCCCTAATGAACATCAGGTAAGAACATCAAGACCTGGTTATTCGTACGTTCGCAACGAACGAAATCTGCGGAAGTCGCACGCATTTGAACTACGGATAGAGAAGACACATTACACCCATCACACACAAATTGTACATTATTCACATTTTGCAGAGTAAAACGGTAGCCGTACTCACACGTCTACATTACAAATTGACGACCAACCGCTGGAGCTAGAAGAGAGAGAAATACGATCTTCTAACGGCGAGAAAAAAGGTCGACTAATAAGTATAAAACGGTTCGCTACACACTATTCAATAATAATTAACAGGAAAGGTAAACCGTTAATATACAGTATTTGTTCAGGTATTAGTTTGTTTTGTGTTTTATGTTTGTATATTTGTAAATTTTCCCAATGTTCATTATGTTGCCTTTGTGTGGTATGTGTTTTATTAGTGTCATGTTGGTTATGTTTGGGAATTCATGTCCAGTGTTTATTGCATGTGTGGCCAAATTAGATTTGTATATTTCTGGTTTTTTGTATGCGTTTAGGTGTTCAAAATAACGTTTTTTCAGTTGTTTTTTTGTTTGTCCTATGTAACATTTATTGCAATCTTGGCATTCAATTTTGTATATACCATTGGTTGTTGTATTATCTTTGTTGTGTGGGTTATTTAGTTTTTGTAGATTATTTTTGTTAGTTTTTTGTATGCTATTTTAATGTCTGTGTTCTTAAACAGTTTTGTTACTTTGTCATTTTATTATTTATGTAAGTGAATGTGGCCCATTTTTTATTGTTGTTATTATTTTTGTTTTGTTCATTTTGATTAATTCTTAATTATTCAGTTTTTATTTTATATTTGATTTTATTTTCTATTTTGTTTACAGTGTTTTTATTATATCCATTATTAACCCATTTGGTACCGAGCTTCCCAATAAAGACCACTGTAATTTCTGAGTTCTTGCATTTCCTGGTTCAGCTTCACACACTCCAATAGATGATTTTTGTTCATTTTTGAGTATTCTCTCCTGCACAATACACATTCTTCTGTGGTGGAAATTTTTAATTTGTAGAGATGCGCTGAGAGACAGTCATGGCCAGTTTCAAGTCTAAAGTTGGCGACTGCTTCCTTCCTTGGTTTTCTACAGTTGTTATTTCATAACTGTTCAATCCCTTACCATGTTTTTCTTTTTGATATGTTTCTTGCTTCTTCCAGGAAGCGAGAGTTTGTTTCCTTGTCATCAGTCTTCTTAGAGTGCTGAAGTCGTGGGTACTTTCCCGGTGGTAGAGCTTTGTCCCTCGCTTTGCCAAGGTGTCCGCTGTCTCATTTCCCGAGATGGCTATGCGAGATGGGATCCACTGAATAACTATCTCCTTGTTAAGTGCTGTAAGCTGCCTGGTGAGTCGTCTTGCTTCCAGTGTGCTCCTGTATTAGAGAATGTTGCCTGGATGGTAGACTTAGAGTCCACTAAAAGGACAGCTTTTGAAAAGGAATTTGGCCTCCAAATGAGGTTTTGCAATGCCACTTTGATAGCCTCTACTTCAGCATCATAACTTGATTTATTTTGTCCCACTGCAATGTAGTGAGAAAACAATAAGGAGAACACTCCTGCTCCAGCACAACCCACTTCATCCAGCAAGGATCCGTCAGTGTATACACGTAGCCAGTTTTCCTCCGGAAATCTCTCATTGATGGTTGTTAGCATTATGTTTTAGTTCTTCTAGAGATCTTGTCTTCTTCTTAACATCTTCTATCAGACTGAGATGTACTTCATACCTATGAAAGTCGAGTGGATTTTCCAGGGGGACCACTTTATTAACTGCTGTTGGTATGCTGTGGCATTGAAGGTAGTTGCTACTTTGGTTTAGCCAGGTCTTTTGTGTTTTGCGTCTCTGTGGTTCCATCCTCTCATGAACCCATGACTTCTCAGGTAGTGACTTAATTCTGAGGTTTAGCAGTGCTGCCTGTTGCTTAATTTCCTCTGTTATTGGTGTGTTGCCTGTATATAGTTGTAATGCTGTAACTGGAGTTGATTTGACGCCACCTGTGATGAGTCTTAAGATGTTGGTCTCCAAACGTTCCAGTCTGCCCTCATTTGCAGGAGTGCTTGTGATGGTTCCTTCGCTGCCATAAGTTATTACTGGCTTGATGTATGTTCTATACGTCATGTTTAGAACTTCTTGTGAACATCCCCATGATACTCCGGTGAGACGTTTTGTAATGTTTGTTCGTTTGTTTACCTTCTTAGCTATGCTGTCAATGTGGTGTGTCCAGTTAAGCTTATTATCCAGGTTAACACCCAGGTAACGAATATTTTCAGATTTCTGTAGGAAGTTCTCACCTACTTCTAGTGAAAAGTCGGGGTTTCTATGTTTCAATGAGAAGTACTGGTAAACGGACTTTTCTGCATTAATCTGCATAGTGTTTTCTTCTGCCCCACCTTTGCAGGCCGAGGAGGGCTTTCTTCATGTTCTTTGTAGAGTGATGTCTTGTCTTTTCTTGTTTGATCCCTTGGCCCAGATGAGCACGTCATCGGCAAACATTGTAACGTGTAAACTCTTATTGTCCTGTAAGGTGTTTTATGTGTGTTAGCCCCACACGTCGTAGTCGTTACTTTTTCTGATTTTTTACGTTGACGATGTCCGTCGCGAACGCACGAATTACCAGTACCGATACCTTCACAAGTGTAATCCTTACCTGTCCTTCAATGAGTATACTTATTTCCCGATAGGCACCAAATTGTTTATGAAAACAATTAAAAAAAGTTAAACTGAGCTGTTGTTCTATGCGGCGATGCCTAATTCAAATTACCCTCGCTAACTGGCGGGCCTTCGAATCTCGCTTGTAGTTCGTCATGCTGCCAACGTCTAAATATGGCAGACAATTTTGCTCATCGCTAAAGTACACAAACTTTATAATACAATTTATAATGAAATAAAGGACGGTTATTACTAATCAGTACTAGTTTATTAATGTGAAATAGTTAATAGTTAATCAGTAAGATACAAAAATATACTGTTATTAAATAATGTTGCTCCGGCAATAAATAGACAATATCTCAAGGTTGGCTAAGTTGATTGAATAGTTTCTAAATCGACATGGCTGCTGTCAAAGTTTATTTTCCACTGTTCATTCAATTGATGAGTCCTTTTGATTACAAAAAAATAGAATTAAGATGTTAATAAAGTACACTACCTTACATCAGTGGTACTTATACGAGGTGTGTTCATAAAAAGACCAAACGTTTTGAGTAACACATCAACCCGCACAAACGACGCGCCGCGACTTTGCGCGCACCTAGCGATAGTTTTTCACAACAAACTGCCACTTATTGTGTTCCGCTATTAGCATTAGTCTTTGAGGTATATCAGGTTGAGTGGGCACATGCGCACGCTGGCTGGCGATTAGTAACAAACTGATTAAGAAAGACCGCAAAGAACAACATGTGCGCATGAAATTTTGCAGCAAAACTAGGTTAAAACTTTTCAGAGATTCTGGTTTTTAATTAAGCATACGCGGAAGCCTGCTTGAGCCGAATGATTATTTTAAGAATTTTTAAAGAGAGCAAAAATCTAATTATCAGTGCAATCAAAGCGATATCGAAGATCATGGGAAGAGAGCTCGCGATGTGGTAATTGTAATTCATTCTTTTAATTACTGTGACTTTCTGAGAGAATGCGCATTCATATAAGACGTAAAATTAAATTTAGATCGATAAATTTTATTGTATGGTATTACTGCATTTGTAAAAAAACAATTCTTACTGCGTTTGTTGGCGACGATCAGAAAGAGACCCAATTTGAAATCGGTCAACAACTGTGTACCAACCCAAATGGTAATGATAACTTTGGAATGCAATGGAAATAGCTCAGAAATAGATTTTACGAAGTTAGCACCAAAATTTTATACACACACATTGTATTAAGATCTTCCTTCTCACTTCGTTATAAATCCGCCGGACGGTGTGTGCCCGTGCCCACTACAGCGCGTGTAGCTCGAAGACTGAAGATCATGATGGGACGGAGAAAATGGCATTCAGGCATCAAAACCTGTCGCTAGCAGCACTTAGTTCTGCAGCTCGCTCTATGCGCTAGTTGACGTGCTACACAAATAGTTCGGTCTTTTTTTTTAACACACCTCGTATACTATTAAAGTTTAATACAATTCGTTTTTTGAGTGTTAAAAAGTGTTTGATAAAATTTCGTACTTTGTACACAGGTTAAAATTATGTTTACATACAAGTTTAATATTTATTATCAATTAATCCTTGAAAGAAATTTAGTTCCCAAGTTCGGAGTGAGAGTTTTTGGTGTTGTGAGAAAAGTTAATTAATTTAGTTCATAAATTCGGGTAGTTCAGATATACTTAACAAAATCTTGTTGATTTCTGGTGACGAGTCACTTCGTTATTAGTTAGGTTGGGTCATTACGATCATTAATCTTCCATCGTTTGTACTTTGGATTTCATCTGGCTTCTTTTTCAATTGTTTGGATTTTTAAATTATTTTTGAATATTAAATCTAGTTTATTATCTCTCTTTGGCTAAATAGTTCTTGATTAGACTTCTTGCATCCACATCTCGTTAAATTTTGCAGTATTTATAACTATTTTATTTGATAATTGAGTCGAATAAGGTTTGGCTTCTGTATCTCTTGATCGTCAATAATGGACTAATGTTTTATAATGGAATAATATATAATAACGTTCCGTTGTTATGGCAACTGACGATACTCTCATTGGTTGATTACATTTATGTCTATTGTTATAATACGGTATTTGAATTTTAATTCAAAATTAATAAATATTTTCTGATGGCTATTATTCTTGTATCTTCTTATCAATGTATTAGATATTATCATAACTGTTTCTATTTTCTTTCAAAGATCATTTTGACATCCCACAAAGCTGGGTTTGTTCATGTATTAAAGTTTTGACAAAATGCTAATATTATATTATTACATTTCTTTCTTATTTTATGCTTTTAATCTAATTCTGACATCTTAATATGGTTCACTAATTGTAATTAATGAGTTACTTGCCCTGAATTTTCTAATACTGTAGTTAATTTCTTACAATTTGTTTATTTTAAATTTATACAGTTAGGCATTCTATAGGCCTAAGTAGTAATTGGCTATATCTTCTTATTTTACACAAATTAAAGATTATTTTTCTTTCACATGAATGAATGACTTAATTATTTTCTTTATCTTAGTCATTTTTTGACACGACAGTCCTCCAGCATTCCAATGAAGAATGTTGCAACTTTGTCATGAGTCAATTTTGCTCTTAAAAGAGCAGATTTGCTTATCTTTCTTTGTGTGTCGCTTCATTTGGTCTAGGCCTTGGGAAGCAGGCTAACGCTGTTACTCATTTAGCACTACCCATATAATTTGGTGTATTATATTTCTTTCTTTGTCAGTTTCTTGTTTGTTTAGGGGTATTTTGTACATTCTGTTAAATAGTGAATAGAATGCTGCCATTTTATGTTGTGGTGGGTGGTCAGAATGATTAGGTATAATGATGTTAGTGGAAGTTGGTTTTCTGTATATTGCATATTGTAGGTGGTTATTGTATCTTGTGATGTTTATGTCTAAATAGTTGATTTTGTTGTGATTTTCTTTTTCTTCTGTGAATTGTATTTTTGGATGTATGTTATTGATTTGTTTTAATATGTTATTATCTGCATTTGTATTTTTGTTACTTGATATATATAGCCCATCATCTACATATCTTATCCAAATGCATTTGGATCAAAGGATTTTATAATATTTTGTATTTTGGTGTCTATATGTTGTAAGAATATTTCTGCTATTATGCTAGATAATGGAGATCCCATTGCCAATCCTTCTTGTTGTTGATAAATTTTGCTATTGAATTCAAAGTAATTTTGTTTTAGTATTAGTTGGAGGCTATTTTTTATTTCAGTTATATATTGTGTGTCTTCATTTTGTTCTTTAAGTTTGTTTATTATTATGTCTATTGTTTCATCTATCTTTAATTATATAATATTATTTTACAATGATCTGTTAATTTATGTTTCAGAATAGCTTAATTAAACCTATTTTAACGCCTAGGTTTGCTATCTCATGTAATCATGAACTACAGAAGAAATTGAGTGACATGGCAAAAAATAAAGATCTGCATATTCAGGTAGAGTGTACTATGTGTTTTTTCTTTATTGTTTGTTATTATATGTAGCCATAGTGTGCAACGTGAATAACATTATTAAGATTTAATGCAGCTACTACCTCTTGCTAATGAGAGGAAGGTCCGCCCAAAAACTAATCTCTCTGAAGACCAGCTTTGCCTCAGGAATCACCTACTTCCTGCATCACTTCTCTGTCCTCATGTAGTAAGTTCCTATTGACAGATGAGTACCTTTTGAGTAGGGGGGGGGTAGAGAATATCAGCATGAAGGTGACAAGTCAGCAATAAATTCTATAAAGATTACATTATAAAAGAGAGTGTCAAAAATCTGTATGATGAAGGAACAAATTAACCACATCTTTGCCTGTGTAAACATATCTTCACATTCATCTAATTTAATACTGTGAAATTAAATTTAAACTTACCCTCTTTCAACTATGCTTCAAACAAACTAGGGAACTGGTCGCAAAGGTATTTAGAACATTCCCCTTCTTTTGGTAATGCTCTAACAAATTGTTTCATCAGGCCTAATTTTATATAAAGTGATGGAAGTAAAACCCTTCTTGGATCAATCAAACTTTCCTTCTCAATGTTTCCTTATATAATGTTGTTTTCTGTCGCAGCTATCCCATTCACACAGAAAACTTGGAAATTTGGTGTATCCACTTTGTTGACCAAGTAACATAGAACTTATCTAAATATAATTATTTTACTACTGACTCAGAACACAAAGTTTTTTATGGGTAAAAATGTAATAAAAGTTTTACCTTATAGCCTGAACCGGTTTTCGCTTTTAAAAAGCTTCTTCAGAGGCTGCCGCTGGTAGTACTGTCCGTCTTGTTGTTGGCGACGGTACCGACTTTCGAAAGATCGATATTGTGTGTGTGGGGTGTGATATGTTCGAACATTGCATGTGATTTGAATTGTGTCTGTTCGTTTAGGATGTCGTTTTTATTTGTTTTCGTGTGTTTGTATATTTCCAATTGTTCTAGAGTAGAAATCCAAGAATATAATTTTATCTTTAAGTTGCCACAGACTGTCCATCTGTCATCTGCATAGGAAATTTTAGTAAGGATCAAATCAAGATTTTCATAGCATTCTTTTAAATGAACTGAATGTCCAACAGTCACAGAAGCGTACTTACTTCCATTGTGTAAGAATATTGTTTCAGACTTCTTTTTGATGAATCAATAAAAAGTTTCCAGTCATCAGCTTTGTATTTAGCGTTGAAACTTATCATGAGTCTTGCACATCTTTGCAGTAAACGAGTTCAACCTTTTAAGAAAAAACAGAATAAACTCCTTTTCTCTGCTCTGAACCCAGGAAAAAGGAAGTACTAGGAGCCAGTAAATTTTTCTCTTCAATCTAGAACCTAATACTTCTGTCGAATCCTTATGAAGACCTAAGACTCTATCTAAATCATTAAAGTCTGACTATTTAATTAATAAAGTTGTGTTAGTGGTTATAATCACAAAAGAGAATTAACACTGTTGCACACTACTATAGACCAATTATTCTAATTAGTGCTTTCAAGCTTCACAGCTCATCTTCAGATCAGAAATCCAATCCAATTTCTGATCTCATAATGAGCTGTGAAGCTTGAAAGCGCTAATCAGAATAATTTTTCTATAGTGGTGTGCAACAGTTGTTAATTCTATCTGTAAATTCTGACAGCATGAAAAGTTTTGAGTCATTGTAGGGCTGACTTAATGTTAGGTTAAGAAATCTCCTTTTTGTTCTTCAGATTGAAACCTGAAGACTATTCTGCTCAGTCTGCTTTTAACTAATTTTGATGTAGATGTTTTAAATTTAGTTAAAACAAACTTGCCAAGTACTTATATATACCAAATAACTATTTTATATGTATAATGTTTATATAAGTAGTTTGTCTAGGTGTCAACTTACCTGGCAACCTCACATCACAAGAACATCAAACCTAGCCTGCAAACAAATCTGATCTCTTAGAGTTCTTAGCAGCAACCATCATTGCTCCAGCGGATTACTAAGCCATACCTACACAGCCTGTCTTCATGATATCATGACTTATGCTCATCCCATCCTTTCAACTGCCGATCCCACCAGCTTCAATCTCTATAGAATCACCGAACAGCGAGCCTTCCAACTCATCTATGGCTCACCACCCCATATCAAAAACCAGCAGTAATGCTCTGTATACCCTCAACAAACTCTTTCCCAACCTTGACTCCTTCATATACAGGTTTAACTGGAAAGGGGTCGTGCAATAATCACGTGAAGCTCGAAAGGGGGGGGGAGGGGGTTCGGAAAAAATCACAAAATATCACAAGGGGGAGGGGGGTGTAGTGAGATGTCACGTGTATTTGTTTTTTCATTAAGCGTGCGATTTCTGATCCAAGAAGCGACGCGTAACCTTGACTCGCCGTTGCCAGGCCAACAGCTGATTTGCAAGATACCTATCCAATTGTTAGTGTTGAAGAAAGTCTCGCTAATCCGTGGTCCGAGGACAATATTCATTAAATATATTCATGTACCAGTACTAATATATGTTTTTCACAAGATTACACCTTCCCTTTATTATTTTTATGCCAGTCAGAAACAACCTGCAACCTTAATGTCTGTCTGGATATTTTTATCACGGTGCTTAATTTTCCAGAATTAAATTAGATTATACCTGTATTTAAAGATAATATTCTGAAAATGTTTAAGATACTTTGTACCAAAAAAATACACGTGATTTTGGGTTGGGGGGGGTTAGTCTAAAACCTCACCACATATCACCAGGCGGGAGGGGGGGTTAAAAAATTGCTAAAAAAACATCACGTGATTATTGCACGGCCCCAAATACCGGTACTCCCAAACCACAAAGCAACGTGCTTCTTTCCTCTCAATAGATACCTCGAAGTCAACAAATCAAAAGAACAACTCCCAACTCTCACAGACCTTTCTTCCTCATAAACCACCTCCTTACCATTGCCGATGGATCTCCTCCCAGAAATCCTCGCCATTTGAGACAGAAATGGAAATACTTAATTCCCATCTATGTACTCTACCTGGCATCCTTCTTGATCACAACTTTTTATCTTTCCCTATCTACCTATCCAGTCTTTAGCCCTCTCCTTTGCTTCCCCTGCCTTACCTTGATGCCTCCTTCCAAGATTGGTGCCCTGCATTACATGTTCCTGTCTTGGCTGTCCTTATGTGTAAAATTTTTATGGCACTTCCACCAGCCACTTCCATTACCCATTTGGCTCTACTCTTTCTCCAGAGTGCCTTCATTGTCTCTCCTTCCAGCCCACACTGGCCTCAAATCGTTCCATTTGGCTGAAGGGGGCTTTCCCCAGATCAGCCTGAGACATGTCCTCTGGTACAAGTCTCAAACATCGCTAAAAAAAAAAAGACTACTACCAAATATGTAAACATTAGCTATATAATTTGTGAAAAAACTGTAAGCGATAACATTTTTTAAATTATTTTTCTAGTAATCAGCGCTCAAAAAACCTATAGAAATCACCCATTACATTTAAGACAACTTTTCCATTGCATACCTGTGTTATTCTACTTAACTGGTTCAGAAACCTAGGACTAGCATAAGTACTATCCAGTTATCGTTTGACCATTTTCAAGGTACAATTTCCAGCAGACAAAATTGACTTCACCTTTTTTGAAGGCAGAGAATCATAATGCATTATTTAGACTGTTGTTTATTTCTGGAGTGAAGTGATGGATCCAGGTTTCAGCAGTCATTATAAATCTACAAATAAAATCTTTCATATTATTTAATGATCTAAACATTCCTGAGAAGCTTGTATTAAATATGTTTTTGACCAGTTGTTAACAAATGCAGCACCCATCTTGCAGACAGTTTCTCATACCTAATTCCTCAGTAAGAATGTGATATGCCATTTCATCTGAGATGCAGTGTCTTCAGAGTGGCATGTAACTTCAGACACTTTCAAACAGAGATCTTCCAAAACAATATCATGCACTTTATCGATGATTTCTGGTGTAATGTACTTTTCAGACACCATTACGGCAGTCATCTTCCAAATTTCCATGACCCCATTTAAATTCAGCAGCCCATTTTTTTACTATAGTAAATAAAGGTCCAGCATCATACAACATATTGTTCATCTCATTAAAAATGTATATTGGAATTAAACCTTTTTAACTAAAATTTTGATTACCGCATGATGTTCAGTTTTCTCCATTTTCAGCACTGCACTGAGATGACTTTGTTTAAACAATGCAACAGCCATTCATGGGGCAAATGTTGAGCCATGATGAGGTGAAAATCAGAAACGTGACACATACTTTTATATGATAGGCAGTGAACTTTACAAATTGCTGTCATACACGTTAGAACCTACAGACTCTCATTGTTAATGCCACATGAATTTTTTTTGGGGGGGGGGGGGACAGTGCTATAGCTATAAACATTAAATTATTGAATTACTGAAAGCTACAGTCAGCTATCAAATGACTAATTATGAACATGCAGAATGTTGGTTATATTTGGAAGCAATGATTTTGAACTGAAACTCCATAGCTTGAGAATTATATTTTACATTACTAGTTGAGCAGTTATCAAAATTGAAATAATTATTGAATTGTGAAATGTTTTCCAAGTGCTTTTATATTCATTTTATTTTAATATTTATCTGTCTCCTCTGGTACCAAGAATTTTGTATTGTTTTTTTCCACATGACATTGTATGTTTGTTAGCAGTATGTGGAGCAAAAGTGGTTTTCCATGTGACGTGCTTGTTGTTTGTTTAGTATTTTTGTAATTGTTTCAGACGCATGTTTCAGAAAACAAAGAAGAAGTTGAAGGGGTGAAGAAAATGTTTCCTCATCATAACAGTTACTGTTCTGTGTATGATGATGCCCAGCTTTTAACGCCAAAGGTAATGTTAATGGACTTAGCTGTATAGAACTATTAAAATGGTAAGATAATAAAACTCCAAACATTGATGTATTTTCACAGATATAACCACTTTGTAAATATAAGAACAGTAAAACTCCTACAGAGTTCCTTAGGCTTTCACGGCCGGCGTCGTCAGTGAGAAAATCTAGTAAAATTCCTTTTTGACAGATTTCTAAAGAGTCAGGATTTTGTTTGCAAAATTCATCTATACCTTATAAAAGAAGTTTCGCTGAATTGACCTTAATTTAAAAAAAAAATGATTTTCTCATTTCAATATGCCATTAGAAGTTGACATTCAAGAATGAGTTGAATGACGAGAAATATCACATTGATCTATTCAAAAAAGAAACACCACTTGTTCCTGCCTGTGATCCAGCTTTTATGAGAAATAAACTTACCATCAGCTTCATACTTCTGTATAATATATCCAGGATGTCAACTCAAACTCTTCATGAATGGGCTAAACAGCTGTGATGTATTGACATTTTAAAATTTCAGTGCCAATACTAAATATGAATTTGTTGTGTAGTTTTACAAGACTCTCTTTTATAACTTATTTAACATCAAACCCCAATGTATTGCTCAATGACATATTACTATTTATATTCCAATATTTTAAATGGCTCAGTGTTATTAGATATTTATACAATTACATAACACTGTTATTATTTTGAATACTTCATTCAACCCAACCTTATGGTTGTTTAGTTAGATTGATACTTCGTACACTGTATAATGTTGATAAATTATATCACATTAATTATGTTTTGTTCTCTGTGATATACTATTTTTTACTTGATTAGTTTCTTATATTCAAGAGGAGAAAGAATTCCCTTTTTAATTTAGTCTACTCTGGCTTTCATATGCAATGTTATGTTACATTCCAATATGTAAAGTGATTTCTTATGTTTATGAAGCACCTGGGGATCTTGTAGTTATCTGTTGTTGGAAGAGGTAATTCTTAACTAAAATTGTTAATAACACAGCACTCTTATTGTTTATGAATAAAACTTTGTGCATTTATCTGGTAGTCGTGTATAGTGACCTATAATGGTTCTGTAACCTATAATTTGTAAATAAATTAATGAGTTACATATATTCTACTTGTATTAATAAATAATAATAAGCAAATATTAACATGAAAAATCATTATGGTTATAATAAATCACAACATGTATGTTGATTTTATAATGATGATCATGATATAGTGGAAATAAAAAACGAACTGGTCATGTGTTGCTATATAATGAAGATAATAATGGTATATGATAGCTTCAATATGGTATAATACTTTGTCATCATATGGTGTTCTTCCGATTGGCAGGATGTGTGCACCACTATGATGGTGTTTAGTTCTCATATACCCTTCCAGGTCTACAGCTAGCAGGGGGGACGGACAGAGCAGCCATTGCTAAGCCTAGAATAAATTTTGCTTGACCTAACATGTTTTTTAAAAATTCTTTGCCAATTTTGAATTACAATTTTTATTTTAAAAAGTCTTGTTGAATTTAAAAACTGGATAATTAATGAAAACAATTTAAAATCCTCCAGCTCTAAATAGCAAAATAAAACAAAGTTTATGCTACTTGAATCTGTGAGGCCTAGAGGCTCTAGTGTTACAGAATTACCAACGTATCACGTAGCATGTTGAGAGAATTTGTTTAAAGTGTAGCTATCATTTTATATGTCGATTTTCTGTGTATGTTGTTTGTGGAATGAAGAATGGGAACAGTGTTGTTTTTCTTAGGTTTTCAGTTTTTATGATTAGTGTGGTGAGTGAATGCAACATGACAGTTGCAAAATTCAAGTGACTTTTTATGGTTGTTGATAAACATTCATTTTTAAACAAAGCAGGTAGTATTGAATTTTGTAGGGCCAAAGTAATCAACATGAAGAGGCTAAGGTACTTTCCCTGCCAGTGGAAGACCGCAAACATAATTCTGATTCCTGAACCTAAGAAGATGCCAGCACTTGCTTGAATCTGCTGCCCGATATTGTACTTACCAACAGTCTTGAGCGACTTCTGTCCAGCCCCTAGTGACATCATCCACAAGGACCAGTTCAGTTTTCCTCAGGGCACTCAACTATTTTTCAGTTAGTGAGGGTCATTACCCAGCAGCAGAGACACCACAAACAGCCATTAGTCCATGCTGCCCTGTTGGATGTGAGCAAAGCCTTCGATGAACCCTGGCATGAAATCATGCTTTACAAGCTAGCCCAAAAACCAATACCAGTATCCATTGTGCATCTCGTGTGGTCATATTAATTGACCGATACTTTAGGATCAACATCACTGGGGATGTCCTCTGGTTTTTCCCAGCTCCACTAGCTTTCCTAAAGAATGTGTCCTCAGCCCCACTTGTACCACCTGTACAGAAATGACCTGTACGAAATGAATAGCTTTTATAAAAGCTATTCCAAACTTAACCTCCAATAGACTGGTAAAGAAAAACTAAAATAGAGAAAAATTATGTACAAAAATTAATAATTATAAACTTTGTCTTACTTTTCCATTTAATCACCATCCATGTATACAGTAGTATACAGTTGCTCCAGCCTTTGAAGCCACTACTTCTGCCAAGGTGCCCTACCAAGAGTTGACACCATTAATAAGTAGCTACCCAGAAACCAGAGCTGTACTGGTGACATTGGTATACTGGTTTTAGTTCAGCTACTGATAGGACATGAGAACGATTGTTTGCTGGTCCTGTCTGTGAACTTACCTGAAGTGTGAGGTTTCCAAGTACATATAATGTGCATTATGTAATACTTGCGCTCATCAGTGGCAGTCCACATAAAGAGGTTGACCACACCTAATAGTAATGGTTAAATCACTGCTTCCACACCATATCACTTTGTGCTTCAATCCCAAACAAATCCACTAGACAATGGGACATTTCAACAAACATCACCACACATCGTAAAGCTTCCAAGAGGAGCAATAATAGGCTCAAGATTTTGTCTGTCGCTACTAAGTGGCTGATGATTTGTGCACAACAATGTGAAAAGGATGCTGTTCACTACTATATGTGCCAGTTTGTGTATATCAGCCAGTTATAGGTTAACTTTGAAACAGCTCTTGTACATTGTTCAGAAACTAATCACAGACATTTCCAATTTTGTTAGAATGAGGTACGCATTTTGTGAATCCACCAAAGTTAAAAGAATCATACAAAAGGACTACAAAATCCTTTATTATTAAAATACTCCAAAGTTTACTGTACTTGTTTTGTAAATTTCAAATTAGTAATTCTTATAAAATGTAATAAGTTTGTATTTTATGCTTTTGTGTCTAATAAAATGCTGGTGTTGTAGACACTGCTAGCACATGGTGTGTATTTGACAGATGCAGAAATAAAATTGCTGGCAGAAAGAGGGTCAACAATAGTTCATTGCCCTAACTCTAACATCTCCCTGCAGAGTGGGTTGTGTAATGTACGCAAGTTAATGGATGCCAAAGTGAATGTAGCTCTAGGCACAGGTAAGTTTAAAATATTGTGTATTGAGTTATTTATTCACTTAATGTGTTTTATGTTTTCCACTTTGAATGTCACTTTTGGTGTTACAATTCAGTAACGTTTTAACAATCAGTAGCATAGCAAGGTTGTTTCCATAGAACAGGGAAAGATAATTTTGATTGGCATATGAAATGACAACCTACTTTCCCTTCACTTAAGATAGCAGTTAATAGACTTACTTGCATGGAAGTAGCTGTGGAAAATACTTCTAGTAAAAGGTTTTAGTAGGTACGTGCATCTCAGATCTTTCGGTGTTTTTAGGTAAATGGGGGATTAACTGTAAATCCCATTTGAAACTGCGTAGTGGGGGCTGAACCCTCATAATCCCTTTGGCTATGCCACTGTTCAGTGTATTTGTTAGCCCCCAAATAAATGAAAATGTTGCTTTTTACATTAATTTTTACACTAATATGAGGGGAGTCTGAAAAGTTCTCGGCCTCAACCACAGACGGCAACACTATTGCAATTTTTTTTCTTATGTTGGTACTATATCTATTTTTATCATGCATGTGCTGGTCACAGCAATTGCTAAATTCCTGTGCAACTAGAATTCCTAAATTCAACCAAATAATGTGTATTAGACAGCCATTTGAAACAAAAGTGTTGTCCATATTCCTTAAAATGGAAAAAATTGAGTATCGTGCGATCATACAAGGGGGTACCCAAAAATAACCGGAATAGCGCTGCGATTGGCGGAGCTTACGTAGTACGCATTTCTCCCGCTAGGCGAGCGTAGTGCAACTCGTTCCGAGTTCAGTGCCGTCATTGTTGTCGCCTGGGAAGGTTGTGTCCGGTCACAGTAATTCATTTTGTGAAAGCAGTTTCGCTTGCTCCTCGTTTTTTGTCATGGCGGATTTAAATGAACAGCAGCGCGCTGCTGTGAAATTTTGCTTTCTGCTTAGGAAAAACGCCGCAGAAACTGTTGTGATGTTGAAAACAGCTTACAAGGATAGGAAAAACTCAAGTGTACCAATGGTTTTCTTGTTTCAAAGAAGGTGAAATGTCAATTGATGACAAACCTTGTTCTGGACGTCCGTCAACTTCCAGAATTGACGAAAATGTTGAAAAAGTTCATGCAATCGTGCTTGAAGACTGACGACGGACCATTGAAGAGATTAGTAAGTTATCTGGAATAACTTGGAGCTCGGTTCAGCGAATTTTGTCAGAAGATTTGGGGATGAGAAGCGTCACTGCAAAATTTGTGCCTCGGGTCCTGACTGAACAGCAAAAAGAGAATCGAGTTGAAACATGCCGTGCATTGAAAGACCAGCTCCGAACCGACCCAGATTTTTTCCAAGGTCACTACTGGTGATGAGTCATGGTGTTACGACCCCAAAACTAAACAACAGTCAAGCCAGTGGAAAACTTCATTGTCACCTTGCCCAAAAAAAACTCCTCAAGTGAAATCAAACATCAAGACGATGCTCATTTGTTTTTTCGATGTGAGAGGGGTAGTGCATTCTGAATTCATCCCACCAGGTCAGACTGTTAATCAGGCTTTCTATTTGGAGGTTTTAAAAAGATTGTGTAACAATGTGCGACAAAAAAGGCCCGATTTGTGGCAGACAAGGGACTGGTTTTTCCACCATGACAATGGACCTGCTCACGCAGCCATTTCAGTGCGCCAGTTTTTAGCAAAAAACATGACTCCCTTGCCCCACGCCCCTTACTCACCTGACCTCGCTCCGTGCGATTTCTTCTTGTTTCCGCAAATGAAGAGGTACATGAAAGGACAACGTTTTGACGACGTGGAAGCGGTAAAGAAAAAAACGAGGCAGGAGCTGTCGGCCATCACAACAGACGAGTTTGAAAAATGTTTCCAGGAATGGGATCGCAGATTGGACAAATGTATTAAGTGTAATGGAGAGTACTTTGAAGGTGATACGGTTGTTTTGTAAAAAAAATTAAATACATAGCTTTTAAAAAAAATTCCGGTTATTTTTGGGTACCCCCTCGTAAAGTTCATCATGAAAGAAGGTTTAACACCAAGCAAAATTTATTCAAGGTTAGTTAAAGCATATAGGGACTCCTCTCCTTCATTTTTAACAGTTAAAAAATAGGCTCCCGAGTTTAAACGTGGCCATACTAGCCTGGAAGATGATCCACGTGAAGGACGTCCAAAAACGGCAACAACTCCGGAAACTGTTGAAACAGTGCATAATATGATTTTAGACGATCGCTGAATTAAAGTGCACAGAGTTCCTGAGACTATATTTATTTCAAAAGAATGCATCAGACTTGTTTTACATGAGGAATTGCTAATTAAAAAGAGCTTTCTGCTAAGTGGATGCCATGTTTGCTCAGAGTGCATAAAATTATCTGAACAGTGTTTGGTAGATTTTAATAAAAACAATGCAGGTTTTGTGCATCGGTTTATTACAATGGATGAAACTTGGACCCACCACCCACTACACAACAGTCAAAGCAGTGGAAAGAAGCTGGTTGTTCAGAGCCAAAGAAGGTAAAGTCAATTCCATCACCAGAAAAAGTTGTGGCGTCAAGTGTTTTGGGGTGCTAAAGGAGTTTTGTACAAAGATTACATTTAAAAGGGTGCAACAATAACAAAGGAATATTATTCCAACCTTTTATCAAAACTAGACAAACAAAGTTGTGAAAAAAGATCCAGTTTCCTGAAGAAAAAAAAATTAAAACAATTCACCAGACAATGCACCTGCCCACACAAGTCTTTTGGCAATAGGAAAATTAAGAGATCCTGCTATGAATTGTTGGAACACCCTCCTATTCCCTAGATTCAGCTCCCTCAGACTTCAGTCTTTTCTCAAAACACAAAATCTTTCTTGTTGGTCAGCATTTTTCATTGGGGGTCAGGTCATTCCATATCAATTCAACAAAAAAAAAAAAATCATTTTCTCACCCACCATCTCAGATTTTTATGAAACTTGGCTTATTTGTTCTCCCTACAGAGATAAGTAACCACACAAAATTTTAACCCTCTATCTCTCTCCGTTTTCATTGTATATGCTTTCAAAGTTTTGAAATTTTGGTGTTTTTAACAATCAGATGTCATGAAACGAGACTTACTGACCTTTTGAAAATAATTTGTAACTTTTTTATTTATCATTCAATCTTTGTGAAATTTTGTGGTTATATACTCTAAAGTATTAGGATTCTAGAAAAAATACACAACACCTTTAAGTAAAACGACTAAGGCTGGAAAAAATGTTTTATTTGCATCTTTGTAGTTTTTTTGGTAAAAAACATGGTTTAGCATTAAATTAAATATCACAGAAAGGGAAAGGGATAATCACAAAAACTTGTTTTTCAAAATAAACCTCAATACATGGGCTATCATATGAAAAAATAAAATTGATGGGGTTTTCATTCCTGTTTTTTCTGTTAAACGTAAGTTTTTTAAAAAATTTTATTGAGCGATTTTACTAAGCCATAGAAATTTAAAAGGGTCTTAAGTATTTTTTTTTAATAACACTAAAATTTTAAGTGATCATAAAACAAACAGGCCCTATATTAAAACAAATATAAGTTATAACAATATCAACAACTTCTCAAGTAATCAATCAAAATTCAAAAAATCCCTAATTGCATTTTCTTGAGACTTTTGAATTTTGAGGTATAGGCCTAGGTTGAAGAATAAATAACTAATAAATATTTTCATCCATAGGAAATATTCTATTTTAACCTAAATAGGCTTGTTAAAAAATTTTTTTTTTAATGCTGACACAAAAGATCAAATATTTTTTAACATTATGTACATGTAATAACAAAGTCTGGAAATTTACCAAAACTGCATTCCAATATTTGTTATTTACAGTATGTACAGTCAAAGAAATTTAATGGAGTAACATTTTTTTCTGAATTGAACTCATTCACTCCTCTGTGAGAATCGGTAGGTTCTTCCAGTTGATGTGTGAGGAGGCTCAACAAATGCAAGCACATGAGGAATTGGCACCGGGCAAATGTTCTCTCATTAGGGCCAATGAAATGATGGTGATGGTCCTGCAGGATGCAAAAATTGAACAGTCATATCACCTTTTTCTTTATTTAATTCAGTGATGATTCCAAAATACCACAGATTGTCATATTTACAAGCTACATAGCATGATAGGTTAAAATTTTCTTTTCTCACAAGTGATTCCTTAAATTATACGTAAAGGTGGGTTTCTCATCACTACTGATCCTCCTTGCTTCCAAGTTCCCTAAACAAATCTAATGGCTTAACGTTATGGAAACTTCTGGTTTCTGGAAGTGTTTGTACATCTTCAAAGCGTTCCGCAAGGTCAGAACGTATCTGATTTACAGAATCTTTAGAAATAAAATGAAAATTAACTTTGGTGATGTTGACTTTACAAAACTCAAACAAATCTCCTGGAGATAATATTTGATGTTCAAGAGGTCTTTGTAGACTTTCCTTTTGTGCTAGCCTTTTAACAGTGCCTCCTATAGCATCACACTCAGTTTTCCCATGGCTAGTTGCACAGAACAACCACTGCGCCCTGATCTTAAAATCTTTTTCGTGCAGACAAGGGTTTATAAAATTAAATTTATTTTTATATTGGCCTGCACAGCTATCACTGAAATAGTGGATTTTTTTAACATGAGAATACTTTTCTTTAATGAATTCTGTCACAATTTCTTGAATTTTGTAGACCATACAAACATCATGTTTCATGTCATCAGATATGACACAAAGAGACAAAACCAATCTTTCACCTTCAATACTTTTAAGGTTAATTATAATAGGATGTACAGTGCAAGAGTCAGATGTCCAGTGGTATCCTTGTGCTTCGTCCTGGATAGTAAAAGAGTAATTTTCACTAAAGTCAATTGATACTGTGGCAACGTTTGCATCAGAAGATTCTTTAAGTGTCTTGAAATATTTTGATTGAGACTTTACAATGTAAGAGTGTGGGACAAGTTTTTCCAATTTAGATGAAAGGTCATCAATAAATTCACCAATTTTTGCAGAACAAGTAATCATTTGTGTTCTGTCAGTTGAAATCTGTTGATTAAATTCAATGGTGTTGTCTTCATCACAATCTTCAAATTTTGTTTGTAAAATGTCTGTTAGTTTTTCTTTGGGTGGGCAAGTTTTTGTGATTATCCCTTTCCACTTCTGATATTTGTTTTAATATAGGGCCTGTTTGTTTTATAATCACTTAAAATTTTAGTTTTATTAAAGAAAAAATACTTAAGACCCTTTTAAATTTCTATGGTTTAGTAAAATCGCTGAATAAAAATTTTAAAAAACTTACATTTAACAGAAAAAAACAACAAAGGAATGAAAACCCCATCAATTTTTTTTTTCATATGATAGCCCATGTATTGAGGTTTGAAAAAAAAGTTTTTGTGATTATCCCTTTCCCTTTCTGTGATATTCAATTTAATGATGAGCCATGTGTTTTTTTAATGATGAACCATGTTTTTTACCAAAAAAATACAAAGATGCAAATAAAACATTTTTTCCAGTCTTAGTAGTTTTACTTAAAGGTGTTGTATATTTTTTTCTAGAATCCTTATACTTTAGAGTATATAACTACAAAATTGCACAAAGATTGGATGATAAATAAAAAAGTTACAAATTATTCTCATAAGGTTAGCAAGTCTCATTTCACGACATCTGATTGTTAAAAACACCAAAATTTCAAAACTTTGAAAGCCTATACAATGAAAATGGAGAGGGATAGAGGGTTAAAATTTGGTGTGATTATTTATCTCTATAGGGAGAACAAATAAGCCAAGTTTCATCAAAATCTGAGATGGTGGGTGAGATGGCCTGGTTGATCTGACATGGAATGACCCTGGGGGCAAGAGGTGATTTCATCTGTTGAGGGGTATTTTACAGAAAATCACTCAGGGACGGCATAGTGGCATTGGAACTTCACTGGAATAAATATGTTATGCTAAAAGGAGATTATGTTGAAAAATAAAAATATTATTGAAATTATAAATTCGTTTTCTCATTGTTAGGCCGAGAAGTTTTCAGACCGCCCTCCCATATCAAAACACAAAAGAAAGGGTAAATTTGTTTGCCATTTAGAACCTGATAAAATTGTAAGGGATTACCCTTTTGAGTCCTTGTTGACACGACATTCCCACAGTATTCATCAACCACAATTAATCACCTTCACTGGAGCTAATCCATTGTATCATATTAATTGTGTTGTCTGTATAGCTGTTGTTTAATGATGTGCAGAAACATGTCAACAACATAACTACACTAATGTGAGATAAAAAATTAAGTAGGACTGATGACAGTTGCTTTGATGCTGATATGTAGCCATTTAAATGAGGTAGATAATTGATGATGAATATATTTCACAGACACTACATGAAAACAACTTCTAAAATTGTATAGAATATTTTCCCACAATTGAAGTGACATAGCCAAATGAAGTTATACATTCCACACTACCAAACTATTCAGTTTCATATCTTGTAACCTTTGGTCTGTGATTATCCATTCATTATTCAAGAGTCCAATGCATATTTTTTTTGTAGTGTGAAGGTAGTTTTATGTAGATGTATTTTTGCTCTTAGCTCAGATCCTTATTACTTGTCGGTGTGTTGTGTATCTGATATATACTTTTCCACCTTATTTGTTCTATTTCTTCATTTACTCTTCCATATTTGATCATTATCATCACAGATATTCTAGTTCTTGCAAATGTTTGTTTTCCATCCATTTGCTTATGCATACATTTGTCTCCTTGCTAATCTCATGGTACTTTAATGATGGAGTATAATTATTTTGTAGGGGCTCAGAAAGAAAAACAAGGGAAAATAATACAATTTTTAACAAATTCTGTATTCCACTCTTGATAGTCCAATTCCATTTTCAATTGTTTGTGTCCAATATACAATTTATGTGTTTTACCTGTCCTCTGAGACATAGCCAAGTGAACTTATAGTGATGTTATATGTCCACACTACCTATGGCCGTCAGAAATATAGAACCAAATTTGTTGACATTAAAAGCTGAGAACATGTAAATTCTCTATGAACTACAAAACACAATAATTGTCCAGTAACATCCGTAGGCCCTTATATAAAAACATAACCAGCACATGATTTACTTAGAGAATGGAGTTCATTGCAGTAGTGTGTTTGTAGTTTGTGTTTAACAAATACTAAAAAATAAAATAACATTTAATTAACCAATTTTATCCTTCTTACATTTATCACAACACATTTTGAGGCATATGCCTCATCATAAAGTATAATTTTTTCTGTCGAGTCATTTCAAAACATTGATAGAGACATGAAGCAGACATACATAAAAATGCACAAATATAAACACGCACATGTGTTTGATACTGATTAATATAAGCCTAAAATATAAAATAAATAATTATATTAGTGATAATGAATCAGTGAAGCAGTTTAGTTATTAAACAATTATTGTGATGTGAAAATATTGCATGTCAGATGCACTATTATTGTAATGAATTTATTATTATTATCATCATGACATGTCAGGTGTAACTTAATTGGCCATTATTTTTCACTCCAACACTCTTTATACACATGTCATTGTCCATATATTGCTGATGTCAGAAATGGTATCTTTAGCGCAGGAAAACTCATTCATTTTTAAATGAGTTAATCTTAACACTGGGGTTTTATCTTATCTTGTTAGAAAGTGGTTTTTCTTAGAACTGCAGAAAGTAACAGACTGATGAAAACATTTTGAAAACAATATAACTATTGTATAATAATCCATGTAAAATCATATAATTACTTATACTGTTCTAATAGATTTAATCCAGTTTAATACTGTAATAGGTTCTAATCCAGTTTATTATTACTTTTATTTTATTGTTTATACTCCTACTTTAACCAGTTTTCGCATCAGCAAAAAGAAGCCAGCATATTAGCCACAAATGAGATTAAAGAGAAAATTGTAATCTCCAAAATGCAGTTTTTGAAAATCAGCATGTATAACACTCATGTGTAGTTGACATTTTTATCACGTATACCATGTCAGAATGACACTGAAAATGTGATAATTGAATTACAGGAATCTAAAGATATCATATGATGCACTATTTTTACTAAAAACCAATATAAATTTTTTGTATTCATAATTTTTCTGTTACTAAAATACTTGTTCATTACATGTCAGCAATTAGTCCTGCACCTTTTTTTAATATGGAGTACAAGCACAAATTCACTTGCAAATTAAAGCAAATGAATTCGCTTATGAACAATTTATGATACAACTTGGTGAATTGTAACATCAAGATTTGGATATACTGTAATCTTTACACAATCTTCTAGGATCAAATATGTTTTATAAATGATGTGTTTAGTTTAACATGAAGAAAGTGGAGAACAGTGGTCCTCCCTAGTATCTTGATTACAAAGTATTTTAAAGTAATATGGAGAATACGCCTTATAATATAAGGTGTCTTTCAGTAGCAAGATAATTTTAAAAGTTGTAACTGTATTGGAAAGATTTTTTAAATAATTTATTTTCCTTTTCTGGAGGCAGATATTATGATAATATGGCAAGTAATATGAAGCTAATTCCAAATTTATTATATGCAGTAGTTATGTGTACTTTATGTTTCAGATGTATCTGGAGGTTACAGTCCATCAATACTGGATGCAATTCGTAGTACAATTATAACATCGAAAGCGTTATTATTTGCATCTCAGCAGAAGCGTTACGAACCTTTATCGTATCATGAAGCCTTCTATCTTGCCACCATGGGAGGAGCCATAGGTTTGTAATTTTTTTATATGGAAGGACCAATTGTACAATAAAATATATTTTGTCCAAGTTCACGGACCAAACAAGTCTCTGTTTATAACGCATGCAGATTATATTACAGTTTTGATCTCAAGAGTTAGTGCTTTTCTTTTTAAATAGAACAGTTTGAAGTATTTCACTCAAACATGTTACACGTTTCCCTTGAAAATCCTGTTGGATGACATAATAATCAATTTGCCAGGACCAACTTTTGCTATAAACTAATCAAATCATAAATGATAGCTTGGTAACTGTTTCCTGACTGACTATTAGTTTTTATTTATCATAACTTCATAACTTTAAATACAATTTTATGAAGTTCAGGATATTGGCAGTGGGGAGTAAAAGTAGCCCCCTTTACCAAGTTGTCCCTATGCATTTATTAATAAATTACAGTTGTCACTGCTGTAGGAATGCAATAAGCAAATAAGCTGTGTAGTGCTATTATAATAATGTGTTTACTTCAGGACATTTTTCTTACCAAGTAATTAAGAGGTCCATGAGCCCAATCCCTTTTCCTTGTTTTCTCACCTCTGTCAGTATTGGTCTCCATAAAAAACTAAGTCATCTTCATACTTGACGAGACTATATTCATGATTGTTAAGACTAGATAAAAGATTGAAGATATAGAATAAAGATTTTAAGGAGTAGAATGTTGCATATCCAAATATACCAAAATAATGCGCATTTCAAATGTCATGACACAGTTATACAGATGACAAAAGATTTGTGTAATTCAGACAGAATTAAATTCAAATGGTAACAGTGAAAAAAGTAACTAAAACAATACGTGATGTTTTGCAGTATAACTGCTGTAGCCTAGTTGAACTTTCACTTAGACATTGCCGACAGCAACACGCTCAGTACCGTGTTTTCTGTCAGTACCCCATTATGGCAGCTTTTTGCACAGCACTGAATCAGCCATCAGAAAGTAACATCACTGTGCTAGATACCACATTGAACCAAACTACCTGTAGACACTGATATCCACTCAGTGTTTTAAGTTATTTTACAAATACTATAATCTACAGAAACAAAATTAATAGCAGATGAGTGTATAAACTTATATAATTCATTCCATTTTGGTTTGTATTGGTTTAAAGAACAGAACCTAATTTATTTCTCTATTGTTTCAGCACTGAAGATGGAGGACGAAATTGGCAACTTTATTGTAGGGAAAAAATTTGATGCATTACTTGTTGACGTAAAATGCAAGGACTCGCCTATGGACGTGTTACATCACTTAAACACAGAAGATTTATTACAAAAGTTTCTGTATACAGGCGATGATAGAAATATATGTAGGGTATACATAAATGGTCACCTTGTTCATTCAAAAGCATAATTGTAGTGTCTTATTTATACAGTTGTAATTGCTTCAGTATTATAGAAATAAACATAATTATACATACAGCTTAATTTCTGTTGTGCAAACTTTTATGGCTATAATTAATTTATTATGAAAATAGACATACAGTATTACAAGTGGAGGGCTCAGAATTTTGTCATCCAAAGACAGATCTATAAGTATAGCCCAGCCAGAATTTCCTTCTAGGGGCAGAGGGGTTAGATTTTTGTACACAAAACTACAAAAACTAAAACTAATAAAAAACAATTGTTTGTTACTCATTTTGTTGTAGTAAAGAGGGTAAATGTGGGAACAGAAGGATTACATAATATGTATCTAAAATGTAACAGTCAAGAAGCAATAAGAGGACTTCTTCAGTCTATATCAACCCTCGAAAATTGTTGGCGTTTCCCACTCGCCAGATACCGTTTCCCGGGGGGGGGGATAAAACTTTATTATTTAATATTTAGCATGTACCGCTACATTATTCATTAGCCCAGTTTATATTCTGTAGTCCCTTATCGAGTTGTTAAAGATGAAAAATAATGGATTAAAAATAATCAAGCTGGACTAGGCTGTGTTTCCTCTTGTGGCCACTAACATGGCGAAGTCCCGACGAGAAATACCATTTGTCTATTGCTACACCAGGATTGAAATCTTCTAAGGGTGGTCCATTTACTGCCAGCTGCATTAGATCTAATGAAGTGATGTCCAGGGAAAGTCTCTGTTTCACTTTTATCCTGTTAACGAAGCTAAATCCCCGTTCACAAGATGATGTTGTTACTGCCATGCATGCAACGCTGTAAAATACTTTCTTTAGCTCACCAAAACGCTCAGGAAACTTGTACAGAGTTTTTAATAGCTCACCCAGTCCTTTTGAAGTTATTTGCTCTTCTTTAACCATAATTTTTAATTGAAGCCATTCCGATAGCAAAACATCCTCATTTATATCACCAGTAATAAAAACATGCGTCAATTGAAGAATCTCCTCATTGCCATATGCAGTTAGGGTGTCATCTTGAGGACGGCACAAGAAATCCAGAACGTGGCACTTGGTGCCTACTACAGTCTCAAGTGTATCAAGACGGCACTTCAAGTAATGAACTGTGATTTCGATCAGCTTATTACGGATTGATTTGTATTCTTCCTTCCCTTGAGACGTGTTTGTGAGAACAATTCCTTGGTCGCCTTTGTATTTTGAGCAATTCAGTTTCTCTGAGTCTGAAGTGCCAGAAAGGAATTGTTTCACACTGGATCCTTCAGATGAAAGCAAGAACTGAACCATTTCTACCGTTACCATCATTGATGATCGTACCTGTGAGACCAGTAACTGTTTCAACTGTAAAACTTTACAAAATGGCTCTAGTTTCCCATACAGGTAAATCAAAAAGTTTAATGTTTTTACAAACTTGTATGATGTAAGGATTTTTAGATAGCCTTTTGCTCTAGCTGCATCCGTAGCGTCTCCTGTTGTAGCTTTCCAGTTCGTTATATCCTCAAGATGGATGACCAGAGGTACGAGATCACGCCGCAAAGCTTTCAAAGCGTCAGATTTACTACATAGCCACCGTACATTGTGAATATTTCTGAGTTTTACTATCTCACTTTCTAAAGTTTTCGCGGTGTTTTTAAGCTCATGGAGGCGTTTTAAGGATCGTTTGTAAAATTTGTATATGTTCTTCAGTTTCGTCAAGCTTTTCTAGGTAAGGGATGGAATTGGCAGCATCAAGTATGGCCAATTTTAGACGATGCATGGCGCAGTGAATGCTAATTAAATGCGGAGCTTCTTCTTTCAAACGAAGTACGAAACCTGACTTTGAGCCAATCACAGACGACGCCCCGTCAGTTCCCACACTAACCATGTACTTTTCTCTTCTCCAATCAAGCCCTAAGTTATCCAAGAGCCCAGTAACAGCAGTGAAATACGACTCTGCCCTACCGCTCTCGAGAGGCACAAGGCCTAAAAGGTCTTCTCTTATCTCCCCTTCACACACATAATGAGCATAAACAATCACGTTCCTCAGGACTTCGATCCGTGGAACCATCAATCAAAATACTGAAACACTGAGCATTTTTTAATTTTTGAACCACATCTTCTTGTAACTGTTTAGCAATAAAATTAATGAAAACTTGGCAGTTTTTATCGTTTACATATTGTTTTGTCTCCACATTTACACCTAATTTAGTTGCAAGGGCAACTTGCTTAGGGAAGTCGGTAAATGGTTTTTCATTGATGCCTATAAAATAGGCTATGTTGAATAAAGTTGTTAGATGCTCAAACATAGAAGACTCTATTTTCTTAATACATTTGGCAAGAGGAGCTTTTCCTGGTTCTGACTCTACTTCAAACTGCGTTAAATTGTCCATATGTACTAGGCTTTTACCATGAAACACAAAAGTTTCCTTTTTCATGGAACCAGAAAATCCTGCTACCCATTTTGGGTCACTATTTTGAGGGTATTTAGTGCATATAGTACATTTTGCGCAGTCGGAATCGTAAGCTAGCCAGGGTAAGATATCCAGCCAAGCTCTTTGAAATTTTCGTTTCCCAGAGGAACCGTGAGTAGGCCTAACTCCACTAGAACTCGCGTTTTCCACAGTAGGCATTTCAGTTTCCCTACTAGGCCCGGCACTTACATCTCTAGCAGTAGACATCGCACTCGCAGACTCACTAGGCGTCGTCGTACTGACAGTAGAACTTTTTTTAAAGAAATAATTAAGTTTAATCTGTTTCATTATGAATAAAATAACACACGAAAAATAAAATACACGCTGAACACGATCTTAGAAATTGAGAATACTCTTAGTACACGAAACAATAAATCACACGCGTAACACATCCTGTCAACTCAACAATAATTAGCAGACTGTACAACTTGGAAGGAGTAACAAAGGCCGGCGGCCAGCGGCCCGCGCAGAATGGCGTGAAATTTCCGCTCCCCTCTCTCAGCAACACTATTTTGTTCGACGTGTTTTAAGATGTTTATATCCAACAGAGCAGTTTTGTTTATAAAATTCACACGGTGACAGCTAACTGATGGCCTATGACTTCAACACGCGCCTTTACTAAAACAAAAACATGACGTGTTTTGGTTTAATATGTAACAATAAAAAAGGAGCCGAAATATATAAAATAAATAAAATACCCTGCCAGAACTTACCTGCACGCAATTACAACACTTACCTGTTATTCGAATTTTTACCAGAAGACCAAGGTCGCCACGATTATTTTTTTACATAGGATAAAATATCGAAAACCTTTACACTTTACCTTAATAAAACGGACAATTTAGCAATCTGACCCACCCAATTAATAATTCAGAAAATTCCGGAACGTTTAGACGAATTTTTTCAACACAGAAATAAGACAGTGGTAATGACGAAATAACTTAGACTAACACATGGTTTTGTAGTGATTGAATAGTTTTAATTACTGAAAAAACGTTTTAATTATTAGAACAAGAATGCTAAAGAACAAATGTTGAAATATATTCCTAGGTATCATATTTAAATATTCTTAACTATAAGGCAGCCCATTCTGCTTACGCACACTTTCACACCATACTTTACCCTTGTTTATTATATTTTACAAACTCCTTTATTGTTTTACAACTGTTCACTAAACGCGTTGCCGGCCGAACACGTGTTTTGTCCCGATTCGATTCCAATGTCCGTAATTTAACTGTTTGCGATTCGCACTTGCAACAATTTTGTAACTGAGATGCGTTGATTATCTCCTCGGATCCCGGTCGGTCTTCTTGAATTAATTACATTTACGAAAATCGACCAACCGGGTCCGCAACGAAACTGTAAGCGTCTGTAGCGGTACTCTGTACCTCGTGGACTATATGGCGTCTCTGACTAAAGTCTACTGTGCCGTCACGGTGAACGTAACAGGTACATGTACCTGTTCCTGGAGGGAAACTGGTTCTCTACTGCCACGATGTTTTCGTCGCTCCTTGCTCCTATGCTGTTATGTAACCATTTCATATATGGAATGGAGCTAACATATGTGGATGACCAGAGCTTAATATTGGGCTTGGCTCTGCTGATGTCATTGGAAAGACCGGATTTAGCCATGACTTCCTGCCGCTCAAAAAGCACATTGCGGAATTTTGTTCGTCCCAGGACATCCGGTTTTGTGGCTGGCTGCGTCACTCAGATTTGTAGTGATACAGTTGCGTCTGTGTGCTGTTTACGCAAGTACAGATTTCTGCGAATTTTGTGGAGATGCAAATTCCTCTGCCGTGTTACACCACTGAAATTGCGCATCGCCTTTGTTCCAAACGCTGTTTCTCAACTCTGGTCTATTACTCTGACAAATACGTTGCACAATAATACCGTTTTACAAATTTATTATACCAGTCCGCCCGAAAACGAAATAAGTAAAAATATATATATATATACCCTATACGGTTAAAATGAAAAATACCCAAAATTTGACCCGCTACAATACCCCCTCGATGAGAATTCTGCTGTTCACGACAGAAGAAATCTCATCGATAAACCCCGAAGAGGACCGGTGAGGAACTGGTGCCAACAACCCCCTGGTTCTTACTCTCATGGGTACACGACCCCCCTGGCTCAGCGACCATAGATTCATCTGAACGAGATCACTGGACTTCTCCGTAAGAGATCCCAACACCGAGAAATCGAACAGATTCGCACCACAGCGCGCCTCGCCTTCTAACATGCTACCCCCAAAAATCCTCAATCCCTGGCTAAAATTACTCCAGCTCCTCCGCCGATATGGTTCCCCTTTTTGCAAGCTGGGCTGCCTTTAGCAGATACTGGGCTCACACACTAACATTACATATTACCATAATACATTAAAAGTAGAAAAATTGCTTTTAAAATTTATCAAAAATTTAGAAAAATCAAAATTCAAAAAATTCTCTTCCTCTTTTTCTCTTTTTTTTTTTTTTTTTTTTTTTCTTTAACATGACAACCTAGACATTTCTACGAATATAAACACATCCTTACTCTACCAATATAATGCAATACAATAAAAGAAACATGGTTAATGTACTCATAATAAAATCCTTATCTAAAATAGTCATTCGCTGGCAGGCGAAAAAGAAAAAAATTATTTTTTATTTTTTTTTTTTTTTTCAAAAAAAAAAATTAAAATTTTCAAAATTTTAAAATTCAAAAAAAAAATTAAATTTATTCATTAAAAATTTTATTAAATTTATTTATTAAATATTTATTAAAACTATTCAAATATTGGTTTGAATTAATCAAACAAACAAATTAAAATTGGATTCCTACTATACAAGCTTAGTAGGTGTATGACCTCATCAGCTGATCGTAACTAGGTCAAGTCCAAAACCCTTGACCTACATATGTTACATATACTCTCTGCACCTACATTAAACATCTGTAACAATCTAACTCAAAGCACAAAATATAATAAAATGAAATATTTAAAATGAACAAAATATTAATATAATAATCAAATTGACTTTTACATAATAATAAAATAAACAATTCTTGACTTTACATTATTTTCAAATTTTATCAAAATTCTGTCACTGGCTTTGAAAAAATGAAAATTTTATATCTTTATCATAAATCTCTCTCTTTAGCTTAACAATTTCACTTTATTCTACTATGGGTGATTTAAATTATTTATTCTCGTTTTTCTGTATGAGATTTCTATACATATATAAACTTTCTCCCTCTGACTCTAATATTCATCAACTACAATTATCATGACACCCATCTCTACCAAAATCTCTACTAATCAGGCCACTCAAACCCAACTTATCATTTAACACAATTCGCCACCTTCTCTACATATAAAATACTCTCTAACCCTTTGTACATAGGATACGTGTTTCCCCGCCCCCAAAAAACTCAATTCCCTTATCTGGCGGCCCGGATTCTACCTAAGGCGGCCCCTTTCCCACTAAAATCTATTCCAATTCCCGTCCCAACCCTTGTTGCGGACTCCTACATTACACTACCCTCTAATACAAAATTGCCATCCCCAAAAAATCTCAATCTCATTACCTCACTACAAATACACAAAATAACCTCATTAATTATAAACATAAATATATCATTCAGAACTCTACAATTATTCTCCATTACTCCTGTGTCAACATCAATATTTCACAAAATTCTGTTACATTACATTAACTCAAAAACAACGTTACATCATATTCATCTCTACTATTTCAAATTCAACTTTGATTTTAACTTGGACAGATACATGTGTCCCACAAAATATTCATCACCCATGAATTATCTTTTATTAGTTTGCATAAATTATTGTTATTTTATTTCTCATATTCCTTTTATCTTTACTTCAAAATATCTGTAGTACACTAAACATTAATTACTTGTAACATTTACAAATCAATATACCAGTGACGTTCTTGCTGATCAGCTGATATCCTAACATAATAAAAACACATCTCAAAATTGAACAGTTTACATGGAATATACATATTTATTTTTATTTATTCTCACTTCTCACCTCATTGTTTCCCCTTTTTTCTGATTCTGATGCTTATGTTAACCTGCCAGACGATTTACTTATTGGCTTAAACAAATACACACATAATAAAATTACATATTCTTATCAATGCTTATCTAATAGACAACAATAAAAAAATTAATTATACAACCTTTACATACTCAATTAAAATATTTAAAATATATCAAATAGTTAAAATTTAATTCATTATTAAAATATAAATTTCATTACCATCCAAACAATTATAATTCTCTGATTACTGGTTCTCAAAATTAATTTGGTTTATTTATTTAAATTGCAAATATTTCAATATTCAAGTATTTCCCAACAATCATCTTACATACACACATATAAATTCACTATATTTTATTTACAACTCTTGTTAATTATTATTCCATTTTTTCCACACTTCTGTCCAAATCTGCCATGTCAACAAACCATAAAACATAATGTTTAATTGTCTTTTATTGCTTTCTATTTTAGCCTCCATCGTCAAAAATATACCTCACATATTTATATACTAAATGATTTTCATCTACACCCAATTTATTATTATTATTTTTATCATAAACCATTACCTCTATGTCATTCATTTTCCCTTTTATTATTTCATAAGACTTGTCACTATTATTTGTTTTTATCCAGTCTCCGTGAATATTTGTTGTTACACCCAGGTAAATTATTTTCTCATCATATTCCTCCACTACAAGTACACTAATTCTTCCTACAGGTACACATTTATCATCAATATAATCATTGTCTACTACTACACAAGGTATGTCTACATTATTTATCATAACTCTCTTTATATTGTAGCGTGACAGAAAATCCACTACATTGTAAATCATATGAAATGATAAAAATTTAATTACATCAAAAAATGTTGTAATAATATTAAATGACATTTAAATAAATCAGAGGAATGAAACACAATAAGATAAAAATCCTCACTACATAATATATAAAAACCACTGTTAAAAGAAACCAAAGAAAGTATTGAAGCAACTCATCAACTCATAAATAATACCAGTACGTTATCCAGGAAGCTCAGAGCAGTAAACCAGTTACTTAAACAATATCCCGAAAAAAGAGACTCACTCAAAGAGTGGTGAATACCAAAATACTCTAAAAACAAATAGAAGAATAAAGTCAGTTCAGTGAAGAAATTCAATACTCCAAGCTAAACCTCAGTCGTGATAACACCAAGTACCTTGGTTCCCAAGAATGAGGAAAGAAGAACAGAAGAGTGAAGACTAGACGAGGGACAAGAATGAAAACTAGAAGAGGGACAAGAATGAATACCAGAAGGAAGATATGAAGAAGGACAAGAAGGAAGACAGGAGGAGAGGAAGACAGTATGAAAGAAACACCGTAGTAAAACCTATTATTATATAAACTACTATCAATCCCAAACCCACAAAAACTATGTCAAAGAAAGTATAACATCCCCAAAATCTTATAAAAATGTAATTATTGAGAAAACTAAAGTGTTGTATAGCGTTATAAGAAGTGCACCGGCTAAAGCTATTGTGTAATAAAGAAAATAAACTAGTCTTAACGGTCCATGATGACTAAAGGTCTGGTCTGAGATAATAAGACTCAGAATATCCGAACCAACAGTGAAAGTGAATTTGTATAAGTGTTTTTTAAAAAAAATGCGATAAACTTAAAGTTGGTGATACTATAACTTAGTAGTATGCTATATCACAACTTTAAAGTCTAATAATAACCAGCATGATAAAATAATAAAATGGAAAGTTTCCAGTATTTTATTATTTTTATGTAAATCCTTATTTAAAAGACCTTTGTAAAAAAGGATGATAATAAATAGAGTATGGGAATTAATGTTTGCTGATGTGGGGAATCACAATAATAATGATTTAAACCAAAAAGGAATGGTACTAATATAGTATGAATAAGTGTAACATGTTTAAATAGACTATTATTTCATAGTCCTAAAATCAATGTATTAAAGAAATGTATTTGTAAGGTTTATTAGAAAATAAGATTTATGTTATGTATTTTAAAAAAGAATTATGTTTGATAAATAATAACCTACATACCAGTAATAATGTACTAAAAGGTATGCTATGTTAGATTAAAAATAGTCAAAAGAGATATGTTTAAGCTGTATCTGCAATATGTTAAATTGTGCAGATTACTAAACAATGTTCATAATTAATTATTTTAATAACTGTAGTGTTAATTAACTACTACACAAAACAATAAGTTATAGATCATGTTATGTTCATATAATTGTAGTTATGTAAAGTCAGAGGAGGAATCAAGTTTAATTTATTGAGAAAGAAAGAAATATAAAATTCTAAAATCTAGGCCATTTGGTGAAATCAGAGAACCAATATATAATAGTATAATTCACTAATAAATCCTGTAAACTACCCAGATTTATATAAGATAACACAATTAACTACTACTAGGAATGATCCTATGATTTAAAATGACAATAAGGAAATATACCTTAACATTTTGTAAATTGTCAAAATATATAAATTAATTAATTTTAGAGAACAATATCAAATCTACAAATTAACACAAAAAACCAGTTCAAAGGTGTAATTTATATGTATTTAAGGAAAGGAAGCGAAATATGACTAATTAAAATTTATTATAATAGTATTAATAATATTTAAAATGGAAGGAATTTTATATAAAAACGGAAATCCAATTTTGGGCCTATATTTCCAAAGTGTGAACAAAATTTGTTAATTTCCACAAAATGTCTACAGATATGGACTATAATACATCAATTTAAAGGGAATAAGATGATTAAACTAATAATAAGATTAATAATTCATAAAAGTAAGGAATAAAATAGAAAAATTCCATATATAATGTAATATTTTCTAATGTGTATGAAATCGAAAAATGTTAACAATACTTTTTCAAGGATTAACTGGGCAAGATTTATGACCAAGTTAATTAGTCTTTTGTTGAATATCAAGCTGAATAGGTGTGTGAAAAAAAACGTTCTTTAAACCGAGTCGAACATGAAGCTAACGTTTTAGCCATTGAAATCAGTGAACGAGAGTTAGACAAATTAAACACTTTTTGAAGCCAATACTATAAAAACATTCACGACAATAGTGAAAACAAACCTCTAACTTCACTATACGAGTGACAGTAAACGGTAAAACATTATATTACAACTGATTTACTCTACCAACCTAACCGCAACTTGAAAACTTAACCGTAATAGTTGCACAAATAGAAAATAAACTAACTAATGCAAGTTTACACAGAACACTTCACTAGCATACACTAAATAGATTAACAGACTTATTACACCAGTGCGGGGACATTTTAGACCTTGATGAAGGTAATTTTATAGTAATTTTCTGACTCGACGAATATACAATTGCCGAGACCAACCCAAGGAGCGGCCATCTTGAAAACGAAACCTGCCTACTACATCATCGTTACTGACGTCACATCAGTCTTCACTGGTTCGACAAAACATTTATTCTAATATCGTAACTTGAATTATTTAAATACTATTAAATAGTAATTATTGTATTTATATGTGTTAACTGTTAATGTTATACTTTCTCGTCACCCTTCTCTGACTATTAATTCCTAATCGCTCAAAGAACCTGTCTTTAATATAATATAACGTAAAATTTTGTTCTGTATGACAATCGATAATTCCTGAGACAGAGTCGATAATTGCTCTCCATCGATAAAATATCGATTATTTATCTAAAATTGTCAATAAATCTTTATATTTCTATTATTTTGTATCTGTATTTATTTCACAGGGTAATTTAAGGGTATTTATAAGGCTGAAGGTATTAAGTGAAAAGAATATACTCTATTTTGAACAGGATATTGGACCAGTAAGGAAAGTCACCAATCGATTATTACCTGGAGTTAATCTATTTAACTCCAGACTTGGTGCAAATCTTCAAGAAGTGCTCGACGGTCCATAAATACTTACCTGTTATTAAAATTTTCACAGAACCCTTTTAAAAACAGATTTATCTAGTATACATACCTCTATAAACATAAACAAAATTATTTTATTGTTTGGAAATTTTGTTGTTATTGAAATTTCCATTTTATTTTTATTCTTTTGTAAAGACCGGCATACAGGGTCTTACTACAAAGTGGCGTCCAACTTAGAGGGCTTAATAATCTAAGCTTGGCAGCGATTGATTAATAGACAGCAGAAGGATGCAGAGACGAGCTACATCGAAAAAGAGGGCGGCAGAGGCCGAGAAAGAGATGGACATGGGGGATAAGGAGGCAACACCGGTGGAGGATCCGGAAGTGTTACCAATCCAGGTGAAACATAAACAACCTGAACCACCAGAGGAACAATTAGAAGTAACAACGCAGACAGGGGAAGTCAATGTCCAGGAAAGACAGATGGGGAAATCCAAAGTAACGGAAGAGGATAAAATGGACAGATTCATGGAAATGTTTTTACAAAAAATGGAAGAAAGTAATAAAAAGTTAGAAGGTTTGAAGAAGGATAACCAATCCACCAAGGAAGATTTGGGTGAAATAAATAAAAACATAGAAAATACCAACAAGAAGATGGACGAAAGTAATAAGGAAAGGAAGGAAGACAACCAGTCTCTGAAAGAAGAATTCAAATCAACAAAGGAAGAATTGGGCCGTAAGATAGAGGATACCAATAAGAGGATCGAAGAAACCAGTAAAAATTTTAGTAAGAAAATGGACGAGATTATGGAAGACAGAAAGAAAATGATGGAAAATTTCTGCAAGAAAATGGATGAGAACCACGAATCGATAATGGGGAAACTGGATGATATAAGTAATGATAATAAACTGTTTAGGAAAAAATTAAGAGAGGAGAAGACCGAAGAAATAAAATATGATAGCCAACCAGAACCAGAAGAAGTACTAAATGACAAAACTCAGGAACAAGTAATGGTAGTACCTGAAATTGAAACTAACCGAAACCAGGAAGATATTAAACCAAGGAAAAGGAGAATGTATCCAAGAAAGGTAATAAAAACCAAGGAAGAAATAGAAATGATGAACCATGGTTTAATGGATGTCAAGAATATTCCAATAACCGACCATGAAGAAATCAGTAATTACAGAAATTTCGGAAGGAGATTCAAGATAATCTCAGAAATAATTTACCACAAGACAGTAGTTTATCAATGGGGAAGGACCAGAGGTAAACGGAATACTACATGTGGACTAGATCAGTTCCAGTGCGGAACTAAACAGTGTATTTCAGAAAGATGGAAATATAACATCTTATCAGACTGTAACGATGGCACTGGTGAATCACCAGAGTGTGTTCCATTAGTGCGCCATCCAGGATTATTCCAGTATACAATTACACAAAAATGTATACCTTCCGGATGGATATGTGATGATGAACCAGATTATGGGGATTCAGAGAAGCAAATAATTAATAAACCAGATGAAGACCATCACAGATATTTTTCAGGTCATAAAGCCTATGGACCAGAGACATATTGGAATATGAGACAAGATAATAATGGGAACAATATTAATTACCATGATAATAATAATACGGGTCCAAATTATCAAAACCCGAATCGACCCTCTAATGGTTATCAGGGTAACCACAATCCCTACCCTGATAACGTAAATAGTCAGAGAAGACCCAATTATGGTAATAGTCCTTACCATAATAATGCTAATCGTGTGGGTCCCAATAATAGTAATTTTAGTAATAATAGGTTTCCTCGCCCAAGAGTGAACTTCATACGGGCCACAGATGGAAGACAGCGAGGTTTCAACCACCATAGAGGGAACAGTTACCGAAGATACGAAGAAAGGCGGAGGAGCCTAGAACGGGACCAACCGAGGTACTATCCGGCGCGTAGGAGCAAAAGTTTGGATCTGATAAGGATCTATGCGAATACATAATGAGGTGGTAAAAGGGATGGATGTCATGATAACCGACAACGGCAAAACCACCACAAAGAAGATGAAAATAATTACCACTGAGGAAAAATGAGAAGAAGAAGGGACAAAGAACCAAAATGGGAATTTAAGAAATAAATTAATTAAGAAACTACACCTTATAAAGGAACTATGAGCAACAATGCACTATAAATAAAAGCATCCACCTGGGTATAAAGGAAAAATAATAAGAAGAAATACATTTGAATAAAGACAAGAAAAGAGTCATACAATATTTATGAAACTAATATGATATGTTTACCTTATAATTATGAAAACTATTACAATCATTTATGAAAAGTCTATGTGGCAGTAATATAAAACAGAATTAGAATTTATAAAATCAACTAAATTCAAAAAATACGTAAGTTCACCTTACATACCAAGAAAATATGAAAAAACTTTATGGCTAGAATAGAAGAGAAGAAGTTTAAAAACATAAAAACAACTAAATTCAAAAAATACGTAAGTTCACCTTACATACCAAGAAAATATGAAAAAACTTTATGGCTAGAATAGAAGAGAAGAAGTTTAAAAACATAATCAACTAAATTCAAAAAAATAAGTAAGTTCACCTTACATACCAAGAAAATATGAAAAAACTTTATGGCTAGAATAGAAGAGAAGAAGTTTAAAAACATAATCAACTAAATTCAAAAAATACGTAAGTTCATCTTACATACCAAGAAAATATGAAAAAACTTTATGGCTAGAATAGAAGAGAAGAAGTTTAAAAACATAAATACAACTAAATTCAAAAAATACGTAAGTTCACCTTACATACCAAGAAAATATGAAAAAACTTTATGGCTAGAATAGAAGAGAAGAAGTTTAAAAACATAATCAACTAAATTCAAAAAATAAGTAAGTTCATCTTACATACCAAGAAAATATGAAAAAACTTTATGGCTAGAATAGAAGAGAAGAAGTTTAAAAACATAAAATCAACTAAATTCAAAAAAATAAGTAAGTTCACCTTACATACCAAGAAAATATGAAAAAACTTTATGGCTAGAATAGAAGAAAAGAAGTTTTAAAAAAAAACATAAAATCCTCTGATTTCTAAAAAATAAGTAAGTTCACCTTACATACCAAGAAAATATGAAAAAACTTTATGGCTAGAATAGAAGAGAAGAAGTTTAAAAACATAAAAACCCCAAAATTCTAAAAAGGTGTGAGCCAATCTTACATAAAGATTATTTGAAAAGAAGAATAATATAAGAAGAGTTTGAAATAAGTCAACAAAATTTTAAACATAAATGAGATCACCTTACATACCAATTATCTAAGAAAAACTTTATGGCTATAATATAATAATAAAGAAGGAGAGAATTTAGAAATAAAACCATCTAAGGTCAAAAAACAAATAATTCTAGACAGTTTAATCATGTCTAAGTTCAATATGAAGAATAAAAACCTTTCCGTAAAATGTTGTTGAAGGAAATAAAAAAGAAAAAATTCTTTAATACGATTTAAGTGAGTGAATAAAATAAAGTACAAAAACTTCTTTGGAATTATGAGAGAATGAAACTTTAAGTGGTATGAGGAGAAAATATGACCTCATAATGAAATAAATAAAAAAAAAAAAACCAGCACTTGCAAGTATAATCGCAATGACCGGAATAATGTGAAAATAATGTCAAAAATGTATGTAATTAAATGAATTAATATAAAATGATTTATAAATTAAATGACAATTATGATAATGACAGTTATGAAAAATTCTAGAAAATAGAACAAGTGGAAATTTTAAGAAACAAGAAACAGTCTAAAAATGTCACAAAGATATGCTACTACAAATAATGCAGATTATAATGAAAAAACCAGAAGGTAATAAAGAATTTATAACCAAAAGATTTATATGATAATAAAAGTATAAAAAGGTAATAATAGAAGAGCTTCCTACCATAATATCAAATGAAAGAAACATCCAGATAATAAGTCAGATGAACAACTGAGATAGAAATATTAAAATCTCCGAGAAGTATAATAAGTAATAAGTGAAGTATCCCAAAGATATTTTTTAAATAGTAACAAATGTGTACTATTCTGAATAATTTTTTTTAATCTGTCTGATGATAATTCCAGCAGGATTTTTTGAGCAGAGATGATTTGCCTCTGTACTCAAATATGTGTGAAGTATTGGACAGCAGAGGAAAGTAGCGTACAGTGCCTCTCTGAACTGAACCAGCTCACAAAGTAGGGAACGATAGGGAGAAAATATCCCAAGGAGAAAATACTAAGAAGAAATATAAAAATGAAATAATAAATATGAAACTCAGAAGACTATTACTATCAAGGAAGATCAAGTGAGAGTGATATAAACTCAGATATAAATAAGAGAATTTTAAAATGGAAGGAAGTCCAAAATAATAACAAACTTTGAATAATTATCATAAGCAATTGTTTCAGACAAAGCAAGTATAGTCTGAAAAAATTACTTCTGGAGAAGGGCATTCTGTAGCGTGACAGAAAATCCACTACATTGTAAATCATATGAAATGATAAAAATTTAATTACATCAAAAAATGTTGTAATAATATTAAATGACATTTAAATAAATCAGAGGAATGAAACACAATAAGATAAAAATCCTCACTACATAATATATAAAAACCACTGTTAAAAGAAACCAAAGAAAGTATTGAAGCAACTCATCAACTCATAAATAATACCAGTACGTTATCCAGGAAGCTCAGAGCAGTAAACCAGTTACTTAAGACAATATCCCGAAAAAAGAGACTCACTCAAAGAGTGGTGAATACCAAAATACTCTAAAAACAAATAGAAGAATAAAGTCAGTTCAGTGAAGAAATTCAATACTCCAAGCTAAACCTCAGTCGTGATAACACCAAGTACCTTGGTTCCCAAGAATGAGGAAAGAAGAACAGAAGAGTGAAGACTAGACGAGGGACAAGAATGAAAACTAGAAGAGGGACAAGAATGAATACCAGAAGGAAGATATGAAGAAGGACAAGAAGGAAGACAGGAGGAGAGGAAGACATAGTATGAAAGAAACACCGTAGTAAAACCTATTATTATATAAACTACTATCAATCCCAAACCCACAAAAACTATGTCAAAGAAAGTATAACATCCCCAAAATCTTATAAAAATGTAATTATTGAGAAAACTAAAGTGTTGTATAGCGTTATAAGAAGTGCACCGGCTAAAGCTATTGTGTAATAAAGAAAATAAACTAGTCTTAACGGTCCATGATGACTAAAGGTCTGGTCTGAGATAATAAGACTCAGAATATCCGAACCAACAGTGAAAGTGAATTTGTATAAGTGTTTTTTAAAAAAAATGCAATAAACTTAAAGTTGGTGATACTATAACTTAGTAGTATGCTATATCACAACTTTAAAGTCTAATAATAACCAGCATGATAAAATAATAAAATGGAAAGTTTCCAGTATTTTATTATTTTTATGTAAATCCTTATTTAAAAGACCTTTGTAAAAAAGGATGATAATAAATAGAGTATGGGAATTAATGTTTGCTGATGTGGGGAATCACAATAATAATGATTTAAACCAAAAAGGAATGGTACTAATATAGTATGAATAAGTGTAACATGTTTAAATAGACTATTATTTCATAGTCCTAAAATCAATGTATTAAAGAAATGTATTTGTAAGGTTTATTAGAAAATAAGATTTATGTTATGTATTTTAAAAAAGAATTATGTTTGATAAATAATAACCTACATACCAGTAATAATGTACTAAAAGGTATGCTATGTTAGATTAAAAATAGTCAAAAGAGATATGTTTAAGCTGTATCTGCAATATGTTAAATTGTGCAGATTACTAAACAATGTTCATAATTAATTATTTTAATAACTGTAGTGTTAATTAACTACTACACAAAACAATAAGTTATAGATCATGTTATGTTCATATAATTGTAGTTATGTAAAGTCAGAGGAGGAATCAAGTTTAATTTATTGAGAAAGAAAGAAATATAAAATTCTAAAATCTAGGCCATTTGGTGAAATCAGAGAACCAATATAAAATAGTATAATTCACTAATAAATCCTGTAAACTACCCAGATTTATATAAGATAACACAATTAACTACTACTAGGAATGCTCCTATGATTTAAAATGACAATAAGGAAATATACCTTAACATTTTGTAAATTGTCAAAATATATAAATTAATTAATTTTAGAGAACAATATCAAATCTACAAATTAACACAAAAAACCAGTTCAAAGGTGTAATTTATATGTCTTTAAGGAAAGGAAGCGAAATATGACTAATTAAAATTTATTATAATAGTATTAATAATATTTAAAATGGAAGGAATTTTATATAAAAACGGAAATCCAATTTTGGGCCTATATTTCCAAAGTGTGAACAAAATTTGTTAATTTCCACAAAATGTCTACAGATATGGACTATAATACATCAATTTAAAGGGAATAAGATGATTAAACTAATAATAAGATTAATAATTCATAAAAGTAAGGAATAAAATAGAAAAATTCCATATATAATGTAATATTTTCTAATGTGTATGAAATCGAAAAATGTTAACAATACTTTTTCAAGGATTAACTGGGCAAGATTTATGACCAAGTTAATTAGTCTTTTGTTGAATATCAAGCTGAATAGGTGTGTGAAAAAAAACGTTCTTTAAACCGAGTCGAACATGAAGCTAACGTTTTAGCCATTGAAATCAGTGAACGAGAGTTAGACAAATTAAACACTTTTTGAAGCCAATACTATAAAAACATTCACGACAATAGTGAAAACAAACCTCTAACTTCACTATACGAGTGACAGTAAACGGTAAAACATTATATTACAACTGATTTACTCTACCAACCTAACCGCAACTTGAAAACTTAACCGTAATAGTTGCACAAATAGAAAATAAACTAACTAACGCAAGTTTACACAGAACACTTCACCAGCATACACTAAATAGATTAACAGACTTATTACACCAGTGCGGGGACATTTTAGACCTTGATGAAGGTAATTTTATAGTAATTTTCTGACTCGACGAATATACAATTGCCGAGACCAACCCAAGGAGCGGCCATCTTGAAAACGAAACCTGCCTACTACATCATCGTTACTGACGTCACATCAGTCTTCACTGGTTCGACAAAACATTTATTCTAATATCGTAACTTGAATTATTTAAATACTATTAAATAGTAATTATTGTATTTATATGTGTTAACTGTTAATGTTATACTTTCTCGTCACCCTTCTCTGACTATTAATTCCTAATCGCTCAAAGAACCTGTCTTTAATATAATATAACGTAAAATTTTGTTCTGTATGACAATCGATAATTCCTGAGACAGAGTCGATAATTGCTCTCCATCGATAAAATATCGATTATTTATCTAAAATTGTCAATAAATCTTTATATTTCTATTATTTTGTATCTGTATTTATTTCACAGGGTAATTTAAGGGTATTTATAAGGCTGAAGGTATTAAGTGAAAAGAATATACTCTATTTTGAACAGGATATTGGACCAGTAAGGAAAGTCACCAATCGATTATTACCTGGAGTTAATCTATTTAACTCCAGACTTGGTGCAAATCTTCAAGAAGTGCTCGACGGTCCATAAATACTTACCTGTTATTAAAATTTTCACAGAACCCTTTTAAAAACAGATTTATCTAGTATACATACCTCTATAAACATAAACAAAATTATTTTATTGTTTGGAAATTTTGTTGTTATTGAAATTTCCATTTTATTTTTATTCTTTTGTAAAGACCGGCATACAGGGTCTTACTACAATATCCATCTTCTCTATCAGCTCTACATAACCTCTATTTATCTTGAACCACTCTAACTCTTTCTCTCTCTCATAATCACTTTCATCACAATACCTGTCACCACACCACTGACCTACTTCACTCCATGCAAAGGGCACAACAAACTTACTATACCACTTCCTGGCTTTTCCAGGTTTACAAAAAATTAGGGGACTGCTTGAAGACACCTTGTCTTCCACATAATTAACGGAGGAAACTCTGTCCTCAAAATTCACTACTAGCGGAGTCCTTACTCCACTTACATCACGGGGAAAATTTGCCCTTTGCCACCCTAACCTTTCATCACACTCTCTCTCAATTTCATCAACACTAATTACTACTCCGTTACTAACACCAACTAACCTTCTACTCTCATTATCACCACCACTATTACTCAAGATATCTACACTATTTTGATTCACTAATATTTCACTCTTGTTAACGTTATCATAACTAACATTATTACTCACCTGGTTTATTGCCACTTGTTTTACATTCAAACTGACCCCATTATGATTATAGTTATCACTATTATTTCCACTTACCTTGTCAATTAGCACCTTGTTTGCACTTAAACTAACCTCTTTCTGATTATCATTTGTATTCACCTCCCCTACCTCGTTTTTTATCTTCACAGCACTTAAACTAGCACTATTTTCTGTAAACCTATCATCAAACAGTTTATTTATCAATTCCCCCCTTTCTTCTACTAGTTTCTTAATTATTCGCAACATATCCATTACACTCATCTTACAATCAGATTCACTCATATTATCATTGTTTACCTCATTATCTGCCACCTGATCGACTTTATTTTTGTTGACTTGGTCCGTCTCTCTACCTTTATTTATCACCACCACACTATCATCATTATCACTAGGCCTATTCACTGTCTTATTTTCTACCAGTTTTACTTCAGCTATCTTACCTTTAACATTGGTCATCTCACTATGTTTATTGATTTCCGCAAATATTCCTTCCTCTTGTTCTTCCATTCGGGTTAATCTATTGTCTAAATCGCCCCATTCCTCGTTTGTCATCTCCCCTACAACACCTCGAAATTCATTCTCCCACTCATCCCATGCAAAATCACTCTCATTACTTTGTATTATGGACATTTTTTTAAAGTTCGTTTGTATAACACTCTTATCTATAAAACTACTATTGTTCTATACTCACACCTAACACATTGTGAATCACAATAACATAAACCTAACCTACTTAATTATGTACGATAAATAATATTTATAAATTCGTCATTACCACATCCTATTTTCTGTGTATTAAAATAGGTCTATCTCGTATAAAATTACAATTAAACGAAAATCCTGGCAGCGCGTCGACATTTGTAACAATAAAAAAGGAGCCGAAATATATAAAATAAATAAAATACCCTGCCAGAACTTACCTGCACGCAATTACAACACTTACCTGTTATTCGAATTTTTACCAGAAGACCAAGGTCGCCACGATTATTTTTTTACATAGGATAAAATATCGAAAACCTTTACACTTTACCTTAATAAAACGGACAATTTAGCAATCTGACCCACCCAATTAATAATTCAGAAAATTCCGGAACGTTTAGACGAATTTTTTCAACACAGAAATAAGACAGTGGTAATGACGAAATAACTTAGACTAACACATGGTTTTGTAGTGATTGAATAGTTTTAATTACTGAAAAAACGTTTTAATTATTAGAACAAGAATGCTAAAGAACAAATGTTGAAATATATTCCTAGGTATCATATTTAAATATTCTTAACTATAAGGCAGCCCATTCTGCTTACGCACACTTTCACACCATACTTTACCCTTATTTATTATATTTTACAAACTCCTTTATTGTTTTACAACTGTTCACTAAACGCGTTGCCGGCCGAACACGTGTTTTGTCCCGATTCGATTCCAATGTCCGTAATTTAACTGTTTGCGATTCGCACTTGCAACAATTTTGTAACTGAGATGCGTTGATTATCTCCTCGGATCCCGGTCGGTCTTCTTGAATTAATTACATTTACGAAAATCGACCAACCGGGTCCGCAACGAAACTGTAAGCGTCTGTAGCGGTACTCTGTACCTCGTGGACTATATGGCGTCTCTGACTAAAGTCTACTGTGCCGTCACGGTGAACGTAACAGGTACATGTACCTGTTCCTGGAGGGAAACTGGTTCTCTACTGCCACGATGTTTTCGTCGCTCCTTGCTCCTATGCTGTTATGTAACCATTTCATATATGGAATGGAGCTAACATATGTGGATGACCAGAGCTTAATATTGGGCTTGGCTCTGCTGATGTCATTGGAAAGACCGGATTTAGCCATGACTTCCTGCCGCTCAAAAAGCACATTGCGGAATTTTGTTCGTCCCAGGACATCCGGTTTTGTGGCTGGCTGCGTCACTCAGATTTGTAGTGATACAGTTGCGTCTGTGTGCTGTTTACGCAAGTACAGATTTCTGCGAATTTTGTGGAGATGCAAATTCCTCTGCCGTGTTACACCACTGAAATTGCGCATCGCCTTTGTTCCAAACGCTGTTTCTCAACTCTGGTCTATTACTCTGACAAATACGTTGCACAATAATACCGTTTTACAAATTTATTATACCAGTCCGCCCGAAAACGAAATAAGTAAAAATATATATATATACCCTATACGGTTAAAATGAAAAATACCCAAAATTTGACCCGCTACAAATAGACGTCCTTCTTTTTTCCATTTTTCATTCTTTCTCTCCTTTTTTTCACATTCAAAACCCACTCGCCACTGGCGAGTGCAATTCTCGAGGGTTGGTCTATATTACACCATAAATAAAGTAAACAATACCAGGAAACTGTCAAAAATTTTCTCCCATCTTCTGTAGACACTGATAGAGTTAAATGCTGTATGAATCTTTCAAGACTTTGCCCTAGCGAGTATGTACTTATCTGTCAAATCTGCACCAAATGGAATTAAATCAATTTACTCATTTTGTAACAGAAATTAAAAGATTTTCATAAAATGGACTACAGGCCCTTAAAAAACAAACACTTCAAAATCATGCTGCAGTTCACAAATATATTTGACCACACATTTTACTGTACTTCTAAATCAGTTCACTGGTAGAGATTATAGATTGGTTGTAAACAGTGTTTTGAATTCAATGTTCAGTTGTAGTTTTATGTAGTACAGAATAATAGACAATTTTATTTAGGCTTAAATAAAACAGTTTTTAAGATTCTAGGCCTAACCTCAATTGAAAACGTTTGTTCTCATGTAACTACAGTGGAACCCCGCTGGTCCGAACTAATTGGGACCAAGCCCTGTTTGGATTGGCGTAAATTCAGATTAACCACGTTATATGTTATACAGTACTGTAAGTTATATATTATAAATATAAATTGTATAACGTGTATAAATAGTACCACATTTGTGCCTACAATCAAAGTACTGTAGCCTACTAATTTTTGATCTTGCACTCTCTCTTTTATACTATAAAAATACAGTGAATACCAGTTAAATATTGCATTGGCTATTGTTAATTCCGATACACTACGTGACTCGCGTCAATGAACGACACTGAACAACTAGCAGCTAGCAGACGACACAGACGTCAACGAATGGCTGGCAGCTGATATTGAAGACCATCAAGTTTTGACTGATGAAGAAATCGTATCTTTGATACAACAAACACGTGATGACGATTCCGATGAAAATGAAGAAGCAGATGAACCTGTGCCACAGATCTCACACGCCGAAGCAGCGAGGGCTTTTGAACTACCATTAGCCTATGTAGAGCAGCATGCCAATGCTACACCGGCAGACGTCTTATTTTTGAGGCGCTGCCGGAACATCGCGGCGCCTGCTGGATTTACAGTTTTTCATCAGAGAAAAATGACTGATTTTATGCAACACCTTAAGTAGTGTCTAGTTATGTAGTGTGTATTTATTGTAGTTTTTTGTGTTTTATACACTTTTACTGGCACTAAACTGTAAGTACCAATATGTTTTTCCATTCATTTTACAGACGCTAATTTGTTGATAATGTAATTCAAAACTTTATTTTGCCATATATTTAAAACAATCTAAAGTACTTAGTTTTAATAAAAACTTCACTAAAAATGCATTTGCCTAATCCATGATAAGATGATAATAAGTGTGTGTTATTACATCCATCCATGACATGTTTTGTGTGTTATTATAATTAATGCATCATTTTCTTACAAGTATAATTATTGCATATGACTGGAATCCTGTGGCTGACAGTTATGCAGTGAGATAAGAGCTGGTTGTTTACAGAAAAAAACATACTAGCTAATGTGAAAACATGTGCACTTAACCGATAATACAATAGCTGCAGAAGATAAAACACACAAAAGAGGTCATGTTTGCAGAAAAGACAGATTTGGGTGACGTAATATACTCAAATAGTTCCAGCCACCCCAAGAAACACACTGAAGGCAGACACAGGCAGCAGTACATACTGGTGAAAAATGTTGTTATTCAGCAATAATGTTAACAATTTCTCAACAGATATGTCACCAATTTGCTTAATGCAAAAGACATATTTGCAGGTCATTGCTTGGTATATTTATGGCATCATCTTGTGTTGGTGAAAATTCATAGACAATACCAGATAATAAAATTCATTGAAAATTAAATTATTTATTTATAAAGAATATTGACAGATATGAGTACAGTTTATTAAAATATCACATGGAAACTTTAAATTAATATTAAAAATCTTAACACAAAATTGAAAATATGTATTTATTGTTTTATAAATTACAGTTTCTTAAAATCACTTTTCAGGCTTCATCTTCTGTTTTTCTAATTCGGCCCTGGAAATAAAAGACAAAATGTTTCATTTTAATCATAATAAAATTATCATTTTACACACACACATACCTTTGAATGTGTAGTATATACACTGCCAACATTCTGTAAGTTTACAATTTCACTCACATCATTTAGCAAATAAGTTTCTTATTAATGAATACATGTTATCATAATATAATTCTTTCTACATAAAGGTCCATTTAGAAAATAAGGCTCTCACATGGCACACCTGTTTTGCTACTTTAGTTTTTGCGATCTGTCATTGTAGTGAAGTGGGGAACCGCACATGATGCGATCACAAAGAGACAGGTTTGAAATCGCTCACATTTCAGTCACACTCAATCTTGCTGGTCAAATCACAACTTGTGTTGTGTAGTAGTGCAACCTTCTCCAGGTCTATGTTTGTTTCTATAATTTTTTATAGTTTCATTTACTTCTAGGCGGGTTGCACGATACTGATTTCATTTCGGTCAAAATTCAGTTGCTGTGTCTGCAGACAATAGCAGCCTGTCAGCAATGGCATCTCAAAAGAGGAGTTGTGCTGTTTGTGGAGGCCCTAATAGTAAACTGCATTCAGTCAGCAGACAAATTAACCATACCCCCCCCAAACACACACACACAGTGAAAGAGACTGTGTGTGTATGTGTGTGTGTGTGCGTGCATGCATGTGCGTGTGTAAATGATCACCCGCTTTAAGATAATTCACATTTAAGAATGGTGAATTATACTATAATGAAAATAAAAAAAATAAATAACCATATAAGATAAAAACTGGACAAAATATACTGCTAAAACATGATATGAAAATGTTCTAGAAATGTAGCACTATGAAGAAATAATCTGATTTGAGTCTAACAGTTCAATAACGAGGTGGCCACTCACACATAGGGAAACAACTGACCTAGTTTTAAGAACAACATTATTTTCAGCTTCAGCAGTTTCCCCTATCATTAGAGAGTGAGTTTTACTGGTTCTTATGCTGCTGGGACATCCTCAGCAGTATTTTAGAATGGGTTAATGGGTGCTAAGAAAAACAACAAATGTTAAACAAAAAACAGCACTATTCTTAAGCGTGAAAACCAAAAGTGTTTATGAACTAGACTGATTTTATCAGAAGTTCCACTGCACTCGCACACTATACTTATCTTGATGGTAGGTCACCACCTTGTATTGTTTTATTAACAATGTTACACCAACATTATTCAGTATTCCCACTCCATCACTGACAAAGTAAACACTACATCAGTCTTCTTTAACTGGTGGCAAGTACTTGATAATGATTAAGAACTCCATTACAATACAATGCAATGGTATTGCATTTTTTATGTTTATACACTACATGGATTTAAGACCAAACTGTAATTAGTAATATTACTATTTTATATGTATTTCGTATGACTTTATTCATGCGGGTTTATACAATTATTCTTTCAGAACATGTTTTTGTGTAACCGAACCATTTTCAACTGGTAGTGCTTTGTTTAGTTAAATATAGTTTACTTTAACACTATGAGTTAAAAATGGTTTAGTTCTTTAAAAGGACCTGCCAAAATTTATCCCAAAATATGCGATCTATTTGGGAACGAGGATTGATTTACTTGTACACTAACTATATATTGAGGGTCCAATTTGATTGGTGGAGGCGAGACTGACAAAAAGAATGGCATCATTGGTCATAAATATAAACATAGTGTTTTAGGTTTTGGTGAGAATTTGGCTAAAAATAATTACGCATTCAGTTATAATGTCTAGGATATAAATATATACGGTAGTAGAAAATGATGGGGTTTGCCTCAAGAGTTGGAGAGCAAGATAATGGATTCAGAAAGCAAGATAGGCTCAGTATGATATACTCACAGACGCTTCAATAAATTTAGAAGAAAAGGCCTACATTTGAGGCAACAACCCAATATTTATGAGTACTATTTTTGAAACCAGATGTGGATTGCTGATGTTAAACTATGGAACGCACAGGGTAGAAGTACATGAAGGTGCTCTTTGTGGAATAGCGGAAACAGAAAATGTGCAACAATTTTGGGTTCCTCCGCTATTTCAGCAGAAATTTGCCAAAAGTGGTTTGGCTGTGATAGGTTAGGAACTAACAATACAGAAATTTTTTAAACGCTAAAAATGTGTGTGCTTTGGTAAATTATGTATGGGAGGCAATGAACTATAGAATTGACCTAAACACTGATTTAAGTACTTTTAGATCTGGAGAATATTTTGCATATCTCCCACTTGATTGTTTACACTGGTATAAAAGCAAAGATTTTCGTTCATTTTTATTTTTTTCTTGGAACCATTATTGTTTTTGTAACATACAAATAAAGGTACTTATCCGCAGTATTATATTGTATCAACATCGACCAGTCACTTGCTGATTGAAATTTTGTTATGATTACTGCGACTGTTATTATACTACTATTATCTTCTTTACCTGGCCCTTCTGCATATCAGCAATGATGGACGGTGTTAAGAATTCTGATTTAGTTTATTATTAATAGAGACTAGTGACAGTAAGCTCATTACTCTGACAGACTATTATAGTCATTTATTTTTAGCATTAGACAGAATAAAAGAAGAACAAAAAACGAATTATTTTATGAATCTAATAAATGCTGAAGAAGTTAGGTTAAATGTTTTGTAAAATATGGTAGACAATCACAGATAATGATCAAAATGTTTTAAATTATAATACGATACATGACCAATCAAATGCTTTATAACAGGCCTAAATCGTAACCTACCAGTGAAAATTAGGTTTAAATATTGTTCTAGTAGGCACATTTGAATCACAAATGCCACTACCAGAATATTGAGTACTGCATACATACCTTAACTGTACATTAAAGTCATCTTCAATATTATCATCATCCCAATTGTCTTCCCATACATTTATGTCCTTCTCATCTTCATCCTTTCCAGTCCAATCTAAAAATCACAAAAATACATGAATGTCAGGAGTTATCACTAAACACAGTAAGCAAACTTGTCCATCTTCTGAAGATTTGTAACATGAACACAAAAGTGAAGCAGTCAAATTAGTCAAGCAAGAGTGACAAAATGTCCCTCGAGGTTTAGAAATGTATATTTCATATAATTTTAAGCTAACAACATTTATATAGTTATAGACTCAGTTTAAAAAATGTCACATGCACTAAATTGTCAAATGAATAAATGTGATTTGCTTTATATGACTATAACATAACTTTAATCAAAATTAACACCTTTTCAAATATCATCTGCTTTTAATCACAAACTAAATGGATCATCAACCTTGAATACTACTGCTGGCATGTTGAAACATAAGCTTCTAACAACTCAATGAAATGTGCAGGATATCCTCTATTTTTTCACCAGAATTTCCAATAACAAATTCGTATTTAGCTGATCAAAATCTTTTATATTCAGTGAGTGTCATGTATGTTTCAATTATATTCCCTTCGCTTCATGATTGTTTTACTGAGGCTGTAATGTTGTCTAGTGTTGATTTGCCCTTCCTGAAACTATTCTGTTTTCCAGTAAAAGGACTTCAGCTGGTGATTTTAGTTGATTACTGATGCTATCTGTATTGTACACAGATTATATATGCTGTATTTAGGAGTCTTACTGCTCAATAGTTTTCACTGTGTGTATGTGTGTGTGTGTGTGTGTGTGCGCACGCGCACGCGTGTGTGTCCACTATGATAAACACATACATCAAATGTTATTAGACACAATTATATTACAACGATTATGTACAGTAATATTAAAACCTAAAGGCACAGAAATGTGCAAGATGTTTATACATGGTGGGGAATATCAATATTGTTACGACGGTCTACTCGCTCGTCGTAGGTACAGTGGAAACAAAATAAATACAAGACGCCAATTAAGTCACTAATCACACCTTTGGTAAAATTTGGTAATTACCAACACAGTCTACTACAACAAATCAAATCAAAATTGTTCACACACGCAATAAAATGTCACTGATATTAATACAATTGTATTACAATAAATTGTAATTATACCGCCCAATTATAAAACTCAACACTTCACTAATAACTACTTGAACGTACACAGTAATCTCACTACTATAACTCTCGAACCGCTCTGTAAATATCTTGCACTAAAACTGAAAACTAAGGCTGCTACCCCATGTATTTATAGTCCCGCTCACACACCAGAAGCTTCCAATCTGCGTCTTATCTCTCGTGTGAACTACGTAATTTACTACGGCCTTGACACAGGCCGAGCGCCCGAGCGAAGCCCGGCACAGTTGAGAAGATTCTCGCAAAATGCGTCTAGCAGCACGTATGCCACACGCTTACATTCTGGATCTCTCTGGAACGTTCGACAAACACGTAGATTGTTCTGTGATGTCGTAACACTGCCCCCCTCCTTAAGCCTGTTCATCCCAAACTGGAAAACCGTCTCCAAAGTAATACTTGACCAGGCAATCTAGGTGGACGTCCTTGCTAAGGATAATTTTTCCGTTCTTCGAATTCAGTCTCGTGTGATCCGAACATCACGTTCCCAGGAATGCGAGTCTTTCGCGCAACCACTAGTTTCGCTGGAATCACTCCCGTTGCGTCATGTACTGATGACCTAAATACCACTGGCTGTCGGCCTATGTAGAAATAGACAGGACTTAGCTTAAAAACAGAATACATTGAACACACAAGGGCACTCCACTCCACTACAGAATCCACCTTTGCAAACCACCTCATTGAAGCAAACCACACATACAAAAACATCGACAATAACATGAACATTCTACACGTACACACAAAAGGCCGAAAACTAGACACTCTAGAACAATTGGAAATATATAAACACACGAAAACAAATAAAAACGACATCCTAAACGAACAGACACAATTCAAATCGCACGCATTATTCGAACATATCTCACCCCACACACACAGCATCGATCTTTCGAAATTCGATTCAGTCGCCCACAACAGGACGGACAGCGCTTCCAGTGGCAGCCTCTGAAGAAGCCTTTTAAATGCAAAAACCGGTTCAGGTTGTAAGGTAAAACTTTATGTTTTTACTTATAAAAAACTTTGTGTTGCGAGTCGTTAATATAATAGTTGTATTTAGTTAAGTAACGGACACGTCATGGACAACGAAATCCAAGAACTGTATATATGTATGTACAGCAAAATTGAAAACTAAAGGCATATGCGCAGAAACCAGTTTCTTCATGGACGAGTCCACTTTGAAATTGTGAATGGCGGGAGGGTCATGGATAATCAGCTGGTATGCAAGTGAAGTGTTGCCAACATACGTGTCACGTTTTAGTTACGTTGTTACTTACTGTATTACATACTACCTCAGTCTATGTATTATTATTTCAGTTTATTATCAGTTATGTCGTTGTTTTACAGTTCATTTTAATCGTTTAAACGGAACTATTCATGCTAGATTTAGCACATACTTGAGCAAGTCTGAAGGTTTTTTATTAACGTCTTGCTTATTAAAAGTAAATAAGTATAAAACAAACAGTACAGAAATAATAGTAGAATATTAGTTCTATTATGATATAAAACGTACGTGTGTGTGTGTGTGTGTGTGTGTGTGAGCGCATTACGTTTTAGTAATAATGAAATAAAGTTGAATACTGAAGTAAAAATTTTTAAAATTTTGACATTATTAAAATCGCATGTTATAACTTTAACTTTATTTACAATAAAATGTTGTTTTGCCAGCTGGTAAAACATAAATGATCTCTCTGTCATTCATCTGTTACTTTTACGAGTTGTAATGTTTGTGGGTCTAAAAGATGTTCTTAAAAAATATTATTTACCTAAAATACTGTATTAAAACAACATGCGTTTCCTTCTGCTTGAAACAGACTTTTTGTCTACGATTAAAATATTTTCACAAGTAGGCTACTACCGGTACAAAGAAATCGTCCCTTTATGATAAACTGTAGAGATAGTTTAGTATAATTAAGGAGCGGAAGTGCACAAGTGCATAGTTTGGACATTCCATTCCGATAAGAGCTGGTAGTATATTGTAAAGGTACTCGCCTTTTACCCTTTTAAATAATAAATTACACTCATCATAAAATACTCACCGCTGCCAGAATTTCACTTACCGTCATAGTCCCCGTGAAACTTACCTTATTTGAAACTGCCCAGGTCGCCAACATGTTTTTTTTTTAGATATACATGTAAACTTTAAACACTCTTGCCCTTAATAAAAATCCCGTTATCTGACTGTAATTTAGAATTCAGAAAACCCCCGATTACGTTAGACGAGCTGTCAGCACAGAAAACTAGGAAATGGTTATGGCGTAATAACTAGACTAACACATGGTTATATAAAACAAGACCTTTTAATTTCTCTATTATTAGTTATTCGTCTGAATACAATTCTTACTCCATAATTTAGTTACTGTCCATCTTTAACTCAAATCTGATTATCTTTTGTAAATATGAATAACACAAACCATTTATTTACTATCTTATCTCTATTTCACTATTTATTTTTACTAACGTTAAGGCTAGCCCAGTTTGCTACACTCTCGCATTCATTCTTTAAAACCCCATTTATTTCGAGCTCTTTATTATTATTTCATGAGATTATAAAATGTTAAGATTGTTTGTTTACTTATCCATAGTTGTGCAACACGGAATGTTTGTCCAAACGTTTTGGTTTTACGTTTTCATTTGCTTCACTTCACTGCACTAACTCCATTCTGATACACTTTTACTTGTTGTTACCGGTTTATTACTTTTTACATTTTTAAATAATTTATTTGTGACCACTGAGTCGAAGCGAGCGTCCAGCCAAGGCCGCGACGGTATCTCGACTGACTTCTACATGCAGGCGGACATTACTGCCACGCCGGCGAACAAATTTCGTCGCCGCACACAGCCTTAGTTGTCAAAGTTTTAGTGGCTGTACACATGACACACAGGATTTATGTGTGTTGGACGCTGACGATATTTGTGTTCACTGGTCGACGTCACAAAAGTAGGCTGGACTTAAACTTTATTTCCGTCAGCTCCGACCGCGTGGCGAACAAAAATTCTTCTCTAAGCCATCTTGTGTCCAACAACTCCGCGTCGGTCTGCGCTCCGCCGATGTAGTGCGTTTGGGTGTGGATGCCACACAGCCGCAAAGTTCTAAGAATTTTGTCACCCGCACATTCCTTACCAATTGTTTCACCACAGTTCCTTTGTTAGAAACTACGCTTTAGATTCAAACACGTGGCCGTACACACATATGAAATGAATTATGAATATTTTAATAAAATGAACCCAAATTTAATCAAATAAAAACCCCTCATATTTCGTCCCGTTACAATGTCTCAACAGGAGACAATTTCAGGACTAAAAAAAAACGAGCTAGTTTTATATAACATGTGATATGTAACAGACAGAGAGGAACCGAAACACAGATTACTAACAAACCTTGCACGTGAGTTTTGGTTACTATTCAAAATAATATTCATACATTGGGGTGGACTGACGCTCATAACAACAATTCTCTTCTCGCATCTCAAAGCAACTCCCACCACATCATTCCCCTCTGACCATAAGCATTTCACGCATTCCCATGCCCTTAACTTTCAATATTGCTATACATATAACGTTTACAATTAATAATATATGTTAACTGTTTAGATCTTCATGCATTTGTCACAAAATAAATGCTCGTTGCAGACATTGTCGATAAAGTGATTCTTGGCACGGACATTATGAATGCCTACGGATTCGTTGTGGACTTAAGAGAGAATGCCCTGAAGGTTGGCCAAGAGAAGATAAAGCTTTGACAGGGTCTACCAAACATTCGATTAAGCGAGTGGCATTAGTCGAAGAAAAAATCAAGTCTGGTCAAGAGGAACCCTCCCTGTTGCAAGCAGAAATGGAGGAAGAACTAGCAGAGGAAGTACAAATAAGTATAACGACAAAAGAAGTGATTGGAAAGCCAACTATGGGTGTCGAGACAAAACTCTTGCTTGTTCCTGAGCTGATAGAAGTGCCCGAGGGCAAAGTGGCTGAAGATGAGTTTACGCAAGAGGTTGTTGACGAGAACCAAACAAACTTGGATCAGCCAGTGGTATTTAGGTCATCAGTACATGACGCAACGGGAGTGATTCCAGCGAAACTAGTGGTTGCGCGAAAGACTCGCATTCCTGGGAACGTGATGTTCGGATCACACGATACTACATAGGCCTTTTAAAGATGAAAACCGGTTCAGCTTGTAAGATAAAACTTTGTTTTTACTTATAAAAAACTTTGTGTTCCAAGTCGTCAATATAATAGTTGTATTTATATATACAGTAGTGATTTCTGAGCCGATGGCTAGGGCAAGCATCGATTATAAGCACATTTATATAAAATTCCAATGCTAGAAAATCAGTAAAAAAATATTCAGGTACGCACTTGTTTGTTGGTGTGAGAAAAATATTCTCACAATTACACAAGTGTAACTAGTATGAGGATTAAAAAAGTGGTCTTCAGCAAATAGTGATTCTACTTCCTAATTTACAAAAAACCAATACCCAGGATACTACGCGGGGAGCTAACCTCAAACAGCGACAACCAAAATAATAAACAATAGAAAAAGAAAAATGGCCACATTCTCACCGAGCTAGGACACTGCTAGCGCTTGTAGCGGCTTAAAGCACTACTAAAGAGTGCTTGCTTTTTGCATCCCTGAGAGACAGAATGTACATACGTATGTAGATACCAGCAAACCATTGTACTCATAGGCTAGATTGTTACAAGTCTGAGTATTTCTAACTGTAGCCTAAAGTAAAAAAGGCTAGATAATGAAAGCATAGTTATGAAATGCAAAATAAATGCTAAGATTTCTGAATTATGACCAACTCGTAGTGAACCGAAGCATTTTTTGAAATGATTGCCTTGGGGGCAGAGCAGTCAGTCAGCTGTTAAAACAGCACACAGAACTGGAAGCAAAGTGATGTTAATGACTTTGATCAAATCAAGTCATCAATATCATTTTGACTAGAAGATAGGTGACAAATCCACCGCTGATTTTCAAAAGATGAGAGATAAGAAGGCATGTAATACAGTTTTTGGTGGCAACCATGTTCGTTACATACTGGTTTCATGGTGGTATAGTCAAATTGAAAGTTAAGGGCATGTGCGCAGAAACCAATTTATTGATGGACAAGTCCACTTTGAAATTGTGAATGGCGGGAGGGTCATGGATAATCAGCTGGTATGCAAGTGAAGGTATTGACAACTTGCGTGTAATGTTTTAGTTACCAGTACATTGTTAGTTACTGTGTTACGTCCTATCTCAGTCTTGCATTTGTTTTAATGTGTGTGTGTGTGTGTGTGTGTGCGCGCGCCTAACAGTCACACAGCTGGCTTAAAAACAGAATTATACATTTATTGTTTCCGATGTAAATCAAATAATAATAACAATACTGTAATAATAATATTGTAATTTTATTTACCTACGTTTACAAACAAAAGTGAAATAAGTCAATCAATAAATACAATTGGAACAGTACACGTATCGGAATTTGTTACTGTTACATATCAGAATCTTTTATAAACATATCTGAGTGTTGTTTGTTGTGTCATTGTGTATTGCTAAGATATAAAAAACTACAGCCTCCCTGACCGTTCTTATCGCAATGTTATTTGCAAACTATACACTTACACTCGACCGAACATTTGCACTCCTTAATTACACTCAACTATCTCTAGAGTTTATCATTACATAAAGGAGCGCGTTCTTCATATTAATTTTATTCCAAGAATCTTTTTAATCCTGGACAACAAGAAACTGTTTCTAGAAGAAGTAAAAAGCAAGTAATTTCAATTAAGAATTTTAGGAAAAAAATATCTTTTAAAATCTTTTAACGCTAAAAGTGTTACAACCGGTAAAAGAAACAGATGAATGAGAATTGAGATAATTTATGTGTACGAACTGACAAACAACGTTTTACTGTAAATAAAGCGAAAAGTTGAAGTTATAACATGCGATGTTCAATATCTATGAAATTTCTTTCATATCAATATTATATTTCATTTTATTTTTACGAAAATTTGAGCATGCGCACGCGCTCACACACACACACACAGATAGATTCGTGGTGACAAATTTACAAACAAACCTTAACAGTCGCGAATGTTTATTGTTAGAAACGATATTCATAGGTTGGCAACATCGTCGCTGATAACTACAATTCTCTTCTCACATCTCACAGCGACTCCCTCCACATTGCCTTTCCCCTCTGACCGTAAGCGTTTCGCGCATTTCCATGCCCTTAACTTTCAATTTTGCTTTACATGTTGGTATTTACTTTTGCCTGATTTTCTTTGGGCAAATACTGCTTGTGTCCCCCCTCTCAGAGGGGAACTCTGAGGATTCCCCTTTGCATATATAAGTATCAGCAATTCACTTATGTATTTATATTTGTGATCATGTGTTAAATACATAATTACGGTATGTAAAAAAAATTAAAATAGTACATGCAACCAAATTTGCTCCTTATTTCATAACAGAATGTTTAATAAACATACCAGTCTTGTCCTATCCACTATCTGCTACTGACCTCAAAACTACAGCCTGTACAGTAATGGGTAACCTGTGCATTTCCGTTCCTGATTATTCATCTAATTTTATCATTACATGAAATTAAATAATTGATTCCTGGAGATGAATGGTTTGTATTAGTTTACCTATGAACATCGTTTAATCCGTGACAATAGAAATTTATTTCATTTTCACAAGATACACTGTTTTAATTCTTGACAACTGTTCTGTCATTAGCCTAATATATTTTACTACACACTTTTTATATTTAGTTACAACTACTTTTTATTTTTAGTAAAGACAGTGTGAGATAAAGATAATAACAGCATACTCTAAAATAAGCTAACAAGTAACACTTCAAATTTCAAAGCACACTTGTCCATGGCTAACCTGTCTGAACACAACCTTAGCTTTCAATATAGATCAACCTATACACTGTGCGAATTGTGACGATCTGTGAGAATCAATACATCTGTGTATACAGTAAATATGGGTAGAAATTATGTACCCATGCCATGCACATATTATTCATGCTGTCACATTATAATTTTATACATTTTGTATATTGTCGTTTCAAATATCTGCATTACACACTGATTGTAGAAAATTTCTGAACATAATCTTTAGTCCTGTAATTATTATAATGAAATATTTATATTTAATGATCAACATTCATAACATTGTTTCTCATCGCGAATTGACATAAATCACTCACAAAACATGCCCATAACATAATACAAAATAGCGGTAATTGTGACCTTTTTTCTTATTTTCTCAGATATTGGTATGAAATATTTTTATTATTATTATTATACGTTATTTAAACACGGAAAAAATTTGACGTTTTTCGATTCAGGGTTAGTTTTGATCTCGTTAGTTTTTTCATTTATTATAGTGTCCTCGTGTACAGTAGACACTGGATAATGATTGTTAAATACACGATTTCTCACTTTAAATAAAAAATGTTGTAATTTGTAAAAAATGATATGTAACATAATATAAATGACTTGTACCATACCAGATCACGTTACATTTTTTTTAAATTCATATTTACAATTCAAAGGAATTAATCTGGTTGCTATTTTGGTAAATACGACTTCCAGGTCTTACAGCCTATATTATCTGACGATTTTTCCGTGCTGAAGAAATGTTAAACTTTCCCAAACAATGCATTCAATAAAATTTACTTTTCCTTTAAATTAATATATTTAGCTACAAGAGACTAACGAACACTTCCAACTACCATAAACTAACCTATATACAGGACAATGTGATTACACAAATCAAATTACTTACTTTCCACGGGGAATTCTTCAAACTCGTCATCTTCTTCAAGCAGACCAAGATCTAGCTTTGCTTTTTCGGCTTTATTATCAGTCATTTTCACAACGTCACTTAAAAGAAATTCACTATTAATGACTCGGCAAACGATTTTTTCACTTTCTCACTGGCGTACCAAAAATCAACATAACATAGAATCAGTGTTGCCAATACACAATGTGGCCAACTGGCCAACGCGTTTTAACGACATGTAGTGTTGTTACACGCACAACCAGTAGTGTAATGTGTAAAGAGTATATTGGAACAATTAACATTATAGTTTCTTTACTGCTCTTGATTTTATAGCTGCTATGGTTTCTTGCAGAATATGTACGGGTATACGTATTCGCTGTACTATATAAATACCCCACAGCATCGATCCTATCATCTCGTGAAGAAGCCTGTTATCTAATAGTATAACGACACACCAGTTCGATCCGTAGGCAACATGTCATGAGAAACAACAGATCCCCTTTTGGCAAGGTACAGTGCAAATTCAAATTCTAGACCCCGAATGCTAGGCCTTCTTCATGCTTGACATTGCGGATGATCAGTGGGCTGGCGCGGGTACCTGGGTACATAACACCTGTTGCCGGTTGTGATAGGCCTAAAAATTAATTCGAATATTTTCTTGTACCAAGTGTTCTTTTTAGAGCATTTTCTGTCATTCGTTGGGAGAAGAAGAGGGTCCCGGTTCAACGGGATCTGACTCTCATTATACTTCTTACACACAGAGGCGTAGCTAGTGGAGTGACAAGGGGGCAGCCGCCCTGGGCGGCAAAGTGAGCATAGACTTGAAAAAATTGTTTCCAGTTTATAAAACTACAAACAACTTGTTTCTTTGATATGACTATTCCTTAAAAACTATAGGAATATAAGATTTTTTGATGTCAAATTAAGAACTACAAGTTCCAAAGAGTTTATGAAGTCTTTTATTCAAGGAAAATCGAACACTGAGTGTCGAAATATTACAATTAACAAGGAATCAACTTGCGAACATAAAATGGATGGTATTAGCGACGAGGCAGTAAAGTTAACAATGTGAGTACATGACTATGAAATTTGACATTGTGGAGGCAAAGAGATTCTAATGTTTAAGACTATCTAAGGTAAATTCTAAATATCGGTATGGAGAACCATACATGACTTCCATGTTCTAATTCTAAGATTTATATTCAATTTTCTTTTTTTTCTATAGATTAACTCAGTACAGCTCTTGGATTCACAACATGTTTTACAGGTCACAGGGTTGATTTTACAATTTATAATTAACATGATTTATTCTAAACTTATTTTTACTTGTCCCTGATGTACATAATTAAATTCTAGGGACATATTCCACTAGTTATAAATATTGTACACATTGCTTAATCTTATTAGATTAGTTACATAGTTATTTTATATAAATTACATGTGTTACTCAATGTTTATATTATAACAAGATATATTTTCCTAAACACTTTTATTTCACAATATTCTGAAAACTTATACTGTACATTGCTTTTTAACATTAATAACTGTTATTTTCATTATTTTCACCTTTCTTACATTAGGTAGCTGGTAATTATGGGTTTAATATTATTTCAATTGCTTTTTTTATATTACTTATAGTCTGTAGTAAGATTACATACAATAACTGTTTAAGGTTCGCAGACCTCTATATAGTTTGATAGGCTCATACCATAACAAATGTTTTCTTACTTAATTACTGAGTAATAGACCCAGAGCATCTTGCAGAGGCTTCATTGCCTAAACACCAAAAGTCTGTCTATGAAATGTTCCTCTGTAAACACGTGCAGTTACACTGGCCAGCGATCCACAGGAAGCAAATCGGTGTCCACCTTTTCGGCTTGCACGCATTGTGTTGGTGTGGGTTTCGGCACTTTTCATTTAAAAAGCGTGCAAACATAAGGAAATAAACATGATTAAGGCCAGAAATAATGCGAATTGTGTTCGTGAGCATGCGCGCGCGCGTGTATGTGTGTGTGTGTGCTGCCGGCCTTTTTATTGCGGTAATTACAATAATAAAACTTTGGAAAAGTAAACATTACATAATTGAGATATGCTTGCCTGCCAGGAACGATATATTTTCACTCATACGTGATTTAAATTAAAATGAAAAATATAAATTTTGTTAAAGTGAATGAAATTTTTCCATAGAAACTACTTCTTTGTTGTCAATAACGTAGTACACATATAAAATTTACTTCCTCCATCATCAACTACCATTTTAATTTATTTAAAAAATTCCCCCTCCCCCTTCAACTACCCTTTTCATTTATAGATATTTCATCTACGTTTCTACAGTGGATTAATAAGATCTTCTTATCAGGATACTTTATTTATCAAAATTAAGTACTTTACTCTTGTTACAACAAAAAATGTTTCTGGTAATCTACCCCTTTCCCGTAACCGATCTTCACCAAAATCAACATGCCTTGAGTTCTCTACAAATTAGGGATGTATGCAAAAACTTATTTGATTATGTTTGAATTTACTGTAGTTATCGTTGGTCATAGAAAAAATTACCCTTGTTAAAACATAAAACGTTGCAGGTAAACTACTCCTTTCTCTAAACAGATCTTCACCAAAATCAGCATACCTTTAGTCCTATACAATTCAGGGCTGTATGCAAAACATTATTTGATTCTGTTTGAATTTGCAGCTGTTATCGTTTGCCATAGAAAAAATATTACCTTGATAAAAAAACGTTGCTGGTAAACTACCCCTTTCCCTTAACCGATCTTCACCAAAAACAAATGGGTCATGATTACTCTACAATTCAGGGCTGTATGCAAAAAATTATTTGATTATGTTTGAATTTGCGGCTGTTATCGTTTGCCATACTAAATACCCTTGTTAAAATATAAAACGTTGCAGGTAAACTACCCCTTTCCCTTAACCGATCTTCAACAAAATCAACAGACCTTGAGTGCTGTATAATTAAAAAAGGTATGAAAAAGACTAGTTGATTCTGTTTGAATTTGCGGCTGTTATCGTTTGCCATAGAAAACAATTACCCTTGATTTAAAAAAAACCGTTGCAGGTAAACTACCCCTTTCCCTCAACCGATCTTCACCAAAAACAATAGCTCGTGAGTACTCTAAAAATCAGGGCTGTATGCAAAAAATTATTTGATTATGTTTGAATTTGCGGCTGTTATCGTTTGCCATAGAAAAAAAATCTACATACACACAGACACATAGACAGACAGACACACACACACACACACACACTTTTCGAAAAACGACTTTTTTCATGTTTTGAGTGTAGTACAATCAGAATCTGCAATAATCTCGAACACCATTTTTTTTTGCCATCACCATACTTCCATTTCCTTAAGGAACATGGAAGTAAAAAACGTTGCCGGAAACTACCCCTTTCCCTTAACCGATCTTCACCATAAACAATAGGTTTATTTGTAGTACTCTACAAATAAGGGCTGTATGCAAAACATTTTTTGATTCTGTTTGAATTTGCGGCTGTTATAGTTTGCCATAGAAAAAAATCCACACACACACACACATTTCGAAAAATGACTTTTTTTCATGTATTGAGTGTAGTACAATCAGAATCTGCAATAATCACGAACACAATTTTTTTGCCATCACCATACTTCCATTTCCTTAAGGAACATGGAAGTAAAAATGACTTTTTCTTTCATGGTTTGATGGTAGTACAATCAGAATCTGCCGTTATCTCGAACACAATTTTTTTTGCCATGACCATACTTCCATTTCCTTATGGAACATGGAAGTAAAAATCGGTATGGAGAACCATACATGACTTCCATGTCCTAAAATTTATATTTAAAATCATTTAAATATTAATTAAATAAGTGGATACTCGAGTTCTGAAGAAATTACATATCAGCTAAAATGTTACCACCATGTCAGGTGGATTAAGACTATCCTCAACCTTCGTGAGGAAGGACTGTACTTTTGGATAAAATGTCTGTAGGTCGAACGAAGGTAGGTGCGATCTGATTCCTGTAATGAAATTGGACTCGCGCTGCGAGGGGCCGAGGGATGTCTATAGTGTTATCAAAGTCTTTCCTGTCAAATCTATACTAGTCATTTTTCTTTTTTAAAATAGAGTCTTGATTTCTTTCTTTCCATTTGTCTTCTGATTTCCTGAACAACTATTCTGTTCACCCGTATAATTATAAATTTCTCAGCAAAACACTTCTTCCTCAATACGTTTGTGTCTCCTGTTTAACACCCACCATTCTGAACCACGTCATAACGCTATGTTCCACACAGGCTAGTAAATAACTAGCCATCAGAGAGGTCAAAATATTTTCAAGGAGGGGCAAACAATTTTCCAAAGGAGAAAAATATATAAAATATTTATATATTTTTCATACATACACACATGCACATATTAGTTTATAATTCTCATATTATAGTAGAAATAAGTACACAGATTGTATTAATTGCTTTAATACAACAACACTGCCCAGCAATCCACAGAAAGCAAATCGATGTCCTCCTTTTCGGCTTGCACGCATTGTGTTGGTGTTGGTTTCGGCACTTTCCATTTAAAAAGCGTGCAAACATAATAAAATAAACATGAGTGAGGCCAGAAATAACGTGAATTTTGTGTGTGTGTGTGTGTGTGTGTGTGTGTGTGTCCTGCCGACCTTTTTATTGCGGTAATCACAATAATAAAACTTTGGAAAAGTAAACATTACATAATTGAGATATGCTTGCCTGCCAGGAACGATATATTTTTACTCATACGTGATTTAAATTAAAATGAAAAATATAGAATTTTGTTAAAGTGAAATGAAATGTTTTCATATAAACTACTTCTTTGTTGTCATTAACGTATTACACATATAAAACTTATAAAATTTTTCTTTCTCCATCATCAACTACCATTTTAATTTATTAAAAAAAATTGCCCCCTCCCCCATTCAACTACCCTTTTTATTTATAGATATTTCATCTACCTTTCTACAGTGGATTATTATGACCTTCTTTTCAGGATACTTTATTTATCAAAATTAAGCACTTTACTCTTGTTAAAACGTAAAATGTTGCAGGTAAACTACCCCTTTCCCTTAACCGATCTTCACCAAAATCAACAGACCTTGAGTACTTAACAATTTAGGAACGTATGCAAAACATTATTTGATTCTGTTTGAACGTGCGGCAGTTATCACTTGTCATAAGAAAAATTACCCTTGTTAAAACGTAGAGTGTTGCAGGTAAACTACCCCTTTCTCTCAACCGATCTTCACCAAAAACAACAGGTCTTGAGTACTCTACAATTCAGGGCTGTATGTAAAAAATTATTTTATTCTGTTCGAATTTACGGCTCTTATCGTTTGCCATAGAAAAAATCTACAGAAGACACACAGACACTTTTCAAAAAATGACTTTTTTTCATGTTTTGAGGGTAGTACAATCAGAATCTGCAATTATCTCGAACACGATTTTTTTTGCCATCACCATACTTCCATTTCCTTATGGAACATGGAAGTAAAAACACTATTAACATTTTAATTGTTGAAATGTTTAACAATAAATTGTCTGTTTCTAAGCAATTGATCAAAATTAATGATTTTATTTATTTTAATTCAGACTGTCAACGATTACAGACGTTGACAGTCTGTAAATAAATCTCTGCAAATAAATCCATCTCGTGTCTGTTTACCCACTGTGAAATACTTGAGGTAATGGGGTTATTTACTGCTTTGATTGCTGCTATCAAGACACGGGCATCACACTCACACACACCTGTCTGGCGGACACATGCTGTTTGCGTGTTGGGGTTAATGCAAGTGTGCGCGGGTTGCATTGATTCCAGTACACATTCGTGCGCGCCCTCATGTAACGCCCTCGCGTACAGACTCACACCTCGCACCGCTTGAACTGACACATGTCCCACGTGCAGTCTGCGTGTTGGTGGTAAGTGCAAGGCACACGCTTGCATTGACTCCAGCACGCACTCTGGCATGCGCACACATGTAGCACTCGGGGTATAGACACATACTTTTTCGTTTTGATCGTGGTACTCACAGTAGTAAAACTTCCTAACCTGGGTATTTTCACATTGGGCAAATACAACCAGAACTGAATTTATTGCAGAGACACAGAACATCAAAACACATTATTATGTACACATCTTCGAACAAATGTATGAATGGGCATATTTAATTGTAAAGTACTGAATGAATGCCTGAGTTGCAATAATAGAAAAATCATTGTAGTCATAAAAAGTAGAATAGTTTGTGTAAAAACCTTTTGGGTCTTTTTACACTTAATCCACGCATTTTGTTCATCTTTCATTAAACTGTGTTACAATCAGTACACTCATTATTTTCAAATAGCTTTCAGTAGCTTGCAGTAAACTTCCTGTGCTTTTTACTACTTAGCTTTATACATCTACCTTTCCCCCTCACCCCCTCCACAACTTTTATATATCCTACTCTTGAGTGAAAGAATATACAACCACAAAGTTTTTCTGCTGACAAGTTTGATATGTCTTCCTGTACTATCACAGACTGGAGAAGTTATACGTATGCGGGAAGTTATCGCTAGCTCCATGCTCCGCAATCCTGTAGAAATAGGAGACCGTGGAAAACTGTCAAATTCTTGGATTTTGTTGTCCATGACATGTCCGTTGATTAACTAATTATAAGTATAACATTACTAACTCAGAACATTAAGTTTTTTATTGGTAAAAATTTTACATTTTGTAGCCTGAACCAGTTTTCGCTTATTATAAGTTTCGTCACAGGCTGCCACTAGGAGCACTGTCCGTCTTGTTCTTGGTGAAGTCGCCGTCATTTGAAAGATCGATGTTGTGTGTGCAGAGCCATAGCTAGGGGGGCCAAGGGGGCAGCCACCCCGGGCGGCATAGCCAGGAGGGCGGCAAAGTGAGCATAGACTTGAAAAAACTGTTTTCAGTTTATAAAACTACAAACAACTTGTTTCTTTGATATGACTATTCCTTAAGAACTATAGGAATATAAGATTTTATTTATGTAAATTAAGAACTACAACAAATTCCAAAGAGTTTATAAAGTCTTTTATTCAAGGAAAATCGAACACAGACTGTCGAAATATTACAATTAGCAAGGAATCAACTTGTGGTCATAAAATGGATGTTATTAGCGATGAGGCAGTTGATAAATACAGTAAAGTTAATGACGTGAGTACTTCAAACTGTGAAAGCATCAAAGTACACTTACGAGATTCAGTGGGTTTTAGTACCATGGTTGATGTTGCATCGTGCAGTCTTGAAAACAGAACAGGCAACAAAGGACAGAACATTACTAGCAACAATGTAGACCATGTTCCCGGTGCTGCTCTACAAGATATGGGAGCTTGGCCAAGCGAGAAATCTCAATCCTTCCAAGCAAGATATAATGGTGAATAGAGGAACAAGTCAGTTGCAGAACAAAGACAGCTATTTTCCTGAAGATGAAGCCGGACGATCCTTAAACAAGTATTGGTTTGATAAAACCTTGCAAAATGGCAAAAAGGTAAATTGCACTTGGATGTGTTTTTCTCCAACTAAAAAAATATTTATTCTGCTTTTGTTGGATTTTATTTCCAAAAAAAAGTCAAAGAAGCCATTTCAATACTAATAATTGGTTTTTGTCGTGGTGAAAGTTAAATCCCCGTATTCAGGATCATGAAAAAATTCTCTGCTTTTTTTGACGTTCTTCAAACAAGTGGGGACTAATTGATGATCTGCTTCAGAAACAAATTAGTAAAGCAGTTAAGACATGTAAAGAAATCCTCGAACGGGTCATTGCCACAGTACAAAATCTGGCACTGATAGGACATCAAGAGTCAATTACTAACGATCCAAGTCCTGGAAACTTTCTGGCTTTGTTAAAATATTTGGATAAATTTTTAATGTATAAAAATATACTTTGTACATAGGGTTGAGATACTTTGTTATGCTTTGGATAAATAAAGCATTCCCACTTCTGGAGACGCTAACGGACAAATTAAAAGTTTGGAGGAATGAACTGTGTGAATGTCATTACTGAGCCAGAGTAGGTACAGTAAGTAACAAAGGAGTGTCAGTATAACAAAAAGGATAAGAAGAAGCGCACGATGCCAGGGGAGTATGCAGATGATTCTGCATTAACTGTTTGGCAAGAAATGTGATGTTCTCTAATAGATATTTGGACAGACTGTCAGTTGAAATTTCAAGCCGCTTCTCTAACATAAAAGAGTTAGAAAACCCCTTTGGGTTATCCTGTAAATTTGAGGTGTACGTAAATGATGGGATTATACATTTTAAGGAACAGCTTTCCCAAATCAATATTCAGTGCATAGTGCTTCCAAAACTGTATTCACATGACCTAAACAGTGAAGAAAACTGTATTCACATGACCTAAACAGTGAAAAATTGTTCAGTGACTTGAATACATCATACTTTTATTTAAAATGGAAAAGTGACGGAGAACAAAAAGACTTAACACCTCAGGGACTGCTACAATACATTTCTTCAATGAGATTAGAAGCCTAAGAAACACTAGCAACAGCTTTAAAAATCTTTCTTACTTTACCAGTGTCTGTGTCTTCTTGTGAAAGATCGTTTAGTAAGCTCATATTGATTAAATCATACCTACGATCAACAATACCTCAAGACAGGGTATCAAATTTATCGATACTTTCAATTGAAAACGATATTGCTTCGTCTTTAGATTATAGTGATCTAATAACCCACTTTGCAGCAATTAAGAGAAGGAAAGTTTCATTTTAAATATTTATTAAATATTAAAAATAAATATTAGTGTTTATTAATAGAATACGGAACCATTAACCTGTAATGGTAAGATGGTAAGTGACTTATTTTATTAGTTTTAATGTAATTCTTTGTTTAGCTTTAGGATATTGTTTTGACAATGCGTTGTTTATTATAACATTTTTACGTTATAAATTTTTCATATTACTATGTTCTTTATAATCTATATTTGTTAATAATAAATGTATACAAACTGAATAGCAGTAATATTATAACTTTTTTTCTTCGTATTGTTTAAATTAGCAGCCATCCTTACTATTTCTTTTATGAATTTGCTAACTGCTGTAATTTTTATTGTTCGACTAAGCTTTTCGTCATCACTGACATCTTCAGGTCTTAAACAACGCCAGTGGTTGTTTAAGACCTGAAGATGTCAGTGATGACGAAAAGCTTAGTCGAACAATAAAAATTAAAGCAGTTAGCAAATTCATAAAAGAAATAGTAATATTATAATATGTAATTTCTTAATTTTGACTTAACAAATATTGTTAAGACATTTGCTGGACGTGCTTTCATTACAAAATCTACACAGTTGCATTTATTAAGTACTTTTTTTTACTGGATGAGCCGCCTTAATTTTTGCTCTTTTGTCGCCCTTTAATTGTGAAGGTGTGGCAGCCGACGATCTCCTTGCCCCGGGCGCCAAAAAGCCTAGCTACACCACTGCTTACACAGAATAAATCAGGACACAAATAATCGAATTAAAAATAAAAAGACAACAGAGAAATACATGACTAAACGAACAAAACACAAATAGGTACATAGTATCTGCTACACGTCAGTTCCGAAATCGAACATAGCTTCTAAGCGTTTGCCGGTTTATACAGTGGTAACACACTGGAGGGACGAGTGTGTGTCCCCCTCCCACCATAATTTGTACAGTGACAACTACTATGAGTCAATGACCGTACGCAGTAAAACATTGCCGATGTCTGAGCTGGCAACTCAGACGGTGCAAGTGCTCAGCAGTTCAAAAGCAATGATTCACTTTCCTTCAAGTTGTTCGGATTTCAAATAATTCAATAACTTAAGTATTTATTCTGTGATATAATTAATATTATTTTCTCTTATTTCCAGTACTGTTGCCGCAGGCAACAACGGTTACATGGACGCTACGCTACTGCGGGTGATGATGACAGAAACTGAAGCCAAAACCTTTTGTAGACAATCATTCTTCCTTTCCACATAGTTTCAATTAGGTGTGTATGTTCATTGAAAAATGTCTTCAGAGATTTAACTCTGACCGGAGAAAAGTGTTATAATTTATAACAGAGACCACAGTTTGCTCCCTTTCTACAAAAAGATGTTATAAATTGTATAAACAGACCACAAATATTACTTCCTTTCTACCAATCTCTCATTATGTAATAACTTCATTTTCACATTAACTACCTTTAAAACATAAAGAATTCTTGCTTTTGAAATGCAAGTTACATATATTTAAAGGTTTGTCTTTGTGAATTATGTATTTTAGTTTTGTGTGTGACTGGGAGGGGGACTCCATTGTTGTTTTTTGCACAGTGGTACCAAAGCACACACACACACGCGCACGCGCGCGCGCGCGTAAAGTAGTTTGAGGTGTGTACTTTTAACGTCAATAAAATGTAAAACATGAGAATAAATTAATATAAAAATATATACATTTTTTACAATAACTATTCAGAATTTAGTTTTTGGATATTGCTCCTAATTATAGTTTTATTTTTTTGTGATAAATAACCTTAATAAGTAAATTTCTTATATTTATTTATTTTGTAATGAAACACTTCTCTTTACAGCCTGTTCATATTTAAATTATATATGTTCATACTTTTCTATCAAATGCTTTCATCTACTTCTCATCCTAATATAGCTTAGTTTTAATTTATAATTGTTTTTCTGAAGATTATGTGACAAAATGCATGTGCAATACAGACGAATAAGTGTTAAACATGAGAAAATATAGGTAATTGGTTGGAAATTTGTGGGAAATTTATTCAACATGGTTAGTAATATAGGACAAGTCTTAAACATTTTTGTTGTTTGTTTTGAGTTTTGTGTTTGACGGTCTACTATTGTTCTGTTGAATCCGTTGGTTTGGGCTAGGTATTTAATAGGATTTAGTTCATCTTGATAGTCTTTTCTTGCAAGTTGAATGTTGTGAAGTCAGGGGAACTGTGAATCTGTACCTTAACAGTTCTATGGAGTGATTAGAAAGAAATGTGCATTAGTATGTCAAGCATAGTGGGTTTTCTGTACATTTTGAATGTGCGTCTGAGTTCAATCATTATAACAGTAAACCTAAGAAATATAACCTACTATCTTTTACATATTCAGTGGTGAGTGTGGTATTTATATGGATTTTGTTGATGTAGGAAACAAGTTTTTCTCATTGTCTAGTGTTTCCATTGAAAAGTATTATGATGTCATCAGCATACCTGTGCCAATATTTTGAGAGAATGTCTGTTAGTATATTTTGGGGAAGGGATTTTTGTTTACCAATGTGTAAAATGATTTCAGCTAGAGATGGAGGAGCCCATGTTGATGGGAGTCCATCACTCAGTGGATGGTCAGAATCTACATAGGCTATGTCGTTGTTAACTACCTACTTTTTTGTGTAATTAAATTAAACTTATTTCTCAATTTTCTGTAAATTACAGTATCATATGACCATTAACAATATATGACTGACCTTCATGAAAAATGATGTTCTTCCTATCCTGTTTTTGTTTCATTGATCATCTATGTACTAGTACCGCCTAATCACCTAATTCTATGTACAAGTATATTGTGATGTTCGGTTTCTTTATATCTAGAAGTTAGACCATTTACAAAGTTAACTATTTCCTCTATAGTGTGTATCTCCTTTCTTCAGGAACGCTATAGTTTCAGGGTTTAAAGAATTCTACTCTTACACCAGCACAAATTCAAGAGATATAAATATATACATGATGGAGAATGCAGACAAAGTTCATAGAGAAGTGGTTCATCATCATATTGTTATGACATCACAGAACAATCTACGTGTTTGTCGAATGTGCCAGAAGAATCTCACTCCAATGTGTGTGGCATACGTGACTCTAGATGCATTCGCGAGAGTTTTCTCGAAGCCGCCAGCCGCGCGGACTGTGTCAAGGCCGCTATTAATTACGTAGTTCACACTGGCGCTAAGACGCAATTTGGAACGTTCTGGTCTGTGACCGGAGGTATAAATACATGCCGGCAGCGGCCTTAGCTTTCAGTATAGCTCCGATATATTTACAGTGCGGTTCGACTTATTATCGGGCGATATTACTGTGCGCGTTCAAGTGGTTATTAGTTAAGTGTTGTGTTTTATAATCGGACGGTATATTGTAATATAATTGTGTTTTAATATTAGTTGACATTTACTTGCGTGTGAACAATTTTTATTTGATTTGTTATAAGAGACTGTGTTGTTAATTACGAACTGTCAACTGTGAAAATTAAAGCTGGTAATTAGTGACTTAGTTGGTGTCTTGTATTTTGTTTCCACTGTACCTACGACGATCAAGTAGACCGTCGTAGCAGTGGTGTCAGAAGTGGGATAGAACGGTTAACAGTGGAAACAGTGGACACTTTGTACAAGACGAGGTAATTCGTAACTAATCGGTAAAGAATGCATGCCAGTCAGATGATGGAAGCTTTCCAAGCGCTGCTGCGGCAGACACGGGAAGAGACAAAATAAGATCGAAGACAAGAAAGAGAGGAAGCAGAGAAAAGACGCCGACAGGAGGCGGAAGAAGCAGAAAAACGACAGGGAGAAAACGCAGGCAGGAAAGAGAAGACGCTGAGGAACGTCAGAAAGCACTAATGCTAGAAACAGAAGAAAGACAAAAAGAAGAACGTAAGCAGGAGGCAGAGGAACGGAAGCGTGAAACAGAAGACATCAAGGAGTTAATACAGGCGCAAAAGCAGACACAAGAACAAACCGCTGCAGAGTTGAGCCTCCTACGAGGTGAGCTTAATAAATAAGTTACTAAAATATCGGAGGTACAAGAATCAATGACATTAAAAATAGCTGAAATAGAAGAATCTGTTTCGATTGTTGAAGAATCGATGCCTACAAAAATATCTGTCATAGGAGAATCTGTGTCAAATAAAATATCTGCAGTAGAAAACTCAATGGCAAATATGAAAGAGCAAATTAAAAATGAAGTTGAACAGTTCATGAAAATACAACCAAAACAAATTTCTGAACAGACTGTATCAGTGATAAAAACAGAAAAAGACGCAGAAAATAAGTCAACAGAGAAAGTAACTTTGCCTGCAGTAGGGACAGTTCATGTCAAAGCTCCAACCTTTGACGGAAGCAGTCATTGGGCAACGTACCTCCGCCAATTTGAAGCTGCTGCATGCGCAAATAATTGGACAGAGAAAGACAAGGCAGTCTTACTCGTTCTTGCATTAAAAGGACCCGGGGCAGAGCTACTACAGAAAGTCCCACCTGACAGCCAGAACATCTATGCCGAGTTGATAAAAGCTCTAGAATTACGCTATGGTGATAAACATTTGCGAGTTATGTACTACGCTCAGTTGAGAACAAGACGACAACGTTGCGGGGAGAGCCTTCAAGAGTTTGAAGCAAGTATCGACAGACTAATTAGACTGGCCTATCCTGAAGCGCCAGAAGATTTTCGAACGAGTTTTGCGATGCAGACATTTACTGCCGGTGTCCGAGATAACGAACTACAGCAAGTGTTATGAATGGCAAGACACCAGAACAGTGCGGACGCCCTGATACATGCTTTGCAATTTGAGGCCGCCAAATCAGCGTCTGGTTGGACAAGTCATAAAGTGCGCGCGCTAAAAGATCGCGACGGCACAGACGATGAGGAAGAAGAACAAGGAACAGATACTTGACGGTCGGTGCCACAGAATAAAATAAGAAAGGATGGAAGACCGAAGTGTTATAGATGTGGGAAACTTGGACATCTACGACGAGATTGTCGGGTTAGAATTCAGCAGCAGGGAAACGAGCAATAGTCGGTACAACGGAGCGTGTGCTGACTAACTGGAGGAACGAAGCCCCTGACAATACGCAATTTCTACACTTCAGGAAAACAGTGGGAGCTTGGTAGTTACCGGATTTGTTCAAGAAAGGCCAACCTCGATTACAGTTGACACAGGCGCAACAGTTTCTATTGTGCGCCCCGACGTGGTGAAAGATCTCAAGCCAGTCTGGTGCTCTTGCAGCTTGCGGACAGCTACTGGACGGGCTGTAAAAGTGTATGGAAAAGTGGAGATACACCTACGCCTCGGTCGACTTAAGTTTAATCATCAAGTACTTGTTGCAGACATTGTGGATGAAGCAATTCTTGGTGTGGACGTTATGAACACATACGCATTTATAGTCGACTTCAAAAACAATGTCTTGAGAATCGGAGGCGAAGAAGTAATGCTATCAACAATGACGACAGCAGAAAAATCGATGGACGTCATAAACCAAGTGGCCGTAACTGTTCCGTCAAACTCCGAAAAGATCATCATGGTTAGAACCGAGGTAGATACTAGGGGCAACCAGTGCTCTATATTTGAACCCGAGGTAGTCAGCACACCGGGCATACTAATTGCCAGAAGTTTAGTAAAACCTGACGAAACCGGAAATGTACCTATTAGGGTGGTGAATATTTTGGATCAACCTATCACTTTACAAAGCAATACGCTCCTACGCAAATTGACTCATGTGGCCTGGGTTGCCGGAATGACGCAACGAAGATCCAGTGCTTCGGATAATTCCAAATTACCAGAGAAACTGCAAGAAATTATTGGACGGATCTTCTAACGACATCTCAAGTGGTGAGGTAAAAGAACAGACAGTTTTTACATGAATTCAAAGATTCTTTTGCAGTTCGGGGACATTCACTAGGAAGAACCTCTCTTGTGCAACATTGCATCAATACCGGGGACACAACACCGATACGCCGACCTCCTCGAAGGCCTCCATTATCTAAACAAGAGGAAATGTCTCGGTTAGCACAGGACATGTTGACAGAGGGAGTAATCGAACCTTCGTGAAGTAGGTCTTCTCCTGTAGTGCTGGTAGTGAAGAAGGATGGTAGATTGCGTTTCTGCGTAGACTACCGGAGGTTAAATGACATCACAAAGAAAGACTGTTATCCATTACCTCGATATTACCTCGCGTTGACGATACACTCGACACGCTGTCTGGAGCACAGTGGTTTTCCACATTGGACCTAAAGAGTGGATATTGACAATTGGGTCTTCATCAAGAAGACAAGGAAAAGACCGCTTTCCCTACCCCAAGTGGCTTATTCAAATTTAACGTTATGCCATTTGGACTCTGTAATGCACCGGCAACATTTGAAAGATTGATGGACCTGGTACTCCGAGGCCTGACATGGAAAACTTGCCTTGTTTTCTTAGACGATGTCATAGTGATCTGGAAGACTTTCAAAGACCATTTGGAAAACCTTAAGGAGGTTAGTAGTATATAAATGTACTTTCTGGGACAGGTCAGAGGTCTAGGACAAGGTCAGAGGTCAGGTCAAGAGGTCACCTTATCAGTGATAACCCCAATTAAATTCCAATTAATCTTTTGATAACCTCACATTATCACTGATAACCCCAATTGACCTCAAATTAATTAGCAGATAACCCCGTTGACCTTTTGTAATCAATGTAAACATGACCTAGAGGTTACTAGACCGTAACACACTGCCCTAGTAAAAAATGTAAACATAAAGAAACGTTCTAGTGATAACGTCGTAAACATGACCTCGACAACACACTGACCTAGTAAAAATGTAAACATACACGTCAGCGTTGCACAAACGTAAACATAAACATTCCGAGTTCGTTGACACAACCGTAACACACTGACCTAGTAAAAAATGTAAACATAAACAGACGGTGTTTGTTGATACGTAAACGTTACACATTTTAAAAATGTAAACATAAACAGACGGTGTTTGTTGACACGTAAACATTGCACATTTAAAAATATAAACATAAATATTCAGAGTTCGTTGACATGTAAACTGTTTTTTTCCTTTCACAGTGTAGATAGCGTCTCCTTTATTGATACCTAGCCATGAAATCGTGTTTTATAGCAGTCGATAATGAATTGTTGTACGTAGTACAACGTTCCTCCATACTATAACGTCTTACCTACGTTATAACATCGGGAACCTGTTTTTAATTGCCTCGGATCAATTGCACAGGCTGCCATAGTCGTAACCAATTTCTAATTACTAATTTTACAAGCTGTAGTTAGAATTCAAGGAAATTTTACAAGGGTGTCTGATGATTTATTCACTCAGTATTATGTGTTATGCAATGACATCTCTTTATTAAACGATTTCTTTAACAGCTCTACATGAGGTTTTCACCATAAGGTTTTCTTAATATATAGTTTACAGTTTACAACATATTTACTGAAGGGGCCCTCAAAATAAGGAATGTTATATGCTAGCATTTTCCACGGATCCGGGATATTAAACTGGTTTGTAAGTAAAGGTCACTTACTCATAAACTATCATACTATTTGGGGGCCATTTGAAGAATGGACTTGATTTAACTTTTAGTATCAGAGAAGCTTTATAATATAAGCATTACTTGCTACTACAAACATTTTTTAATCGTATGACATACTACATGTTACAAAGTGACTATTATTAAAGTCTTTTATATTGTTATTTAAAGTGTCTTTTACAAATTATTTGTTTGAATGTTAATTAACCACGGAAGACAGGCTTCCGCGTCACCTTGCTATTCTGATGTTTACTCCGTGCCCTGCTCCTTGGTCCTTAGGGTGTCTACAGATGGTCGATCTTTATTGTAGTTTTCTTTCCTGCTGAAGTTCCTGAAGTGATTCGGTCATTATGAAGCTGGTATGCTGTTCTCAGAAGTCTGGTAGCTAAGCCTCTTTAGTAGTATAACTCAAGTTAATGTTTTTGTTTGCCACAGAAATGCACGTCACAACATTATTGATAAAAGGTTGTCACTTTAGGTACCTCGTACCTTTTTATTTTAAAGTTACATTGATATCTTACACACTAGTCAGTAGAGACGTCATCCCGCACACTTATTTATTTCTATTTTTTTTTTGTAGATTACATGTTTACTTTATGACACACTAATTTACCGCTACATTCCTCTGCACATTGTTAAATCTACACTTAAAAAAAAAACAAATATTGTCGTACTTTTGGGGCATGGTTCCGGTAAGTACTGTTTACAACGAGAACGCTCCATCTCGACTGATTTACTACGTTAGGACAGGTAAGTTAACTGCGTGGAGTTTACGCTTCACCATAAAATAGTTCCACCTTTATTCGATATTTACGTTATTAATGTTTGACCTTTTAATTATCCAAAGATATGCTTTACTTCAGAATTAATTATAGTATACTACTGTGTTATTGTTTATTTATTTATTTAATTGCAATTTACAGGTATTATTAGTTTTGTTTATGGGTCTGTATGCAAGTTGATTCCGGTTACCGCATGTCAACGCATGGTAAATTATTAAAGGGTTTCCTTACCTTTACACTCGCATTCCTTTTGGCCTTTTAAATCTCTTTATTAAATATATTATTTTGAGTAATTTCAGGGGTTTAAAATTTGTTTAAATGTGCGATTTATTAAAATTTAAATTTCTCTCCTTTTTACATTTCCTAGTTTTGTTGTTGTTTATGAAATCGTCACATACTCCCCCGCTTAAAGATGACACCGGGTGGGGAAACAGATGTGTTTTCTATGGGTTATTAGGTCAGTAATGTATTGCTGGGAGTATGCTTTGGCATTAATGTGTGAAATTTCTCTCACTCTTTTCTTTTTTCAAATTTATGAGGTGCATGAGTCACTCTCGACTTACTTCTTCCTATTATCAAGATATACAACGCCTTACAAACTAATTCTTAGACTACATAAAATTCACACTTTATGAAACATATCGAAACATACTAAATTCTTCTTGATACTTCTACTTAAGACTACTACCGGTTTTTTCTTTAGTTGTGAGTTACTCTTGTTATAGAATTACTCTTTAAGTAATTTATTACTTAATTATTATTTATATTCGATGTCAGCTGACTTCTCACTTTTCTCTACTTTCGCTGAACAGGATCCAAGGTTGATCAGGCCTCATTCCTATTTATACGATTAGGTAATTAAGTGGTTACTCAAGTACTCTGTAGCAGGTATGCCTTTTACTAAATTTAGCTTGCTTGCACTCTACCATTTCCTTTTTCGTGATAATACTTTATCTGCGAAATATGTGTTCTTCGTACATATTTTTGAGTAGTGGGTTCGTACAGGGCTACTGTTACTGGAGTTAAGTATTTGTGAATTTGGTAAGGGCCACACCATCAGTATGATAGCTTGGAGGTGGTCTTATCGATTGCACTACTCGTCGGGTGTGTTCTATACATTACTAAGTCACCGTAATACTTTACTACATTGTTATTATTAATCCGCTCGTGATATTTTCGCGATTTCCTTAAGTTTGCTCTTAAATTAGCGCGAGCTTCATTCCAGATTTTCTTTATATTCTTATCCCTAATTTCGTGGGGTAGTAACTCATGTATTTTCCACTTAGTGGATAATGGGTGGTTAGGTTTGTATTTATACAATAATTCAAAAGGTGTAGATTTATGTCCTTCATGATAGGCTGAATTGAAGGCGAATTCTGTCCAGGATAGGTTCTGGTCCCAAGACGTATGGTCGTTTGCATGGTAGGCTATTAAAGCAGATTTTAGGTTTCGCAAATACCTTTCAGCTATATTACCTTGCGGACGATATTCAGTAGTGGTAATGTGGTCTATCCCTAGTTTGAAACACATGTTCTTGAATTCCTTTGACTTAAACTGGGGTCCTTTATCTGACACTAGATGTACGGGTGTACCGAAATCTTTAAATAATCTATCCTGCAATATCTTTACGGTGGTCGAAGCTAACGCTCGCCGCATGGGATACATCGAGACAAATTTGGTGAATGAATCTACACAAATGAGTAGCATGGTATTTCCTGATTTAGAACGAGGGTAGGGTCCTGAAAAGTCTAAATAAATTTTAGAGAACGGGGTAGTAGGAATTTCTGAAATTAATTGACTTATTTGGCTGTTTCTCGCTGGCTTGCTGAGTGCACACAACTTACACCTTTTTACGAAACTAGCTATCTCACTGTTTATATTTTCCCAATGATATTCTTTACGAATTCGTGTATTGTTTTATTTATTCCCATATGTGCTCCAATGGTGGAAGAATGGTAGTATTCCATCAGCATAGGTTTAATAATATCAGGGGCAATTATTCGTAAATATTTTCCGTTTGCTATTCTACAACATAATACTCTTTTACTCAATATGTATTTTTCTGACTTATTTCCTTTATCAAGTTGTTCTATAATTGGTCTTAAAAGGGGGTCTTGTTGTTGATACTGAGCTATGTTCGTAAATGCAAGGGGAAATTCGGTAATTAAAGTATTGATAATTGGCGTTTCTCTACTCTCCTTGCTTTCTGATGTTTTACTAGGCGGCTGGAACATACGTGACAGTGTATAGGCAACTACATTTTGGGTACCTCTAATATGTTGTACTTTAAATTTGTAACAATTTAACCTTAATACCCATCTTCCAATACGACCTAACTGTTTAGGGTGATTTAATAACCAAGATAATGCTTGATTATCCGTTTCCAACAGGAACTCTTTATGTTCTAAAAAAGGTTTGACCTTCTCAAATGCGAATAGCCTACTATAGCCAAACATTCTAATTCGTATGCGGAGTATTTCTTTTCTTGGTCAGTCAGAGTACGTGAAGCGTAACTAATCGGTAATCTAGAGTTATCTACTTCCTGATATATTACTGCACCTAGGGCTAACACTTGAACTGTCTGTCTGCACTACGAACGGTTTTGTAAAATCGGCTAATTGTAATACTGGGTGTGATAATATGCTTTCTTTTAGTTTTTCGAATGCAGCGTGGTGTTGCAGACTCCATTCAAATTTAGCTCCCTTCTTTCTTAAAGCATTCAGCGGTGCTGCAATTTCGGCTAGATGAGGGATATACTTGTGGAAATAATTTATCATTCCCAAAAATCGGGCTATTCCTTTCGCATCCCGCGGTGGTAAAAATTCTCTGATCGCACGGGTTCGTTCGGGGTCTATGCTTACCTTTCCATTGGCCTTCACGATGTGACCTAAAAATGAAAATTGTGGGACAGCAAAATTTACCTTTTTGTGATTAACTGTTAATCCGGCTTTCTCTAATCGGGATAGTACTTCACGTAGATGTTTAATGTTGGTCCATTGATTCGCTGTAGATAACGATGTCATCTAGGTAGTGATACACATATTTAAATTTTATATCGTGGAATAATTTCTCTAATAATCGGCTACATACAGAACTTCCTTGGGATATTCCAAAGGGCACTCTCGTAAATTGGTACAGGTTGAAAGGGACGGCAAATGCGGTTAGACGTTTGGATTCTTCCGAAAGGCGTATTTGATGAAATGCCTGATTTAGATCCATGATGGTAAAAACTTTCGCTTTCGTAAAATAATGAAAAGCACTGTGGATGTCGGGAAGTGGTATAGACTCGAATTCTATCCGTTTATTTAATTGCCTGTAGTCCACAACTAGTTTGTCGTGACCTTTTGGTACTAAAAACGTGGGTGATGAGTAAGGTGAAGTAGAGGGTTTGATGACTCCTTGTTCTAATAACTTGTTGATTTGATTCCTCATTACTTCCATTTTTGGGGGCGATAACTTGTATGGGGGTAGACGTATTACTTTATTGTCGCTCAAATTAAACTTATACTCTATCAGGTTCGTTAGTACCAACTTCGGAGTGAGGACGGTGGAAAACTCTTTTATTGGTGTCTGCATTTTCAGTCTATCTTTACTTTCTAGATGAGCTAATTCAGACTCGTGGTGTTCTAGATGTGTAGCAGCTGTTCCAGTACTTTCTTTGTTATTTGTTTCACCATCAAAACTATATTTTTGTGAACGATCGAATCCAAAATAATACTTCTTATCGTGAATGTTAAGAATTATTCCTGTTTTACTGATAAAGTCAGCTCCCAATATTAAGTCGGGTCCTAACTCGTCGCATACCAACATTGGAAAATACCACGTTAGATTTTTAATTTTTAGTTTAAACGTGATGATGAGTTTTATAATCAAATTTTGTTTATTAGCTGTAGCGCATCTAATATTTACCGATTGACTGCGTTTAACTAGGTTGTGTTCAAATAATTTATCGGCTAGCTGTTGACTAATTAAGCTTCGTGTTGATCCGGAGTCAATTAATCCGAGGGTGGATGTAACACCGAGGTCTACTTGTATATATGGTAATTGACACTTTCTGAAGTCACATTTATTAATAGCATTACATTTATCAATGAACTTCTTAACATAGGGGTCTAATTTTCTTTGGTTATTTTTTTTTATTTGTTGACTTTTCGGGGTTTACCTGTTTTCACGATGCTGCGGAAGACACAGGATTTCGGATCTCCCTGCCTTACATGTTTTTTGGATAAGGGGTTTCCTGATAGTACTGTTTCCGTTTACAGTTTCTACTGATGTGTCCAAATTTCCCGCAGTTATAACATATATTTTCTCTACGAGGGGTATTACTTGTTTCCTGTCGAGGTTGCGGCTCATTAGATTTACCATGGTTGTGAAAATTGGTAGGTCTACGAAATGGTCGTCTTTCGCGCTGTGTTCTTGCATCTGTTACCAGGGCTTGCGTTTCATTTCTACGTGGTCCAGTGGATAGCAACGCATATCTGTTCTGATCCGAGTACCATACGTTTGACAAGTGAATACTGCATTGTCTAGATCTGCGAAAGTGTTGGGCCTATTTATTAGTGCTAATCGAGATATTTCTTCCGGAGATAATCCTACTAAAATGGTATCGACCAATTGTTTCTCACTCCAGTTGACTTGCAGTAGTCGGGAAGACTCTCTGATGTCTGCAATATAGTGGCCCAGTCTCTCATGGGCTCCTTGTACTCGAAGTACGGTGTTTCTTTTGAGCTCCTCATAAATTCCTGTGGGAATAAAATGTTTTATAATGGTAGTATGAAGTTCTTCTACTGGAAGAGTTGAGCTTAATGATTCCAGTACACGATCCTTTAATGGTGGTTTACATTTGGGTAGGAGGACTTGCAAGATTTGCCAATCATTTAGTCGCTGTAAATCTTTTATTTGTAGGAGGTATTTGATGAAATTTAAAAGTTTAGTAATACTTAAGCCATCCGTGTATGGAATTTCTGTTATGATTTTTTCTACTGGATGCGTGATCTTTCCGTAGAGGTCCACATTAAAATTTGCATGTGGTATACTTCTAGGAGGACCTGATGCTGCGTTAGGCGTCGTAAACGCATACTTACTGGTGCGATTATGATGACCACTAGGCTGTGGGGCTTCCGATATCGTTAGGGTATTCACGTCTCTATCTGGTATCTGTTCATGACTCGGTTGTATCTTCGATACGGTGGGTGATTCGTGATTCGCGGTGGAGGGAGGGTTTTCTAAAGTAGGAGATTGAACTGGGGAAATAAATAATTTCTGTAAGGATTGCTCAATTTCCTCCATTCTAAATGAGTCGGACATTCTTCGCAATTGTCTTATTATCGTGGGTAATTGCTGTAATGCCTCATCCGCAAATCTTTGCACATCGGGAGGGATTACACTGACGTTGGGCCAGTTTAATAAATTCTTCATTCGGCGGGCTAAATGCTCTATTCTTTGCGTGGTCCGCAATATTACTGCAGGTGAGTTTTCGTCGTGAAGGGTTTGGGATAATAACGTCAATTCACTATACTTCGCATAACACGTTTCTCTTTCGCTCTCATAATCGAGTTCGCTTAATCTACCTAACTGCCCGGGTGTATCTGATCTACTTTCGCGTAACGATTTGCGCAATTCAGCGACTGTTACGTTCGCGTGAGGTAAACCGCGTAAAAGAGCTTCGTATCACAGTTCATCTTTTAATAATAAATCAGGGTTAAATAAAGCCATATTTCCCTGATATTAACCACTATAAGTACTTATTCTACTAATACTAAATCCTATACTACTCTTTCTTGTTTACTCAAATAAACAATTTTAATTCGCTGTAAAAATTTACATTGGTTGTGCGAGAATTAAATCTCGTCTCAGAGAAAGAGAAATCTCACACAGACGTCAATTTACTTTCAACAATATGGGGAGGTACGTGGTTACTAGGCACGAGATGACGCACGCTTGGCATAACAAAAGGGGGAAAACAAACAATGGTGTAACAAGCAGTGACAAGAGGACGACAAAATACCGTTTTATACAGGAGAGAACAGCAAATTTGCTGGTCTTGGTTTGTTGTCAAACCGATGCGTTGGTGACTGAAATTTTTGGACAAGTACGTACATGTATTTGTATAAGTGTGTCATATAATGTGTTAAAGTGTAAATATGTCAATATGAGTTTACACATATTAAATTCACAATTAATCTTACCTATATACTATTCTATTCTAATTATTATTATTTTTTTTTAAATTACTGGAAATTTTTAAAGTAACTGAGTGAATAGATCTACAGAGGGGCACATGGTATATGTGTCACGATCTACACAATTATTAATTTTTTGTTTACAAAGAAGCAGAGTGGCGCATTTTATAACGTCTTACCTACGTTATAACATCGGGAACCTGTTTTTAATTGCCTCGGATCAATTGCACAGGCTGCCATAGTCGTAACCAACTTCTAATTACTAATTTTACAAGCTGTAGTTAGAATTAAAGGAAATTTTACAGGGGTGTCTGATGATTTATTCACTCAGTATTATGTGTTATGCAATGACATCTCTTTATTAAACGATTTCTTTAACAGCTCTACATGAGGTTTTCACCATAAGGTTTTCTTAATATATAGTTTACAGTTTACAACATGTTTACTGAAGGGGCCCTCAAAATAAGGAATGTTATATGCTAGCATTTTCCACGGATCCGGGATATTAAACTGGTTTGTAAGTAAAGCTCACTTACTCATAAACTATCATACTATTTGGGGGCCATTTGAAGAATGGACTTGATTTAACTTTTAGTATCAGAGAAGCTTTATAATATAAGCATTACTTGCTACTACAAATATTTTTTAGTCGTATGACATACTACATGTTACAAAGTGACTATTATTAAAGTCTTTTATATTGTTATTTAAAGTGTCTTTTACAAATCATTTGTTTGAATGTTAATTAACCACGGAAGACAGGCTTTCCCGTCACTTTGCTATTCTGATGTTTACTCCGTGTCCTGCTCCTTGGTCCTTGGGGTGTCTACAGATGGTCGATCTTTATTGTAGTTTTCTTTCCTGCTGAAGTTCCTGAAGTGATTTGGTCATTATGAAGCTGGTATGCTGTTCTCAGAAATCTGGTAGCTAAGCCTCTTTAATAGTATAACTCAAGTTAATGTTTTTGTTTGCCACAGAAATGCACGTCACAACATTATTGATAAAAGGTTGTCACTTTAGGTACCTCGTACCTTTTTATTTTAAAGTTACATTGATATCTTACACACTAGTCAGTAGAGACGTCATCCCGCACACTTATTTATTCCTATTTATTTTTATTTTTTTTATTCCTATTTTAGATTACATGTTTACTTTATGACACACTAATTTACCTCTACATTCCTCTGCACATTGTTAAATCTACACTTTAAAAAAAAACAAATATTGTCGTACTTTTGGGGCATGGTTCCGGTAAGTACTGTTTACAACGAGAACGCTCCATCTCGACTGATTTACTATGTTAGGACAGGTAAGTTAACTGCGTGGAGTTTACGCTTCACCATAAAATAGTTCCACCTTTATTCGATATTTACGGTATTAACGTTTGACCTTTTAATTATCCAAAGATATGCTTTACTTCAGAATTAATTATAGTATACTACTGTGTTATTGTTTATTTATTTATTTAATTGCAATTTACAGGTATTATTAGTTTTGTTTATGGGTCTGTATGCAAGTTGATTCCGGTTACCGCATGTCAACGCATGGTAAATTGTTAAAGGGTTTCCTTACCTTTACACTCGCATTCCTTTTGGCCTTTTAAATCTCTTTATTAAATATATTATTTTGAGTAATTTCAGGGGTTTAAAATTTGTTTAAATGTGCGATTTATTAAAATTTAAATTTCTCTCCTTTTTACATTTCCTAGTCTTTTTTACTTTTTTTTTTATTAATGAAATCGTCACAATACGATATGTCAACGTGATAACGTTGTAATCAACGTAAACATGAACTTTGATAGTTCAGTCAAAATGAAGAATTTAACATTGCAAGATGTCTTATCTCATCCTATGTTTGAAAGATTCATTATGAATAAAACTAAAGCAGAGATTGAATTTATGCGAGATACATTGTTGGTACTCCAAAAGTATTGTAAGGTGTTGGAATTTTATAATTCAGATGGACTGAAAGAGATTACACCGGAACGTAGAGAACAAAGCGGTGAGACATTTACACATTTTCCTGAACGTCCATGGGCACATGAATCTACTGTGGATGGACCGGATACTTGTGTTCGTTGTTATGTGTCTACACATTGTGGTGATATCATCAAGTTTCTCGATGATCGATTTAAATGACTTATGATAACGAATGAAAACATGGTCTATAGAATATGAACATTTTTTGTGTATAAAAAATCGTATTATATGTATGTTTTTGTGTATATATGTTTTTAGTAATTAATAAATCAAAAATTAAAATATTTTAAAATTTTATTTCCTTTAAAAACCTTTATTTTACATGTCTTAATTTATATATAATTACAATAAAAGTTTTTATATTACATTTTTTGGTTAGCAGTTGGTTTGAAGCCAGTTCCCAATCTATAACAAACAAAAATAATAATTTGTTAACTAAACGTACCAAGAATCCCTTGAAAAAAAAATGAATCATATATTTTATAAAATTAAACAAAAGATAAATTAAATTTTTTTAAATACTAAAAATTGAACCTTAATAACTAAGATAAAAAAAGTAATAGAGAAACGTATAGAATACATTATATATTTTAATAATTACATATTAAAAAATGACATAGGAAAGATTTATAACAAAGACAAATTATTTTTTTTGAATAGAGAAATGTAAAATACATTATACCTTATAATAATACATATATTAAAAATAACATAGGAAGAACACACTTATTTTACAGGTAACCAAGAATTACTGTACATGTTCTTGTGTAGAACATATTATACCTTAATAATTTATTTTTCAAGTAACCAAAAAAAATAATAACAATTACCTATGTTAAGAATGATATAGGAGAAACTTATAAATTTGTATAGTGAGTAAGAAATCATATTTTTTAAACAGTAAAAATTAACAAAAAATAAAAATAATTGTTACCTTAATGATGATCACAGATTACATCAGCAAGCTGCGTCGTCACAAACTGGCATTTCGGCATCACCCTCGCATGTAATGCGACAGGGCAATCGTCCGCTGTCCAATCCTCAAGCCTTACCCGACACGATAAACACCGTATGGTGTCTCCATCCCCTTGATATATAAACCCAGCTCCTGCCAGTTTGCAAGGATTTTGACTACTATTTGGATATATTTCATAAAAATATTTTCTCGCACGAACTCTCTCTACGTTAAAATACGTTCGCAAACGTCTATAAAATTCTGTGCGATTGTAATTCATTATGTAAATAATGTTGTAATCAGGCTGTAGAAGCTGGTATGTTTCTGGATGCTGAACCACAATTTTTAATCGGTTTATATACACAGAAAATGCATTATCAGTTTTCATTGCAGTTAATACAGTCACGTTTTTCAGTACGTGTCGTAAGTAGGAGATCAAAAGATCAAGTAAATAACTTGTTTATCAAATTTATTATATTATCAGTTTCATTCCAATTAATACAATCACGTTCTCAGTATGGGTTTTAATGAGCATTTTTTGTGTAATGAAATCTTGTGTAAGAAATTGTTTGAATCTTGTTGATTTATTAACATTACATCATTTTTTTGTTCAGGTATTAAAATACATACACATACATAAAATATGTCATAGATCATTTTATTCGAATAATTACTTTTAACAAACAGTTTACTTGGATTTCGTTGTCCATGACGTGTCCGTTACTTAACTAAATATCACTATAGTATTGACGACTCGGAACACTAAGTTTTTTATAAGTAAAAACGTAAAGTTTTACCTTACAGCCTAAACCGGCTTTCACCTTTAGAAGGCTTCATCAGAGGCTGATGAATATTGAGCCTCTGATGAAGCCTTCTAAAGGTGAAAGCCGGTTTAGGCTGTAAGGTAAAACTTTACGTTTTTACTTATAAAAAACTTAGTTTTTCGAGTCGTCAATACTATAGTGATATTTAAACAGTTTACATAATGATAGCAAAAGATTGATATAGGTAAACTCATACATTACTGATTATATAATTGTATTAAAAATACATACATAAAATATGTCATATAGGTAAACTTATACATTACTGATTATATAATTGTATTAAAAATACATACATAAAATATGTCATAGATCATTTTATTTGGATAATTATTATAATAATTAACTAGTGCAAGATGTTGAAAATTAACGGAGACCATTGTTCATTATTGTAAGGAGTAATGACCATAAGGCAATGTGTCTATACCGTTTTCACATATTACTCTTTTATCATCTGTGTTACTCAATGCAAATTTATTAATAGTTACAGTTTTAACGATGTGACTTTTTGATCGAAATATTGTCGTCATTCTATGTTTTTGTTCGTCTGATAATGAATTATAAAGACATTTTTTAAAATCATTAAATTCAATGTTTTTTTTTTAATTACACATATAGGTAGAGAATAATACACTATTCTTTGCTTTCTATTCTTCCATTCTGGCAGCCTCTATATGTGAGAACAGCTCAACAAGTATAGTGCTTGGAGTTGTACAATGGGAATTGGTATAAAGTACTTGTGTGAGTCTGCCTTCTCAGTGTTGTGTTGTGTTGTGGTGACTGTTATTTTAGCAGTCACTGTTGTCATATACAAACTGCCACATTTTCTTGGATTTTGTTGTCTATGACATGTCCGTTGATTATATATAAGTATATCACTACCGACTCGGAACACAAAGTTTTTATTGGTAAAAACATAAAAGTTTTACCTTATAGCCTGAACCAGATTTGCTCATTATAAGCTTCCAGTTTCTACCAAGCCATATTATACACATACACACCATTTTTTGAATGATGGCTCAGTCTCAAAAAGCAGACGGACAGCACTCCTAATGGCAGACACTGCCAAAACTCATAATGAGCGAAAGCTAGTTAAAGCAGTAAGGTAAAATTTAATCATTTGTATTGAAAAATAAGAAGCTTATAATAAGGAAAGACTGGTTCAAGCTATAAGGTAAAACTTTTACGTTTTTACCAATAAAAAACTTTGTGTTCTGAATCAGTAGTGATGCCACATTTTCTTGTTCTTTTTCTGAAGGATTATTCATTTTATATGAACCATCAACATAATGTACTTTTTGTTATGTGCATGTGATAGTACTAAATATTCATACACTGGTATAAGCATTTCAGTAATATGATGAAGCAAAGAATTGTTTTTGTTGCTTTAACAAGTGCCCAGTATGTGTGTAGACCAAATGGCAGCTCAAAAAGGGAGTCAATGTAGAAGCATGCCAATGGTCTTTTGTGTACACCATTTCAAAAGTCAGTTCTAAAAATATTTATTCACCAGACTGCTATTTTAACTATACTCACAAGGCAGCATGGAATAAATTTGCAACACTATTGTGGGTCTGAATTTTGTTTATACTTTAGGATGTCAAATATGCTAGTAATGGACATAACTATATAAAATAATACTAACACTGAACACGATTTTTTCAATAAAATTTATTAAAATTTACCTTACTGCTTTAACTAGCTTTCACTCATTATGAGCTTTGCCAGAGTCTGTCACTAGGGTGCTGTCCGTCCTGCTTTTGGTGATTGAGCCATCATTCAATAAATCATTGTTGTGTATGTTTAATAATATGTATAAAACTTTCACTAATGAACTTACTGTTGTCACTTCCCAAACGTTTTGAGATGTTGTTTCTCTTCTTCAGTGGGTGTAATACTGACTGTCGATTACAGAATAACCGTTACAGTAAAATGGTGTGTGTGGTGGGGGTTGATGGTGGGAAGGGATTGGCGCTGAGGTTTGAATTGTGTGTGTGGATCAGTGTATCGAATAGTGTATGTGATTTATAATGTATTTGTTCATTTAATATGTTGTTTGGTTGTAGTGTGTGATATCTGTATATTTCAAATTGTTCAGCTGTGTTTAGTTTTCTACTTTTAGGTAAGTAGTGTAATATTTCCATGTTGTGTTCTATGTTTGTGTAACTGTGGTTTTTGTTATGTAAATGTGTGGCAAATGTGGAATGTATGTAGTTTGTGGTGAGGGCTTTTAAATGTTCAGAAAATCTGGAAGAAAAAGATCTTCCCATCTGGCCGATGTAGAATTGTTATAAAATAGGTTAATTACCTTCTGTCAAACGTTTCTTAAAATCCTTTTAGGACGACTCGAGTTTCGACACCATTTGGTGTCATCATCAGATCACAATATGAATCAGGTTAAAACATTTTGATGCATATGCATCACGTCAGAAGTTAAAAAATTTTTAAAAAACAACACATAACAATATATAAATAATAAATAAACTATATCTCAACAATAACATTACAATAATAAAAATATAAAACAACGCGGCCGCAAACGAACCTGTACAGGAATGCATCCAACTTTGTGGAAGTTTATGCTGTTATTTAATTCTATTTCAAGTGTGAATTTTAATTTATGGTGTATAGTGTTAATGTATTTGTGGAAATTTTCTATTTGTCTTTTGTTGCCGTTGTAAAGGAGTAAAATGTCGTCAACATACCTGTGCCAATATATTATTTTATCGGTGTATTTGTTGTTGTTCAGTATGTGTTTCTGTTCTATGGTGTGTATAAATATTTCGGCTAGTATACCTGATATAGGGGAGCCCATGGGTAGTCCATCTGTTTGTGTGTAATACATGCTATTGTGTGCGAAATAATTTTGATCTGTGATAATTTTAGTTAGATGGATGATCTCTTTTATGTGTGTTTCAGGTGTGTTATTTATTTTTAGTAATTGTTCTAATGTAATTATGGTTTCTTTTATGGGAACATTGGTGTATAGGTTTGTTATGTCGAATGAAGCAAGTGTGGAATTGTGGGGAATGTGTACATGTTGAGTTTTATTCACTAGATCTAAATTATTTTTGACAGTGGTGTTGTTTGTTAAATTTATGCTATTTCTGATCAATTTATCTAAATGTCTAGCTATTTTGTGTGCAGGTGGTTGTGTGTTGTTTATAAGTGGTCTGATGGGAATATTGGGTTTGTGTAATTTCGGTAGTGCATTCAGTGTAGGGGCGTTTGGTTTAATTTGTTTTAGATATTTGATGTTGTCAGGTGATACTATGGTGTTTTGTGTTATTTAGGGTTTTGTTTATTTGTTTGTGATATTTAGGGGTGGGGTCTTTATTTAATTTAGTGATGTTATTTTCATTAAAAAATGTTTCATTTTGTTATTTAACGCCTGTTTTTCTATTATGACATTTATATTACCTTTGTCTGCTTTGAGTATGGTTAGGTTGTGTTCTTGTAATTTACATTTTATGTTTTTTAGTGTTTGGAATTCATTATTGTGTTGTTTATTTTTGTATTGTTGTGTGTGTTGTAATTTGCGCTTTATATCATAATGTATGGTATCATGGTCTAGTTTTGGTGTGTGTTGTATGGCTGTTTCAGCGTCTAGGACTATGTCATGTGTATGTTGTATAATATGTCTTGGTAGAGACTAGAAACTAACATGTAAAACTCGAAATATACAAACACACAAAAATGCATAGAAACAACATCCTAAATGAACAGACACAATTTTAATTACACATACTATTTGAAGATATTACACACACACGCACACAACAATAATCTTTCAAACTAGGGCACCATCACCAAAAGCAGGACGGACAGTGCTTCTAGCAGCAGCCTCTGATGAAGCTCATATTGAGTGAAAGCTAGTTAAGGCAGTAAGGTAAAAATTTAATCATTTTTATCAAGACAAAAATTGTGTTCTCCATCAGTATTATTTTATGTAGTTAATTGATAACATTGGTCATGTCATGGACAACAAAATCAAAAATTTAACAGACATAATTTAGTACAGCAGATATACAAATCACTAGCTCAGTGTCACCAGGATACCATATACACAACTAGCAAGTGAAGTGAGCAGAAGCATGACATCCTTTCTAAGCTGTCATTTAGTCTAGTACAAAATATGCAACATGGCTAAAGAAAAACAGGACTTACGTAAAAAAGGGTAATTTCCTAAAGGTTATTCCCCTATATAATTTTACATGCATGCTAGCTGTAAACTAAAATCCAATTTTGTTGACTAAAAAAGAAAGCAAAAACTGAACAAGAACATAAACAACATTTCATGGTACAAACAATTTTCTTGACTGACTGAGTGTGGCTAAGAGTGTTCCCCCAAAACCACTTCAAAATTTTGGCATTCACGTTTAAAAATGTATGCTACATCATTGTCATTTACCAATAAAATTTATTCACCTGGTTAGCAAGTGATGTACAAATTCTGTTGGGAGAAGAATTCTAGTTTGTTTAGAAACATTGAGCCTCATTAACTTCCTTAAGTGAACACAGGTCATACCAAAAATTCTGACAGTGGTCACCCCATTGAAATTTAAAAGTTAAATTCAAATTATTATAATCAAAGTAATAGAACAAAGAATTGCACTTAAAACAGTCAAAAAGTCAATATGTACCAGTGCACAGTGTCTACTTATTGCACAGATCTAAAATATTCTTTTATTACCAAGACGTAAAAAGTATGTGTGTTGAGTGGCAGCTTGTGACTTCAAGGATTGGTGAAGCAGAATCAGTGGCAGGTTCCTTCCTCCCTCACACAAAAAATATTTGTAACTCTTTCACTATATTTTGGAATCATGAATAATACATGGAGATAAAATTGTAACAGTACATAAAGGCCCAATACCTTAATTATGGGATTTGAGGTTATTTTATAATGTTTTATTGTATCACAGTTGAATAAAGAATGGTTAGGTCCATTGTCCCTGGCCCCTTAAAGAGAGATTTATAGTAGAAAGGAACCACGTGCTCACACATACATTGAAATGGTAAGTACACGTGTTTACCTTATATCAGTAAAAGTAAATAAATATAAAAATAAATATGTGTATATTATTGTGTAAGTCAACAATATAATACAATAATTAAAGAACTAATTTGTTTCAAAAAATGATAACATTTATAAAAAATAGTGAATAGTATTTACTAATAAATTAGTAGTAGTAGTAGTAGTAAAAAATAGTATGTAAGTACTTGCAAAGTTATATTTTATTTCTTAACACAAAGTCAATTTTCCTCTCTTTCAAAGTGAACTTGTAGATGATGCCATCACAAGTACTTCACTTAGCAGTTCCTTTTCAATAAAACTTTTTTTATAAGTTAGTAAATCTGCACTCTCTCATTGTATTGCACAGGAATGTCTTTATTCTTTTTAAGCAAAAAAAAAAAAAAACTTCGTTCTACAGAAACGCTAGTGGATGGAAGTTACTATCAAACAAAACAGTTCATAAGCTTCTTTAAAGATACTCCTGTTGTCAGCTAAAAATTCCATAAAATTTTGTGGTGCCATTTGTCTGTACTGTAGAACAAATTCAACATACTCATTATACGCATTACACACAAATTATACGCATACTCATGCATGCTCATAAATAGGCTGTAAATCATTTTCCAGTCTTCGGAAATCAATACACAGATTAGGGTAGCACATCTTTAAGTTACTTATTGCAGCTATGGGAAATTTTCAGAATATGCTACAAACTTCGATATATCCATTAATTTAACAAACTGAAGCTTTTCTATATCTTCAAAACATGTGGTTATTTGTAGTGAAAGGGCATCTAAAATTTCATAATACAAAATTTTATATTTTCAGAAACTTGTTCTTTTGTGAATGTAACTCTTTTTGCTATTTACGGTATTCAGTTGAAATTATTGTTTTCAAAACAGCTAAATTGAAAATTTTCATAAATGCATCCTCAATTCTTTTCCTGTTTATGAGTTTCTGCATAATTATAATTTGTAGGCCACAGAAATTAATGTCAAATGACTTATTTTGTAGCACTTCAAAAGAATATCTGTGGCTATAAAATATTGTTAAACATGACAACCAAAAGCGTAAATTCAAAATCATTAAATTTATTTAACATGTAATCACTCTACCTAATTGATGCTTGATATTAAATTGAATCATTCACAGTTTCATTGAATACTTCTTTCAATAAATCCCATTTGTTATATACAGTACTCAAAAGTTTTTAGACGTCCATTGCGTATTAACAGAAGTAGGTACCAGTCTTTCAACAGCTAACTGCATAAGTTTGCATAGCAGAATTGTGGAAAAAAAGGGTAAACCACTAACAGTTGCAAAAAATTTTTCAGGCATTGCACAAATGCAATGCACAGAGAAGGGCTTTGAAAATGCTTCAATAAATCTAAAAAATATATATATTTATGTTCATTCACCAATCAATGAATTCATTCTTCATTTACCAATGTACAGATTATAAGTTAAATGTAGTCGCATTCATAAGCAAAGTTTTATATGTGTACTACGTTATTGACAACAATGAAATAGTTTCTATGGAAACTCACTGGTTCCCATTTTCGATCACACACCAGCGATCGGCCGCAAATGTGCGACACGTCCTTATAAACATTTTCAATGTTAAAAATTTGACAGTTTGAAATGCTGTTGTAACTTTGTTGGAGCACTGAATTCAAATGATACACTATGGAATGAAAAAAAACTGCTTGTGGTGCTACTTCTTTGCCTGAAGACCATATGATTCCCTGACATAACGCTTGCACCATCAAAACACTGGGGAACAAGTTTTGATTTATAGTCAAATTTTTCAAGGGTCCTTGACTCAATGTTAAACAGCATTTCGGCAATCTGACTGTAACATCATAACATCCCAAAAATCTTTCTTGCAGGTTTCCTCTGAGAATACTATACCTAATTATGATGATTATAATTATGATTGAGTTTTGTGGACAATGTCCATGGAATCATCCACTTTAATACGAGGGTCATTCAAATATGAACCGGATTATTTATGTGTGGATTCAGGAGGAGGAGTGAGTGAGGAGGTGCGCTTGAGGTAGTTAGGTGGGGATGTGTGAGGGAAACCCCAGCCATGCCTGCAGAACACATTCCCGCGTCAGTAGCACAGTGTCTGAGTACAAGGTACCTTCATCTGTTGCGCAACGGGTAATTATCCGATTTCTCGCCAATAAAGGCGTCAAATCAGCTGAGATTTTGACCAGACTCTAGGCTCTGTTTGGGGACGCTACTCTGTCAAGAACATGAGTGTTTGATTGGGCCAAAAAATTTTGAAACGGTCGTGATGCAGTGAAGAATGCAAGTCACAAGCGTTGACCATGGTGCAGCATTAATGCTGACAACACTTGGGCTGTTCGTGACCTTGTGGAAGGTGACTGCCGCCGAACTGTTGCCGAAATTGCATCAGAGGTGTGCATAAGTTTTGGGAGTGTGCACACAATTTTTTCAGATGAGCTTGGATTCAGCAAAGTCTCGGCAAGGTGGGTCCCACGCCTTCTCACTGAGGCGCAGAGAAATGTCCAAAAAGACATCTGTCAGCAGCTTCTGAATCGCTTTGAGGAGGAAGGAGAGGCATTTTTGAACCAAATTGAGACCTGCGACAAAACGTGGGTCCACCACTATACCCTGGAGAACAAGATGACAAATATGGATTGGCAGAAAAGTGGAAAGGGGGCGCCAGTCAAGGCTAAAACTTGCCTGTCAGCAGGGAAAGTCCTGGCAACTGTGTTTTGGGACTCAATAGGTATGATGCTGATTGAGTTCCTTCACAATCGAAAGACGGTGAATGCAGCATACTACTGCCAGCTGCTGGATGATGTCAGGGGAGCTTATCGCAACAAACAATGCCAGAAACCAATTAGTGATATTCTGTTTCTCCATGACAATGCATGGGGCTGCATACTGCAGCTCAAACTCGCAATAAACTCATTGAAATTCACTGGACACCTCTTGAACACCAGACTTATCTCCATGTGACTTCCACATGTTTGGTGTGTGGTGTGCTGAAGGAAGCATTTTTTTGTTTTTTTTTTTGTTTAGGGGATCAAGAAGCTACTATTTGGTGGAGAAAATGTATTTCTGTTGAAGGAAACTATGTAGAAAAATAAAGATTTTTTTTTTGTAATTTTATCTGTCACCATTAAATCTGTGTAAAAAAGTCCGATTTATATTTGAATGACCCTCATTGGGAAAAAATACAATCTTCTATTTTCTTTTCAATGTGTTCTGTGTTCATCAATATATATTGTGAAATGTAATCAATTATTTCATTCTGAATAATCTTAGAGAGGTTGGGGTTGGCAGTTGGCTCCTAGATAGACCTGGCCTGCCTTGATGCTACGTTCCGAGCTTCAGCAGAGCTCCTGCTGTGGGGACCACGATTTAGAGGGGGGGGGTCCTAGATGTGGCCTGCAACTGGCAGTGAATAGTCTTAGAATTGCCACCTAAGATGAGTGAGATTTATTTGTAGTGTTATTGAATATTGTAATAAAACGTTTAGATGATGATGATGCTCCACTGTTGTGAGCGCCACTTTGTAATATAACGTTTATCCCATGTTATTCTGCCACACGTTGGATGCGTCACTTTGTAACGTAACGATTATCCCGTGTTATTCTGCCACACGTTGGATGCGTCACTTTGTAACGGTAGCATCGAACTTGAAGTCGAACTCCTCTTCTGGAAAAATGTCGTCTGTGTAAGTAAAGTCAAGTGTTGTCTGGACAAATAAATTAATATAAAGAACACTTTTCACGTACCTGATTGTCGTACTAGATGTTCAGACGTTCACCACCACTAAATAAACTGTCAAGGTTAATTTGACCAGTTTAAATTTTATAATCAAGGTTATGTGGGCGCCATATGGGTTTTCTTGAGAAAAGTTCCCATAAAAAAAATTTCTAAATTTAAAATTGTATGTATTCACTTTTTTTGTTGTTTAAATGCTTATGGCATTTAAAATAATTTAAATAGTGTATTGAAAAATTACTGTTTCAAATGTACCTCAGTGTATGCTATACTGAGGTTTACTTATCTAAATTGAAATAATTGAACACAAAGGTTATGCTGTATAACATTATGGGTTTATTATACCCTCAAAAATCAAATTGAATAAAAATACTTTTACAATAATACAGTCGGATTTCAAAGTATCCGTCTACTGACTGGTCTAGCTCAGTTAAGAACAATATAAAAACTCTTATGTTTATTAACAAAATTTAATATTATTTAACTAGATACCTCAAGGGTAAGTCCTTGTAAATACAAAATAGAACGTTATTAATTACTTTTAATAGATATTACTATGATAGTAATTCATTTTTGGCCTCTTTAAAAACTTGCAATTATTTTTAGGTTAACGATAATTTCGTCTGTTTGGATCCTAATTAATATTATAATAACTAATTCTAACACATAAATTCTTACGTCGGATTATTAAAATCCTCTAAATAAATGAATACAGTGTTCGCAAATAATAGTGTGATTGTTTTTTGCGTCAGTACAATGTGTTGATAGATACGATCAGTGAAGGCAGATAAACAATCAAAATTGGTCACTGTACTACCTTGCTTTTTAATCTTATAGATTACAAATTAAACACTTTAGCGATCGGATTATATTGATCGCTATATAACTGCACTTTAATCGCACTTGGAACGAGAAATGACCCTCTTCTTAATGAAACTGGGTTGTTTACTTTACAGGTTAAGTTCAATTTGCTCGTTCCTTTTACGCGCACTGTCTAAAAAGATTCACTATTACTTGTCGATGCACTCTTGTATGATGAATCGCTGTTCTAATAACTATTTTAATGAAATTTAAAGTATTTACTACTATTATGTTGTAGTAGATTAACAAAATATAAAACGACGTCGAGCCACAACTGTTTAGCTCGAGATGATGGAAGCGAATGCAAATTTTTCAGCGTTTCTCTGATTATATACCCCTCTCTTAGATCGCGTTTAGGGACAAATCTCGCTGAGTAAACTCTTATGTGATTGGTACAAAATACCGTTACAGTGACGTATTGTTTTTGTTAGTCGCCACCGGCGCGCTCTCTGTACCCGATTGCCGTTGTTGTTGGTTTTCACCGACAATTTCTTAAATCTGGTTAAGAAATGATGCTAACACTCACTATTAACTTATTACACTTTCGATCTCTAAATTATCATCATCAAATTAAAGCTTATTGTCTGCTCTTTATTTTGATGTGGCTTAATGCTGGTTTGCACCTAGCTTTCACTGACAATACATAAAAATAGTGTTTTGAAACATGGTTTCTTATTGTCGTCTGCTAATAATGCACAATGCGACTATTTCCCTATCTTTTACATTTGATTATTTATCGCTGTGTTCTCTTTTGAACGATATTACACAAACAAAATACATATATTATTACAATTAAAAGCTGTTTGTAGCTGAACAATATTAAATCTTATTATAACTATGATAATACCTTACTCTGACAATTCCTTACTCTCTAAATACATTTTTACTTGGCCTACTCAATTTAAAGGCATACAATATTAATTGAGTGGTGGTATTTCACACCTCATTCGTTATTTTTACTATTAATTTAATGTTCATTAGGGATCCTGTTTCCCTATTAATTTACTGACATAGATTCGTTTATGCATGGTCTAGATACATTTATGGTACAGGGTTTATTACCTGTTTACTCTTATTTCTAATTACATTTTATTTAATTAGGAAGTTGCTTATACACATAAGACTTCCATTTATAATTATCTTTATCCTATGTTGTTACATCTTTGTTGGTAAGGCTAGCCTTTTTGTAGCTTTGTGGCTACTGCTAGTATAGTAATAGTCTTAGTTGTTTATATATCATTGTTTTTCTATTTTCAGCCAGAATGCTGATATAGTTATTACTTTATTAAAGTCATTTGTTATTTAGTTTCTACTTACATGACTCTACACATTATTGTCATGAACTGGTTCGCTTGACAGCTTATTTGTGAACTTTGCATGTCCATTAGTTAAAGTCAGTCATTGTGTTTGTTGTAGTGTCATGCAGTGTATTCATCACTGCTTCTTGGGATCCTTCCTCTTCTTTCTTCTATGCTGGTCCCTTCTCTTCTTTGTTACATTCATTACAATGATTCACTTTATAACTTTAGTGTCATATTTTACCCTTCTGGTGTGTGTTTTGGTTATGTAACATTTTGTGGTGTTACAATATCTATATGGCCTATCGATATGAAGGTTTCTAATAGTCTCTTAATCTTTCCATAATTAATAGACGACAAATCTTTGCGATGACCATGAAATGCAAATTCTTGTTTACCCAAGTAAAGAACTGCACAAATATGGAGCTGCATGAAACGTCTGTTAAGGTGAACACCGTCATTGAAGAGTTTAATAAACAACCTAGAATTTTCCTTCAAAGCATCCTTGATAGTACTCCAATTTTTCCTCATTTCTGAAAAGCTCGATACATATCACATGTGCCCAGAAGGACCTTCATGTTTCTAAAGAGCACAAGTAACGTTACTGAAATCATCAAAACCATTCTTATTCCACTCACTTGATTTAACACTAATATTTAATCAGGGCATACAAAAAAGTTTATTTAAATAATAACTGTCACACAACCACTTGAAAGTTGAATAGCAATTTTGTTTCCTTGAATAGCGATTGTACACCTTGTCGTTGATTTTTGCAACTTTATTTACTTGCAGTATAGGCTTACCTTTTCTACAGCTTAAACAATTTTCCTTATCATCATTATTCCATCTTGAAAATAACTTTTCTAATAAAACATATACCTTTCGTATGAAGGAAACACGAGAAGATCTGCTTCAATGCACATAGGCTACTACACATGTTGTAGTATGTAATTGCAGCTTCTGTTTGCATTGCTTGTAAATGTTTTTTTAATTACACAGACAAAATGAAATTAAAAAAGTAAATTTCAACATAAAATTGACCAAAAATTTAAAATAATTTAGAGTAAATAAAACACATTGTACCAGTTATTTTAGGTGAAGCATTGAAGCAGTGGGTCACCTGACAAGACGCCACTATGTGTGTGGTGTATTAGACATTTGTGACACACTGGCTGGTCTTCTGTTTGTTAAATGTAGACACTGTGCATTAAATGTATCTCTCTTACTGACTTTTACTTGTTTGCTGTGGTCTGTTCATAGCTAACCCAGGTTGCTTAGTTGGGTACTTGAACATGAATTGCTTATACTTGAGCATTGCTTATCTCTGATACTGTTTGTTGTGTGAACTTGTTTCACCGTGGTTGTTTCCCAGTTCTGTTCAGGTCTTATAGGGTAAGTAGTGGTTCTGTTTTTTATACAGTTTGTCTATAGTTGTGTTTAACTTTGTGGGTTTATTGTTTTGACTAGTTTAACTTACACCTGAAGATGACCACAGATTTTTTTAGTGATGGAAAACTTGTGTGGTAAATTCTAATGAAGGTAATGGTCCGACCTAACTCTTCTGATAATGTTCATGCACCATTGAAAGTTAGATGTAAAGGTAAAATAAATAATTAAACAGACATTTCTGATTATATGTATATATATTTTTTATTACTTTTTATATAACATATTTCTCAACATACAATTATTTATTATCATTATTATTATATTTTGGTAACACAATTCAACATACGTGATTCAATCAATATAACATATCAAATTAATGTCTTTCAACTTAATCATTAATGTTATACATTTACATCTTGTTACCATAGAAAACAAGATGAAGATGATGTTTTGATACATTTGTTATCTTGTTTCCATAGAAATATTTATATTTGTGTCCAAAAGCAAATGAATTTGTTTTTTCTTTTTTTTAACAAGCAAATAGTAATTAACTTACAAAATTTAAATTAATTTATTTCAATGTTGATGATTATAAACAATAAGTAATTTAAATTGTTTTTATATTTATATATATAGTGGTGACATTGTCTGAAGACAGTTTTAATATCAATAATTAGGCTACAATTTTTTTTTAACAATAATAACAATATTGTAATCAATATCAAAGAGGGGATCAAAACATCAAAACAGAATACGTTATACATACATAGTTAATTACAATTAATAGTATTTCAATAAATTAAAGTGTTTTTCATTTGTTTTTTAAACTAAAATAAAATTTGTTAAATAATTGTAAATTCTGTTTCATACTCTAGAGAAAAACACTTAATAAAATTAATTTATACATGAACAATAATAATCATTTCAATAATACAATGACGTTGTTAATATCAGTAATATCAATATCAGTTTTAACAACAATATGAAGCTTGTAAAACTGTTTATTCATTATAGAAGTAAAAACAGGTTAGGTAAAGTCTCTTTGTATTAATTAATAAACCATTTATTATTAGCTTGGATCAAACACGCTTGAGCCTTCTTTATTTTTATTTAAAACTTCCCAATAATATTTTCTTTTTTTTTGGGATACACAAAGCACAATGATATATATCGTTTAAAATTTCTTTCTTATTATCGTTAAAAATTGTTTTAGTTTAATATATAATAATGATGTTGGTTAAAACATTAGTTATTATTTCATTGATATACATTGATATGAGATTAGTTTAGTGCTCATGCGATGATTACATAATTAATCAATTTTATTACCATAAATTACTTTAATAAAGCTTTATTATACATAATAAAATTACTACATATATAATATTTATTATAAATCATTATAAATAAATTTACTTTCTAAGTAACAAATGTTTATTAACAATAATTCTACATCATATCTGGTAAACATGTATCATTTTTTTGTTATATAACAAAAATAAAAACTTACGTCAGGAATCTCTACACCTGTTGTACTGATCGGTAGGAAGCATTTTTTTTTTTATTAATAGTAAAAAGGAAATTTTTTACAAAAACACTTTAATAATAATAGCCTATTATTAACATCCAAGTTTCAAATAACTAATTTCCCATCCAAGTCCACATTCATAATAATAAATCCCCCATAAATATACTTTTTTGAGTGACCAACACCAATTTTTTTATATTGTTTTTCACATTTTTTCCACACAAACACATAAAAAAAATTAAAACAAATGTTAGCTCACTTTTTTCAAATATTTAATAACCCACACTCAAAAATAAAAACATATAAAAACTATTTTTATCATCATCTTTAGTTACTACTATTATTATATAACAACGTTATTTTAATTTACTGTTGACTTGGAGGAATAAATATAATAATAATAATTATATAAACCATATAAAAATTATCAAAAATCAATAATACAATGGATATAATACTTTTGTTAAATAAAACAATAAAAAATATTTACATAGAAAATAATAAAAAATAAATTAATAATAAGTTTAATATTAATAATAATAATTGTGTAATCATAATAAATTATTTTTTACAATAATAACAAACCTAAATTCACCAATCAATCAATAAATCAATTATGAAGTAACCCACAATAAAAAATGAAATCAAATTATTTTGGTATTACCAAAATTATTGAAAAAGAAAACTTTTTGCTCTTTTTAAAATTCTTAACAACATATTACATATTACACTCATGATTATTATATTAGAGAGCGTTTTTTTTTAAGGCAAGGCGAGGCACAGTACTTTTAAAGATTAAAAATCATTCATTATTAAGCCAGATCCAGAGATATTACATAAGCTATTCAAAGTTCGTCTTTTAATCATTATTATCAGTCATAAATCTGCGTCAGTCTTGTAGTTTTTATTCAGGCAACTTGAGGATTACTCTATAAATCTTCCTATCTTCCTATTATTGTCCTTTTTTCTGGTTTTAGGGTGACCCTGAAAAATGAACACCTTTCATTATTATTATTATTATTATTATTATTAGTAGTAGTAGTAATAGTAGTAGTAGCAGCAGTAGTAGTAGTAGTAGTAGTAGTAGTGGCAGTAGTAGTAGTAGTAGTAGTAGTAGTAGTAGTAGTAGTGGCAGTAGTAGTAGTAGTAGTAGTAGTAGTAGTAGTAGTAGTAGTAGTAGTAGTAGTAGTAGTAATTGACATGTGCATTAACATTTATATTAGGTATAATGAACAATGGTATAGTCTTGAAATTTATTAGATAAAGGTAATTCTTAGGTCTAAGGTACAAGAATTAAGATCCCCAATCATGAAGAAGCAAGCTAGCAAACAATTAACATATGAGGACCATTGTAGATGCCAAAGTGTCATTATTATAAGAAATTCTGGTTCAGGTCATACTTTGTTAATGAAATTAATAATTTACTCAAGAATTGACTTGATTGAACTCATTCTACACAAACCACTTTTCATCAAGAAAGAACACAACTACTTGGCAAGTCCCAACATCTACTGTAACAAGTAGCTGGAGTTGAGTGGATAATAGAGGGCAAACTGAAGAGGAAATGATGAGAATCAATACAACATAAGTGTGAAACAGTAAAAAAAAAAATAAATAAATAAAAAACATTAACAGCCTACAGAATCTGAGAATTAAAAACAACAGTTATTGTATAAAATACACACAGATTACAAAAATAAATCATGAATATAATACTTTTTGTTAAATAAAACAGTAAAAATGTTAATAATAAATTATGTAAGCATAATAAAACAAAAATAAATAAATAAACCAATTATGTGAAAATAAGTGAATCAAAATTATGATAGCTTTACATCCTTTTGGAAGTGTAAACATACTTATTACTATATAAACAAGTGGAAGTGATGTGTCACTTCACCCAATTTTCCCTTCTGATTGCAGACTCTCATGTTTTTTGCATCTTTAATCATCTTTCTAAACTCCTTCCTACCTTTTGTACTCTTATTCTTATTCTGTAACTTTCCTAACTTTCAAGAACCTAAGTACTTTTTCCTGTCCTACATAAATGTATTTCTTCATCTTTTCCAGTATGTCAATCTCTAGTTATTTTTCTTTCTTTTTCAAAATTCATCGTTCTATTTGCCTTTGTTCTATTTATTTTTAAATAAAAATTTTATAACTCTTCCTCTAATCATATTAACATGTAAGTCCATAAAGTTTTCTGTTACCTCCACTCCACATCTCTCTATTCTCTGTTACTATTCACCCCTTTGTTATTCCATATACTAACACAATACCAGTTTGTGGGATATTTTGTCTCCCTTGTGTACCTCTTTCCTTACCAAGACAAGATTTTTTACCTTTGTTAATCTAAATATCATTGTTGCATTGGGTGATTGACATATCTGCTATATGGAGCACTTCTTCTCCAACGCTTAGGACATAAGATTTGAAGTCAAGTACAAACCTATAAGGTATCACAATATTTACATCAAGACTATATTTATAATGGTATCTCGTAGCTGAACTCAAATCAACTAAGGTACATTTTTGTTTAATAAAAAATTTATATTACAGGTTATATTAAAAAATATTGTATATATGGTAGTGTGCAACAGTTTAAACTATTCTGACAACTGTTCCAAACATTACAGGTCTATGAGGTAGAAGTACATCACTTAAGCTGAAAGCTGTGTACTATGAGTATTAGTTGAAAAGTTTCCAAAGCAACATCTTTAGCTTAGCAGTAGTGGTACAACTAACATTTTTCATGTGAACTAACAGATTCATATTTCTTCTAAACACCTGTTAATTTCTAAATCTATCTGCCAGTTTATTCATTGGTCATCAACTGTTTGAAATTAAAGAGTCGTGTGTGTTTTGAAAAATGGACAAAATCAAACATCATGCTGATATTGAATCCTTTGTTAAAAAGGTCTAGGCGCCAATGGAAATTCACAACAAAATGGTAAATCTGTTAAGAGATTTACCATCAAAAACGATGTGTTGTTAATGGGCACATGAGTTTTTATGTGGTCATACAAGCATTTAAGGTGAACTCTGCAGTGGATGGTGAAAAAGAGCAACAATTCCAGAAGTTGTTGAAGAAATTTTGTAGATGCTGTTGAAAGACTGGTGATTGAAAGTGAAAGATATCTGAGATCATAGGCATCTAATATGAGTATCTGTATCACATTTTATTTGAGAGAGCAGTGATTGAGAGTGGAAGACATTGCTAAGATCATAGACATTTCACAAGAACCTGTATGTCACATTTACTCAACAACTAGGAGTGAAAAACTTTGTGCAAGCTAGGTACAGCATTTGGATTTGTCACATGTTTTGGACATCCACTGCAGGCATCATCTTCAAAGCTCATTTGATCAAGTTTAAACTCAATTCTCTACTTACAAGTCATTGTTTTTGAAGGTGCAGCATCTCCTAAAACAGTTACTACTTCATTATGAATTTCCATTGGTGCTAGATCTCTTTTCAACAAAGAATTCTTGATTTTAAAATATGTGTGACATGCATATTTTGAACAGCTGGTAACAATTGAATAAACTGACAAAAATTAATATAGAAATTAACAGATGTTTACATGGAATATAAATCTTACAACATATAAAAAATGTTTACTTCTATCAGAGTATATTATTCAAGTGGCTCAGGTGCTGTAGTGCCCATGTCAAGTATGATTGTGGTTGATTTTTCTCAGCAAATCCTTTAATAACCTAACTATTGCTGTTATCCTGACATGTAGAAATTGCATATTGTATAGGTTGCAACTCTGCATTACAATATGAATTTTATTTAAGTAAATTTTTTATAATTGAATCAGCCAAGACTCAATAGAGGTTATGAAAATAAGAGTAACTTCTTCAGAGTTAACAGACTGGTTACAAAATACTAGGTGTTTGGAGACCAGATATAAATGTAGTAACTGAATTGTTGTAACCTTTATACTACTATGTGTTATAATTACTGGTATTGGTTGTCAGGGAGGATATGTTCCCTTATCTTCTTTACCTACTTTACTATACAAGCTACTCTATCTCCCTTATTTTTTTATTTTAACTTGTAATTCACACACACACACACACACACACACACACACACACACTTCCATCTATAAACTCTCAGCTCATTAAAGATGTATGTGTTCTTAAAATTAAGGAAGACATTGATACATTGATAACGTATTGGAATAGTTAATTATATCATTCCAAAGTGCAGCATGGAAAGCAACTCCTGTATACATAATTTGTACGAATATACAAACTGTCTTAGATATATAAACAACTAACCATTGTAAAATGAAAACTTGGAGATGGTAAATCACTACACTCCCCTTGAATAAATCGAATCTCAACCATGCAATCAGGCATCTTAAATAATTTCTAAATGAATCCATAAACACACAACAAGATTTAACCACTTCAAGAGTCTGTTCTTTTATTATGACATAAGAAGGGAATAGATATGACTTACAAAAAGCAGAGATGAGTTGTCAAGTACTAAGCAAAATAGCATTCTGCCATATATTTTCCTATATATGGGGGGGGGGGAAGTAACAGTAAACGTATATTCCCCCAGGGGACTTAGTATTACGAAGGAATCACACTCTCAATAAGGGAGATGAATACCATGCAGGGCTATCCCAGAAGTGAGTGGTAGATCACCACCTTGGAAATGGTGTGTATTCTCTAAGGACATTTCCAATAGTGAAAGTCCATGCAGCCAAGTTGAAGGTGGTAAAACAATCTCTATGACCTGAGTATTAGCACACAGATAGAAAAGAACAAATCCAGCAGTGACTCTCCAGACATTGAAGAGTCATGATACAACCTTCAGCAAATAAGACAAAATTTTGTAAATACTAAATAGATTTATAAAATTGTAATATTTGTGAAAATTGGAGATTTTCTATGTGAATGTGGTTGTGGGCTTTAGCGGGGGGGGGGGGGATAATTACTGTGTACTAGAGAATCCCAACACACATTCACAGTAATGTTTTTGAATAATATATTAAGTACTATTGTGATCGGTAGTATTAAAACTATTTGTCATTAGAATATGTAGGTAATGTTACTCACGTGAATTTAAATTATACAGAATTTGTATAACTTGTGTATATTGATAGACACTATTTATAGAATATACTAGAATGTTCTGTGTCAATGTATTTGTGGATGGACATAGTTTATACTACCAGGCAGGGCCGGATTAAGGTATCTTGGCGCCCTAGGCTAATTATATTTTAGTGCCCCCTCACTTCCCATAGGCTACTCTTACGTTTATTCCAAGGGGCTGAATGAAGCTTTAAACACCCTACAATATATTTCTTAGTTAGGAATGTTTCAAATATCTTACTGTTTTTGGAAATAGTCTAAAGAATTGAAAACTGAGGCTATTTTTTAGAGATTGTTTTAGAGTCACACCTTCAACCGTTTGTAGTTTCCATGGCTTTTATAAGGAAAAATTTAACTTAGTAGTTACAGAATTATAACAGTTTTATTAAGGCTACACTTAACATCATTTACACAAAGAAGATGATCAGTTAAATATCTTGTGGATTTGTTAAGACTCATGTAAAGTTTAATCTAGATTCTTTTTTCTCGCTTTAGATTGAGCAAATATTTTAATCACCTAACTGAAATCAAGTTTTGCAGAAAGTCACTTTAAATGAACGAGAGGTTCATTGGGGTGGGGTGGAGGTGGATGGGATAGATAAGGTGGTCGGCAATTCCACGAAAGTCGGGCAGGGCATAGTTCTATAAGCGCTGGCCACCGATGACTCATAGCCGGAGAAAACAGTTTGGAAACCACTTTTATTATTTATGTACAGTTTTACCATAATTTCTCACAAACAGGCGCCTGTGTTCAAAGTGAACTCAAATGTTTATACTTGTAATTTATTACCAATTTTATAATTGGATTACAAAATCCAAGAACCAATTTTATATTTAACTGTAAAATTTTATTTTGTAGCAAAAAATTTTGCGCCCCCTTAAGTGCCGCGCACTAGGCTACAGCCTAGTCAACCTAATGGTTAATCCTCCCCTCCTACCAGGTTCTCGAATTAGACTGGTACAAACTAGACTATTCTCGTAAATTACACATGTTGGTGAATGACATCGTTACCATACTAACGGTGATTGACAGTTTTACTCAGTCTCAGTTCTGAGTATTAGTGAATTAAGTTACAGAATTAGTATGTGTATTTGATACTGCATTTGTGGATCGATATTTTATTTGCATGTTATCTTTCTGGTTGCCTAAATTACAGTTGTGTTAACAATTTATATCACAGTTGAGAACTGAAATTGTATTTGATGTGTTTTCTTAATTTTTTTGTGAAAAATTATTTATGATATCAGAAAAAAAAGGTGCCGATAGTGATACGAGTGTTTTATTTCAATCGCTGCCTAGAAGTTAACAAAGGCTGAAACATTATGATTTGTTGAACCTACCTCCATGACCTTAAAATTGCATTCAGTTTTTAATACAATGTTTTTATGTACACAAGTAGTATGCAGAAGCATCCTTAAGGAACTGCGACAGGTGCAGTCACACAGGGCCGCACATTTTTGAAGACCGTGGACTAACTTAGTAAGAAAAAACAAAATCAAAGAAATTGAATGTGTGTGTGTGTGTGTGTGTGTGTGTGTGTGTGTGTGTGTGTGTGTGTGTGTGTGTGTGTGTGTGTGTGTGTGTGAGAGAGAGAGAGAGCAAGTGATGAAACTTATTTCATTATAAATAATGCCACTGACATTATCAACATTTCTAATACTGATGGCTGCAATTCTAAATTGGAAACAGATATGAAAAAAACACAATGACAGCAGTTAATGTGAGACAGATAATCACTAAAGGAACATTTATTTTTACTTTTACTTTGAATTACTAATCACTTGTAATCAGTAATTAGTTATGATATCATGATGTATTTCAGTTTCAAATATTGGTTTGTGAAGTATTGTATTAAGAAGACCCACCAAAGGAATTTCATGAATTATGGGTATATGATTTCTTTAAGAATAATAGCCATATAGGTTATAATAATAACCATAACAATTTCTTTAACCATATAGGTTATGGTTTTTGAGTCTTTCAACATATCTTGTGATAAGCAACATTAAATAATAAAGAAATATCATTATAACTATATAATTGTATTTTAAGGATTACAATTAAAAGCTAACGTGGAGAATTTATATTCAGATTCCTAGGGATAACTATTTTTTAGAATTCTATGAATGGTATTATATAAAATGTGAGGAGTGGCTTGTGAAGGCTGTTGTTTGATTTCAGATAATATGAGGGTCTCAAGGCTAGATTTATACCTAGCTCTATGGCTGCTATGAAAGGTTTTAGTAATGTATGTTTTTATTAAATGTACTATAAGAGGTGTTACCAGATGCCACTGTTCTGGGTCCTTTCCTCTCTTTGTCAACTCATTTACTTATTTTCTCATGAACATCTAGACTACATACTGTATTTCACTGATGTTAAAAGTAACAACAAAATTCTCTTTACATCTCATTGTTTCAGATTGGCATATTCAGACCAATGATGAGCCATTACAAAATCTACTGTTACAATGTACATAATTTACAATAGTTGCATAGAAAAGAATAATGACAGCAACACAAATACAAAACAGTACTAGTAAGTATAACAACAGCAAAGTATTTCAACTTTTTGTTTCAACTTGTCATTTGTCATCAGTCTCACATATACAAACTTCTGTGATTAACAACAACATATTTTGAGTTTGTTGACACAAATATTTTTCTCATTATATGATAACAAATCCTTGTAGATGTCTTACAACTTAATCCTGAGATTAAGTTGTACAAGGGCCGTCCAGAAAGTAATATCCGTTTCCGTATACAGAATGCACAGTGGTTGTGGGCATGTCTATTCCTGTTCAGTAATTCTAATTGTTGTATCTAATTAGTCTGTGTGAAGTTTCATTGTGTTCCTAACTGTTCTGTTGATTCTGTGCACGTTTGAAATGGTTAAACAAAATTGAGAATCACCTTGCATGGGAAATGAGATCTTTATTTTGATTTCTTCATGCAAGAAAAATGTGACCGTGGGAGATTTACCATCAGATCAATGAAGTGTACAGTGATGTGATAGATAAGTCAACAGTACGGCGATGGTGTTGCAGTTTTAATGAAAGGAGAGCAAACATCCTTGACGAAGAATGAATAGGTCATCCTTCCATCATTACACATGTTTTGCTGCATCAATTTAACAATCAAACACGATTGGTGTGTCATATTCAATGAAATTATTGAAAATGTTTCATTTGTTTCTCGCACTGTTATCCATGAAATTGTCGTCATTTATCTGGAGTACAGAAAAATTTGTGTGATGTGGGTTCTGTGTAGTCTTAGTGATGAACACACAAAAAATGTATGGGCGCTGCACTATGTTTCTTGTATCGTTACTTGAAGGAGAGGATTCCTGACACACATTGTAACAGGAGACAAAATCTGGGTTTTGTATGCTATGTCTGTGAAATGGCATCACCCTCGTTCACCATCCAAACCAATAAATTCAGGCAGGCATCCTTAACTTCAAAGGCTACCATTTTCTGGGACTGAAAAGGCCCATTTCTTGTTGACTTTCTGCCCCGTGGAGTCACAATAAATGCTGACACATATTGCAAAACTTTACAAAAATTTTGGTGGGCAATTCAAAATCACAGGAGTGACCTATTGTCTATCAGCATTTTGTTTCTTCATGACATGAAGATGCCTCATGTTGCAGCTGGAACAAAAGAGTTTGTTGGCAAAATTGAAGTGGGAAGTTTTTGAAGATCCAGCCTTCAGCCCAGATTTTGCCATAGTGACCATCATCTGTTTTGCAACCTTAAAGAATTTTTGGGATGAAAACGTTTTACGAGTGATGAAGAATTGTAGATAACAGTGACAACTTTTTTCATAGAACTGGTGGTGGAGGAACATGATGCAGCAATAAACAAACTCGTCAGTAATGTTGGCAGATGGCCACATGATTGCGCTTCTGCTCTTCAGTGAGCTGTTTTGGGACCTATTTTGCACATTTTATGAAAGCCAAGCCTATTATGGATAATTTTAAATCCAGAACCATGACTAATTTGCAGATGGTATGCCACTTCATCAGTAATAACTATTTTGTTGGTCTGAATCATGGCATTAACTTGTTCAATAATGGCATCAGTTGTGGAAGAGGTTGAGCAACCTGATCTTTCCTTGTCCCTGACGCTTGTCTGACTGTTTTTGAATTTTTCAATCCATTCATATACACTTCTATATGGTAAAACGTTATCCCCACATTGTTTTGAAAGTCTTCTATAGGTTTTGGCTTCCAATACAACTTCAGACCACAAAAAACCGGATCATTACACTCTATTATTCTTCATTGGTGCAAATGGAGAGAGGGGCAGCCACATTTATCATGCAACAATCCATAGCTGACTGACATGATGGATGGTCTAACAGTCCACAAGCAGTGACAACGGCACCATCTGACAGCGTACAAGAGTACTAAGTGGTACTGCCAAGCTACAAGCGTTTACAGTAATACCCCGACTTACGCGAACTTGGAGTTATGCAATTCTTCATCTCCCCTCCCACTTCGTCCCCCAACCCCATTTAGATCATTCCACCATCGTTTGTTACTGTCATATAGTACAGTACAGGACTTGAATACATACACACGTGTTTTGCTCTAAATCTATGACCTCTATAATAGACGAAACTTAAGATTGTTTTCTGTGATGTGTACGTATTACAGTTATGTGTTGTATTTATTATGTGTTGTATTTGTTACGTTTATGCGTGTATGTGCATGTGTGTGTGTGTAAAACACTTAAAATATAACTATGTCATCTAAACGAAGTAAAACTGATTCTCCTGCACCTAGAAAGAAAAGGAAAATGTTAACTCTGGAATGTAAACTTAACATTACTAAGGATTTTGAAGCCCAAATTAAAATTTGTGAATTAGCAAAGAAGTTTGAGCTGCCGAAATCCACAGTAAGAACAATCATAAAAGGTAAAGAAAGAATTCTTGTAGCTGTGAAGAATGCCCTATCCTTGAACTCAAGCATAATTAGTAAGTATCACGGTATTATTACTGAGATGGAAACAATGATGAAATTGTGGTGTGATAATCAAGTAAGAGTAAAGACTTGTCCAGTCAATCAGAAAACTGTGTGTTATCAAGCTAATCTGATTTTTGAGAGGTTGAAAGAATAAGCTGGGGAGATGGTCAAACTTTGTAGCCAGTAATGGTTGGTTCAGCCCATTTAAAACTCACTGCCATTGACACAGCATCATGCAGAATGGAGAGGTAGCAAGTGGCAATAAACAGGCTGCGTCTTCTTTTCATGACACATTCAGGGCTATGAAGGTCAAATCATAGCAGTTAAACCATATTGAACTTGGATGAGACCGGCCTTTTCTGTAAGAAGATGCCTAAATGAACTTTTAATGCATGTGAAGAAAAACCTTTCCAAGCTTTAAGATTTCCAAAGACCAATTGACAGTGATGATTGGTGGGAATGCAGCTGGTGTCTGCAAGTTAAAACCCCTCTTAGTTTATCGCTCTAAAAATCCAAGAGCTTTAAAGAATACATCTAAAGCTGGCTTGCCAATGATTTGGAAGTCCAATCTTAAAGCTTGGGTGACAGCTTCCATTTATGAGGACTGTTTTTTTCCCACTTCATACCCAAAGTTTAATGTTATTGCCAGTCTAAGCAAATTCTCTTTAAAGTCATCCTTCTTACTGACCACCCGATCACCCTCCTGCCACTCTAACTGATTTCGACTTATGTGTAAAAGTTATTTTTTTACCTCCAAACACAACCTGCTTGCTTCAGCCAATATACCAAGGTGTTATCAAAACATTCAAGGCTTACTACACAAAACATTCATTTGCTATCTGAATGGAGCTATGAGGCAAAACAGTCAGCTGTCTGTTAAAGATTTTTGGTGATAATTCAGTGTTTTAGATGCCATAAGAATTATTAGAGAATCTTGGGATAAAATTTCCCAAAAAACCTTGAATGGTGTCTGGAAGAAAATTTGTCCATTATTTTTCAAAAGCAAAATGAAACTAATGCCTGAAACTGATCAAGTTCCTTGTACAGTAGAAGAAGTTTTCAATCCTGCCAGGCAATTAGACTTGGAAGTCAATAGTGATGATGTCAGTAAGCTGTTGGACTCACATAGCAAGGAACTGACAATTGACGAGCTCATAGAAATGTCTGAGCAAAATGCTGCTGAAGAAGCCAACACCTCAGACGCAGTTCTACCAGAAAAGCACATGACAATTGCAAGCTTGACACAAGGTCTCAAATCAATTGAAAAAGGACTATCCTCAGATTTTAGAGGATAACTCTAATGAAGAGTGTGTTACAGCTACAAGGCAAGAAATAAAATAATTAATAGTTTGCCATGAAGAAATTTGTGTGAAAACGAAGACATTGTGTCGTCAGACGAGTCTGTTACGTTATATGAAGCAGTCAACATCTAAATAACATATTGTTCCACACACATCCAGACAGAAAACCACAGTTACACCAATATAAAAAACAATCTTGAAATTTTACACTACCAACCCAAAAGTCGCAAACTCAACACCGCAGAACAATACGAAATATACAAACACAACCAAACAACATACTCAATGACCATTTACAATTTAAATCAAACACACTATTTGACACAATAATACACAACGCATACAACAATTCAGAATCCCTCGCCAACTCCCTTCCATCTCCACACCACCACACACAACCAGTCACCTAAAAAAACCGTTACAAATTACCGACTACTTGACACATTCCGTATTCAAACCTCACTGAAGAAGGAGAATACAACTCTGAAACGGCGTTTGAGGGAATATCAACAAGTAAGTTTCACAAGTGAAAGTACCATTAAATAATAATTATTAAGTGCTGTGAAAAAAGTAGTGATGAACATTCAAAATAATATCAAAAAGATAAGTGTGGAAACACAAGGGTTATGTTGACAGAAATATAAAATTCAGCAAAGACATTAAAACAATAAAGAGTACAATAACAATTTTTACATCACAATAAAAATTCAAATGCTACTTCTTTCCTACTCACTATGACAACATAACCTCAGAGCTAGGACACAATTTGTACCATCTCTCAATAACCAGACAACTACCAACGTTTACATGAAGTGATATCATACTCTCAAGACAGATATAACATACTGTAATTAAATATCGGTATGGAGAACCACACATGACTTCCATGTTCTAAGATTTATATTTAAAATAATTTTTGAAATGAAATATTTCGATAGAAACTACTTCTTTCTACTCCTTTCTTTAGCCTTAACCACAGTACTGTGGTCACTAACGTATACCTCACGTTAGCACACTTGATCTTCACTGATGATGGCAGTCGATGGCACTGCTGAAATGTCTGGATTTGCAGAAAACATTGTACCTCAGCCAAACAGCCTGGGAAGGAATTTTAACAACAAATTACTTCTTTGTTGCCGATCACGTAGTGCACATATAAAAAATTATCCCTTCCCCCTTCAACTATCATTTTAATTTATAGAAAATTACCCCCTCCCCCTTCAACTACCCTTTTTATTTATTGATATTTCATCTGCCTTTCTACAGTGGATTATTATGACCTTCTTTTCAGGATACTTTATTTATCAAATTTAAGTACTTTAGTCTTGTTAAAACATAAAACATTGCAGGTAAACTACCCCTTCCCATTAACCGATCTTCACTGAAATCAATAGACCTTGAGTACTCTACAACTTGAGCACATATACAAAAAATTATTTGATTCTGTTTGAATTTGTGGCAGTTATCGTTCGCCATAGAAAACATTCTACACAGACGCGCGCGCGCGCGCGCGCACACACACACACACATTTCAGAAAATGACTTTTCTTCATATTTTGAGGGTAGTACAATCAGAATCAGCCCTCGAACACAGTTTTTCTTACCATCACCATACTTTTATTTCCTTATGGAACATGGAAGTAAAAATGTTTGTACTCACATAACTAATTAGCCTAGTTATTTAATTTGACGTGTAAGACTACCAGCACATTTCGTTTGAATTTTTCTTTATTTCTCTGGGGAGGAGGGTTATCCCTCCTTTGCTTTGCTACTGGGAATTGAAAAATTGTTAGAATTTTACTTAAAAATAAAGAAAAGCAAACAACAGTTAAGAAAGATGGTAGAAGCGAATGTAGGGATTTTTGTTTAAATATTAAAATTGGAAAGATAATACAGAGGAAGTGCATGAATTAGCCTACTGTGGAAGGTGTATGACAAGGGATTGATGAAGCATATGGAAAATCAAAAGCAGAATACCATAAAAGGAGGTTTTTTCAAGAAGAGAAATGTGTTACTGTCAAATACTGAATTACTAATTAGGAAGGAATTCCTGAACGTATGTTTGGAGCTTTTTCACTGTATGGATGCAAAATCTGGGTAACAGGGAAAGCCAGAAGATGAACAGTAGAAGCATTTGAAATGCGGTGTTATAGAAGAATCGTTAAAAAAATGTGTTGACAAAGTAATAAATAAATGGGTACTGAAAATAACGGAAGAAAGAAGACGTTTGTGAAGAATTATAACAAGAATTCAACGTTCTCATTTACACGATTGAAAAAAACTGAATGAGGTCAACTCACAATATATACAATTAATTATTATACCTTAGTTGACTTAGAGAGTATGTAATTTTTGTATGCACCTTAATTATATATGTACTCAACATTTCATGGGTTAAATATTTCTGGGGGGGGGGGCTGTAGCCCATTCATTGCACTTTAAATACACCCCTGCTAGCTAATGGTTTTGTTCTAATCTTCTTTCTTCTGTTTCCATATGAATGCCAACTTCAAAACTCATCCTGTATCTTTTTTGTCTTCTTAGTCCCCTAGGAAGATCCAGTGTTTTTTGTCCCCTTAATAGATCCCCTTATTTTTTTGTCCAGTGCATGATCTATTTTAAAAGTAAAGTAGATTCCATCTCTTGCACATGTCAATTCTAGAGCAACTGTCTGGTGTTTATATTGTTGGGAAACTTTTAGAAGATACCAGTATTTCCTGGGGTCTTTTATTCATGATCCTGCATCTTTCTGAGGTTCCTACAGCTCACCACCACCAAAGCCCATTTCTGTAGCATTTAAGAGTCATTCTGTTCAAGCTTTTATTGCCTATACTTCAGAAATGTTACGTTGTGATACTTCACAGTTATGTTGTATTATCCATCTTATGTTTTCTTTTGGTACTTGTTTGTCCAATATGAAGCCATTTAGTGCACTTACTGCCAGTCTGCCATTTGTGTTTATGCCTTCTTGACTCTAACGGCTGCATCTAAATTTGCTTCTGTAATTTTCAGCCCCTTGTGCACTCTTTGGAAATTGACTGCTGTCTAAAGTGAAATCCTGTTGTGTCCACACATACATTTGTCATGTCTACATTTAACTCTAAAAGATAAACTAAATTTGCATTCTCCTATTCCTAGAGATTTTTGTCAGGCATATTAGGAAAAACTAGAATTGATTCTATCAATTCTAGTCTATTTACTAGAATTGATAGAAAAACACACATTTTACTGGTTAGCCAGTAGTTCGCGTGCGCGCATGTGTGTGTGTATGTGTGAGAGAAAGAGAGAGAGATAATTTACTGTTTCTATTTTACATTAATATGCATGAGAGTTCCTGTAATGATATTACAATTTTGTCACATGTTTTTATCACAAACATTGACTTCATAGTCAGATTTAAAGAGTGAAGGTTTGTAAAGACATACGCAAAACATTCCTCATATGTGAACAGATCAATGAAAAGGTATCTCCTGCAGTTAGTGTTTCAATGTCTCGTAATTCAAATATCATAAGTACAGTCTGATTAACATTTTTCACAACCATCAAGTTATGTCACTTATTATATTATAATTTATTATAGAATTTATGTAACTGTACGGCCAAAATCCCGTGTTCCCTTCTTACTTACCTATATGTTCTCCAGAAGTTGCAAATATGCTTTCTAAGAAGTAATACTTACCTTAGTATATCTTCTACATTTCTGAACTGGTAAGTCAAGCAAACACTAATTTGACAGTTTTGGTAAAGTAAGTTGGAAAATAATGATTGTAAGGTCTAAATAAATGTTCACTGAACAAATATGTGACTATTATTATATATATAAACTTTCACATTTGAACTTACTTTGGTTATCACTTTCCCATATGTTTCAAGGTGATGTGCCTCTTCCTCAGTGGGAGTAAATACTGAATGTCATTTTACAGAATAACGGTTATGGAATATAGGTGTGTGTGGTGGGGGTTGATGGTGGGAGGGAATTGGCGCTGAGGTTCAAATTGTGTGTTGAACACCAATTCCCTCCCACCATAAACCCCCACCACACACACCTATAGTCCATAAACCGTTATTCTGTAAAATGACCAGTGGCGAAGTTACATGGAGGCAATTGAGGCAATGCCTACCCTAAAAAATTCTGTAGAATAAAAATTATAAATACGTATGAACTACATAATGTAAAGATTATACATTGTTACCGCGTCTGTCGAATTTACTAATTACATGCTTTACTCAGCGGCCGCTAGACGGTGACAAGTGACAGCAGAATGACAAGTTAGTTTAAAGCGAATGAGGCAACATGAACCTGCCTCAGCGTTTTTTGTATACATCGTATGTAAGCAATGTGTTGGCTGAGACTGGGCAGTGCGGGGAGCGGGGGATTGACCAGCGCTCCACACACTGTACCGTTGAGGCATGTCTCACTGCTGTTGGGCGAGTTTTAAAGCGCGCAGTGTTGTTTATAATTGTGTTTATTTTGTGCGGTTATTAAAAGTGTGCCTGTGATTCCGGTGAACTAATAGACGATCAACACTGTCATTTAAATTATTTGTGACATTAAACATATATATAGAAACTAATCAAGTTATAAATTTGGAAGTTCAATTCGTTATATTATTGTGTATGAATATAAGTGTGTCGCCCGAAATGAGTGAACGCGGTCCTTTTAATACTTTGTCAGGTCTTTTAAACTTATCAAAAAGTAAGCTGTTTTCTTCTTGGAGTTACAAAGAAAAATGTGGTGTTCAAAACAAGAGATTTGCGCCTAATTTAGAAATTAAACATTTTTATGGTAAAGTATCTAGAAAATTTCAGTTTTCTTGGTACGAGCGATATTCGTGGTTGACAGGCTGTTCCGAAACCAACAGACTTTTTTGTTATACATGTATCTTGTTTTCTGGTGAAAAAGAATGTATTTTATATGGAGTGACGGTAACAAAAAACTTTCTTAGAAAGGCAGACAAACACCAGAATTCAAATAAACATATTCAAAATGAAGAGCGGTACCATTTGCTGGGACGCGTGAGGATTGAACATACTCTCTCTGAAGGGGCTAGAATTCAAACTGTTAAACATAATGAAGTCGTGAAACAAAATAGGCTTGTTGTTGAATGTTGTTGAAAGACTTGTTGATATTGTGTGTTTTCTCGGGAAACAGGAGCTTGGATTTCGAGGTAATTTCGAAGGGGAAGACTCAGTCAACCGGGGTAATTATCTAGAATTGTTAGATCTTCTTTCTAAGCAGGAGCAGTACATTCGAGATCATCTCCAGTCTACGTCAGGATTTAAAGGTACATCAAACGATATTCAGAATGAATTAGTTGAATCTGTAACTGATATAATTCAAGTAAAGATTACGGCGGAGTTAGATTCTTGCGATTTTATTGGAATTCAGGCAGATGAAACTTTAGACGTATCAAGTAGATCTCAAGTCAGCATAATTTTTAGATTTTGTTCAAAAGAAGGTCCAATAGAAAGGTTCATTGGGTTTCATGATGTTTCAGTAGATAAGACTGCATCAGGCTTATCAGAATTAATTGTTGACGTTTTAAAAAAGTGGGGTGTAACTGAGAAGGTAGTCTGTCAAACATATGATGGAGCCTCTGTAATGGCTGGAAAGCATGGAGGTGTTCAGCACTTTGTAAAACAGACTTGCCCAAGAGCATTATTTCTACATTGCTATGCTCACAAGTTAAACCTCGTACTTCTTCATTGCACTAAAACAATAAAATCGGTTAGGCTCTTCATTCACAATCTGACAGCATTTCACACATTTTTTTGTAGATCCTCAAAGAGATCACAGCTTTTAGAATCTAGAGGATTTAAATTTCCACAAGCATTCACTACCCGTTGGAACTTTCATTCCAGAGCAGTTCATACCATCTTTTCCCACTATGGTGACTTGAGACAAATTTTTGAGGACATTACAGGGATTGATGACGGATGGGATAGTGATTCGTACAATTCTGCTGTTGGATTGCTTAACATACTCAAAAAGACCCATTTCATTTACTTACTTTGTTTTTATAGGGAAATATTCGTTTATACTGACCATCTCTTTTCTCTACTGCAACACAAAACTATCTCCGATATAATTCTGTGCAACACTGAAATTAAGAAAACTACTGCTATCCTCAAGGACATGAGATCAGAAAACACTGTGTCGTCTTGCATTGAAAAATGTCACCAAATAAGCAGCGAGGTAAATACAGATGACAGTAACAGGAAACTGCTGAAAACGTTAACTTATGAAGTTCTTGACACTTTGATTATGCAGCTGGAGGTACGGTTTAGTGATTTCGAAAGTATCCAGTTTCTTGAGTTGTTGGATCCAAATCACTTCATTTCTTACAAAGAGAGTTTTCCTTCTACTAAACTGAACAGCCTTATAAATAAATACCCTTTTTTCAATAGTGAAAGACTGGAAAATGAATTAAAAAACATTTACTCAGATACTGGAAAACATTTGTTCCCTCAAAGACTTTTACATTTTATAATTCTTAATGACTTAGAACCAGTGTACGTGGAAGTTTCAAAATTAATTCGTTTGATTTTAACGTTTCCTGTTACCACGGCATCTTCAGAAAGGAATATGAGTACTTTGAAAAGAATAAAAAACTACTTGCACAATACGATGACTAATGAAAGACTTAACTCTCTTAGCACCATTGCTATTGAAAAAAAAATTTGTGAAGGAATTGATGAGTGACCAGTTGTTCAAAGACCGTGTAGTTGACAATTTTGCAAGCAAGAAAACTCGCCGTGTTGAACTACTCTACAAAAAAATTTAAGGTAAGACTTTTGCCTACCCATTCATTAACTGCTAGCTTCGCCACTGAAAATGACATTCAGTATTTACTCCCACTGAGGAAGAGGCACATCACCTTGAAACGTATGGGAAAGTGATAACCAAAGTAAGTTCAAATGTGAAAGTTTATATATATAATAATATTTAAAAAAGTGAACGAAGAGGATGAATCAACAAGATAATTATAAATATGTGACACTTGTAATACAGTCACATTAGAGTAGGCTCTAGCCCTTGTATACTATATGTGTTAGACAGCTATGTGTAAAGATACACATAGTATTAAATAAATTTTACTGTTATTAGTGTTGATGGAACTTTCACTTGTAAACTTACTTGTTGTTTTTACTCATACGGTCATTTTGGAGTGGTGTGTTCCTTCGTTAGTGAGTTTTTTGGATACAGAATGTGTGTCCAGAATGTGGAGATATTCTGTATCCAAAAAACTCACTGACGAAGGAGCACACCACTCCGAAACGACCGTATGAGTAAAAACAACAAGTAAGTTTACAAGTGAAAATTCCATCAACACTAATAATTATTAAGTGCTGTAAACAAAGAAGAGATGAACATTCAAAACAGTGTCAATTTTACTGTGTCTAAACAAGAGAAATAGTTAAAATAATATGCACATTACAAAAATTTTAACTATAACCAAACATATAAAAGAACAGTAAAAAATAATGCTCACTAATTATTATTTTTTGTAATGAACAATCATTGTATTGTTAACCAGCAACAATGAGCCACAACCTACCCAGTACCCATCGTTTATTTGTTCTACAGGAAACACATAACATTACTGTATTCTTCCAGAATACATACATTTTAAGAACTAAAGTACTACTCTGACATGGAACACAGATATTTTAGATACAAATTTTTAAAACCTTTTACCTTGTTTCTGAACCCAGGCAATAAAATAAACATTATTTTGTATCTAAAATACTTGTGTTCCTCATTGGAATATTGTTCATTAGTTCTTAGTAATACTCTGACATGTCATGGACTAGAAAATTCAAGAAGTCACATACATTTTATTTAAGCTGCATCACTTAAGTTATTGTTACTAATCTACATTCTAAAACATTTATGCTAAAATTATGGGAAACACATATCATATTATCCTTATTATATAGCAAATTTCATTTTTCAGATCTGAAGCATTATCTTATACTGACAATATGCAAAGCTTGTTAAATATAATTTACTCAGTCCATACCAGGCCTGCTCACTGTTAAAGAGCAGGACTGAATGGTTGTTAGGACTAATGTTTAGAGGTGCCTTTAAGTTAGATTAGTAGTGAGAAGAATTAATGAGTAGAATTGGAACAAGATAATTAAAAATAACGATATACTTAAGTTTCTGATAAAGAAAGGTGTTCTGATGCTGTGAATTTCTACTAGCCTAAAAAGGCTGTTTAATATGTATACTACTAGATTATATTGAATACAAGTGTAGTTGTGGATTTAAAGGTCTCCAGAAATGATGAGAAGATGAACATGCAGCCAGAGGGTTTCTTCCAGAGAATCAGCAAACTTCTGGATTAGGGACAGTAGCGTACTATCAATCAAGTAGATTGGGTTGGGAAGGAAGAGTTATTAAATTCTTCATGAATTTTACTATACATCAAACTACAGTTGTTCTTGTCCTGCTATCATTGATTTTCCATTATTACTGATTTTCATATTTACTGCCCACAGGGGTGAATCATAGTGCAAGTTGCGCATTGAGAATTTTTGGGGGGGGGGGATTTTTTCAAAAATAACATTTTAAATCCACCATTGATGGAAATTTTTACCGTGTTTGTGCAACAAACTAAGCTATTAGTAAAAAACTAAAGCAATTGCGTATCTTTATGCTTGTTTTAACGAACTGGCGGCATAAATGTCTCTACCAGTACAACTAGTAGTAAATTTGTTTTGGAATTTGGAAAACTGACCCTGGCAGCCTGCAACAACATCCTGTCAATGAGTCAGAGGGTCCGTGAATAATAAATCGTGAATGTAAAAATGTGTGCGTGTGGTAGGCTTGTAGACCGGCGGGCAGTGGAGTAAAGGGGGTGGGTCTTCAGTTGTTATCACTGGTCCGACCAGCCGCGCGCGCCGGCAGTCTGCCCGTGAGTTTTACTCTGTAGTGCGGTGCTTTGTTTGTGTGAGTTGGGGTTGGAATGTAATCTCGTGTTTCGTGATAGTTGTCAAAATGCTGAAAAAACTTAAACAATCGTTTAAGTATAAGTGTATGGAGATTATAATGTAACACAACTCATCGAAAAGACAAGTGGTTAGAACATTGTAAGAAGAAACAAGCCTATAAATTTAGACATAACCTAAACATTAGTTTTAAAATGGTTGAAGTGAAGTCCGGTGATGGCCCATGGATGAAAGACACTTGCACCCCCTGGGTCATTATTAGTGGGGGGGCCTTATCAATTGGGGGGAGTGCTGAGACTTTTGGGGGGATTTGCGCATTGGGACTTGGGGAGGGATGGGCACCCCTGCCCTATAAAAGTTATTCACATGGTATAAGGAATACTCTTACTGTTCTGATGTTTTGGAAATGTTGCATTTTCTAGTGAACTATTTATTTTTTATCTTTCCTCTGATGTTGCATCTAAAACATTTCCAGCATATTGATAAAATTACATCATAATAATATGTTTCCATTAAGGTAAAATTTCTTTAATCAACTAGATGATAATTTTATACACAATAAAAATAAATAAATAATTTTTATGAACGGGATCAAACAAAAACTAATAGCACATTCATCAAGTGTTGCACATCGAAAGAAAGGATGCAAATGTATAAAACAAAATGATAATCTTGACACAGAATTATTCTATTGGGACTTTACAATCTTCTCTGTTTTGTATATCTTCTCAGGCCACTCCCTTGTATATCATCTACTTTCCTTCAAGTTATCCAATATTTTGAATTCCAAGATTAAAATTTTCTAAAGGATCCTAAAGGATTTGGGCTTCCCCTTTTTTGCTACTCCTTAATGAGAATTTTGTTACATATTGTATATGACATATTTTGTCTAAAGATAAATTCGTTGAGGAGGTTGATGAATTAATTAATGGTTTTCTAATTAAGAACTATGACAATAGAAATAACAGTAGCCTACTAACTTAGTCACTAGTGACTGGTGATTACACCCCCCATTGGGTAGGTAACCAATTAGGTCTTATAGGCAAAACCTACACCCAGGCATTACCAGCTGGCAGCCATGATATAACATACACAGTAGGTTCCGCCAACTGGCAAATCCCCGATCACCTCCAACACCTTCACTCCTGCTTATCGTCAATATTGACCCCCCCCTGGATAATCTTGCCTATGCCCTATGCCACTAACAAACTATTATGTATCATTTGTGTTTCTTATGATTGGCCAGTAAAACTGTCTGTTTTGTGTATTGTAGACAGACGGCAATGGGAAACATCACTTCCAGAGTATCACCACTAATTAAACTTACTGATAAATATTATCTTAGTATAAGAATAATTTACAATTAAGAAAATTTTGAATAGAAAGTAAACAATTAATACTTAGATCTTTTCATGAAAATTTTATATCACAAGATAACAGTCTACATTTTGTAATGATGAATGCGCGCGCGCGCGCACACACACACACACACACACACACACACACACACACACACACACACACACACACACACACACACACACACACACACACACACACACACACACACACACACACACACACACACACACACACACACACACACAACTGAAACTTTTTAATGTTAGCATCTTAAATCTGGTTTAATAATAATATCTGGCTCTATATTGGGATAATATGATTTGTATTTTTAATTCACATATCATTGTAAATGTAGGAATGAATTCTAGTAAGACAGGTAATGCAATTTTAATAAAAGTACAGAAAAAATATAAGGAAAATAGAAAATAAACAGACACATTTTAATCTAAAAACATTTATGAACACAAAATGTGATACAAATTAAAAAATAAATTAAACACTAAAAATGTAAACCAAGAACTAAGCAAGGAAATCAAAATTAAAAACAAAAGAAAACAAACAAAAATGATACAATAAATTACTTTTTAGCCATGTATTTAATGTTGTTTAGAAATATTTATATTTCTATAATAAACAATACCTCTATGAAGTAACACTAACATAAATAGTATCAGTTTAGGTTGGCTAAAATAAGTGAAATGGTTTGCTTAATGCTGGTGTGTCTCAATATTTCATTTAATAATTATTATTTAGTATTCATAAAAATTAAAGAATTATTGAAATTTATATTGAATTTTATAAAAATTATATATACTTTTGGTAATTGAGTCACACCAAAAATTACTGGTTTTATGGGTAAATAAAATACAAGTAACATATGTAGCATGCTCTTTCCATTGCAATAGTAAAAATTTAAAAAGTAGTCTACTGGTAATCTGCATTTATGAAATCTTTAATATTAGTTGAGAGTAGAATTCATATTTTAGAGTAAAATATCAAACAATTTTAGTCTCAGAAACGATTTTTGGTAAAGAACTGTATATGAAACACACTTAACATTATATAAATACAACAGATTATACAAAGAAATACACATTCAAATAATACGGTACAAACACAGATGTATTAATTATTGTAGAATAATCACATTTTGTCTACTCAAAACTGATCAAATGAGCAAGCAGACGAAAGTGCAATAAATGTTTAACAAGAAGCAATAAATTTTAAAGAAAATAATTATTTTGTCATTACTGTTAACCATAACTTTTAATGAATACCCATGATTCAGGGATCTCACACTACATGTAAAAAAAAGTAAAATTATCTTTTCAATTAAAATAATAAAATTTAAATTTATACTAATGACTACATATTATCTAAAACAACAAAAACAGTAAATTATCAAATTAACACAAGCAAAAAATTATAAATTTCAAACAAATAAAAATTACACACAAATCACACATTTTGCATTAAACTACTGTCCAGTTCATTAGTCAATACAACAGGATTACATAAAAAAGTAAGTTAGTGAAAAGTCAATACATCACAAAGAAAAAAAGATCACAAAAACAAACAAACTACAATTAAAAACACAAAACAAATTGTAAATATACTCCACAGCCTTAAGATACATAAACATACCATACAGGAATGTAAAATAATTTGTATGAGTAACATTACCTTTATTAAATGCTTTCTTACTATTCTGTTTCTAGGAGCATATAATGGATTACTATCAAACCTAACTGTGCACACAAATTCTGTTTTATTTATATTCAGTACATTGAATTTGTCAGATGCACGGTTAATGTGGTATATAACAGTTTAAAATTTAATTTTCTCTCAAGCATATCTGAAAACACACACACACACACACACACACACATCATATATATTCTTTATTATTTATAATCAGATTTTTATATTTGGAATCATATCTTTGGTAATGATATAATAATAGACCAAAAAACATAAGATATAAGGACAGTCCAATATTATGAGTACACAAGCAGAAGGATATAAATTGTGCATTACAATGTAAGTTTGCCCTACTTAAGGGTCAAAGAAAGAAAAAAAAATTAAAAGAATGAGCAAAAACAGTTTGGTAAAAGAAATAGTAAATTAATAGTCCCTGAGGGAAAAGAGAAAAGTAGGCCCAGTTGACAAGACTTAAAATGTAACATGTTATAACCCTGGTCCTTAAGTGCAGATGATGAAGACGATTTGTGTGCTTAATGCTTTTTCTTTCCAATGAATATGTTGTGTTATGATATTGACTACTGCCTCAAGAGATCAATTCATAGAATCACATTTAACGTTTGTTTGATTCTCTAAGAACCTAACACTTTTTATTCTGTCTAATAAATTGTACATGAAATACAGAATATACAAACAGGCCCAAGTTAGGATTTAACATGCTGAAAAAAATTATATCTGCTAACCACACATTAGAATACAATGTAGTGCAAATTTTGTGTATAGATATTGTTAATATCAGTGGTTAGCTACCAGTCATATGCTGAACAGAAATGAAACAAAATAGTATATATGTTTGTATGGGAGTGTGCATGTGCACGTGCACAAACACACGCACACACCTACTACTTAGCAGCAAGAAAATATAGTACGGGGAATAAAGACATGGATGCCAACAGTGTATGGATGATAATAAACAAAAGATGATGATTTTCAGTGAGAAGTTAGATAAGAGAAAACTACAAATATTTAGCATAATTTATGAACTAACAGTACACCATCAAATCTGCCAAGGGTTGAAGTATAGACAGCAAATGCCATAAGTTCAGTCTACTGAGAATAAGTTTGTTCTTAGCTAATAATAGATATAAATGACATTTGTTTTCTTTCTTCTCAACTATACTGTACTAAATCTTAAACCATGAGCAAAAAGTTCACTTTGAAGGTTGCTGTTGGCAGATGTGGCTTAACACTACCTAGAATTGTGTCTAAACATGACTAACATTAGTAACAATAATAATAATAATAATAATAATAATAATAATAATAATAATAATAATAATAATAAGAAGAAGAAGAAGAAGAAGAAGAAGAAGAAGAAGAAGAAGAAGATGATGATGATGATGGTGGTGCTTTGTTGTTCTATTGAAGTTATTTAGGACAGGCAGAGTTAGCTGCATAAGTAACCCATTCAGCATACATCAGAGGTAGGTAATGTGGTCAGCACTACAATTCAGCCAGTCATTATTACCCTAGGACATTATGCCAGGTACTTATTTCTACTGGCCGAATTGACTTGGGGGCTGGAAAACATACCTTGGCTTTGTGTGCATCAGGGAAAATTGATCCTGGGACCTCTAGGTAGCCAGTCACCATACATAGGTCAAGTACCCATGATTTTACGTCATGTACAAACTATATCATTTAATTTTTGTTTCAATAAACAGGAGTTTAGATATCACTATCACAATCTACTTTTGTTAAACTAAAGAGAAGAAAACAGAATATTATACTGTATACAAAGAGAACGTAGTAAAAAGTAATGAAAAATAAATTGGAACAGTTGGAACAAAAAGTGGTGGCAATTACGTAAGTGTGAAAAATCATAAATATTAGATTATGATAATAAATCAAACCATTATGGTAAACCTAAATTATTGTATAATAATATCAACAACTGAGCACATAGTAAAATGGAATGTAAATGTAATAAAAAATTAATTAACTCAAACAGTCTCAACACAAATACTAAAACATTTATAAATAGGAACTTGTGTCTTAAGTGTCTTCAAATAAAATAGCTAGCAGAAAGATAACATGAACAACTTTTTTATATCCATTCTTATATCACAGTGTGATTTTTGATAAGCTTATTAAAAAAATACTAGTTTCAACAAGTTTTATCAAAGTTTAATAAGTTTGAAACATCAAATCCGTATGTCAGTTCAATTTATGATTGTGTACGGTATCATGAATGTGAGGCACAATTAGGAATTATTTTTTAAATAAATACATAAATCACAGCTGGTTTTAAGTTTGACATCATGGGATTATTAAAAATAGAAAACAGCCATCAGCGAAGTTTTACTAAAGAGCAATGTCTGTATGTCTACATGTCTGTATGCACATTGTCAAACTACCAGCTAAAGCGTACAACCTGTTAGTTAAATCATTTAAATGTTTCACTTATAAATATGAAAATGCCTACCAATGTTTTTGAGTTACAGAATCACAGTCATCTAGCTACTCTTGGAATATGTTATAACACGATATTATTATAAAATATTATAAAACCAATATGAAAATTATTTAATTAATTAAAAACTTAGGAACTACAGGGGACTTGGTTTGTACTAGTTATAAAAGAAAATGAAAAAACAAGGGAAATTAAAACAATTGCGTTTTAAGTACAGGAAATTTTTGGCTGTTAGTATTTTGTACTCTCAGAATTATTGTGAAATATGAAACAAAACCAATACTATATAAGTGTAACAATTTATGAAAGAGTATGTATAAAATTAATAAACTTTATATTTGATAGGTTACTATACAGATAAAATATATAAAAAATATGATGGATATAGACTAAGAAAAAAATGACTTAAAAATTTTGTGCAGATTACGAGGGACATCCAGAAAGTAAGAATACAAGGGCTGTGTAGGACATAGGGAAATTTTGTTTTCAAAGTTGGCACCCATGACATGTAGATGGGTTCTTAACGGTCAAAATGAGACATCGAGAGCCTCAGTCCGTTACGAAATGTCGTCGCAGCAGCTTAACACGTCAACCAGATTTTTTTTAAATGTGACTATTAAACTATTTAATACAAAATGTATTATTTAAAGAACCGTCTTCTTAATGAATATACCCATTATTATCTAATAAGCTCTAACTATACTTATTTATTGTACATATAGATTAAAAGATATTTCATATATTTTATTAACACTTTTATTTTTATTTAAAAATAAAACACAAGCTATTTTAACTAATTTTTTTTGGCATTTTTAATGCTTTTGTTTAAATAACATATACACACGGATGGAAAATAAATGTTTGTTAACATAAAAGAAGTGTTAGGAGACAGTTTACAGGATTGGCTGATTGTTAAAACAAGCCCAAGAATTTTAGAAACACTCTGCATTAAGGAATTGTGACTTATAGTAAATTGTTTCTTAAGAGTTTTTCATTTGAGTTTCCTCGCAGTATGTATATTATTCTGTATAGCAACCTGATATGAAATTTAGCTCTGTATGAACAAACTGGATTGTATTAAGTAGCTAAATTATAAAAAAATATAATTTGAGAAGCATAAAAAATTGTTTTTCTTGAGTTTTGTTTGTATTTTTTTTGTTATGCCACAGTAATTATTTATTATTTATTTAATAAAATATGAATGAATATAAATATAAGATCTCCTTCCCTGTAAAAGTGTTATGGTAATTAAGTAACTTTAATTTTAAATTATGTGTAGAAATGAAGTCGAAGAAATTCATTACTTTTGTTGACCACATATTAAGTTAACTTTGGATATGGCAATTTGAAATACTTGCAGCAAGCATATACGAGTATAAGCAACATGCTAATTTCAGAAACGTATTTAAAAAACACTGCTAATATATTATGTACTTTAATAATATAAAATAAATAAATTAATAATAGATTCAATGTCATTTGAAATTCAAATCAGGCATTAATTCATACAAAACTATCAAACTTACAATTACATCACTAATTACACTTAAGATGATCATGATATGGTAAAATTAAAAACACACCAAAGTATATATGACAAACATACAAACACACACTTTTAAAAGTATTTAAAAAACACTGCTAACATCTTATATACTTTAATAACATAAAATAAATAAATTAATAATAGATTAAATATCATTTCAAATTCAAATCAGTCATTAATTCATACAAAACTATCAAACTTACAATTACATCACTAATTACACTTAAGTTGATCATGATATGGTAAAATTAAAAACCCACCAAAGTATATGACAAACATACAAACACACTTCTACATGACTGCCTCTCAATGTTCCCAAAATGATCTTCTTGTTAGTAGAACACCTTACTCTACACCAAATTTTGTATATTATGTCTAATCTACTTTGAGCATACATAAAGTCTTTGTATTTAAAGACAAGTTAACAGTTTTGAAAAATGAACTAAAATACTAATTTATCATATAACTGAAGAGATAAAACTTCTAATTACAGTTTAAAAGTAATTGTTACTTTTAAACTGAATCTGAATTTAAATTGATTCTACCAGTGTTACCATTTGAGCATGATTCATTTAACTTCATAAAAATAAATACATTTTTTGTAACTGCAATTAAGAAAATCTGCTTTGTGTATGTGTGTGTGCGCGCGTGTGCATGTAGTCCTATTCTGTACCTTTGTACATTTTCAGATGGGTTTCAACTAAAATTATTGTTATGCCTGGAGTTGAAAAATTCATAATGTAAGGATAATATTAACAGAACTTCTGATGACCACACAGTTATTGCCCTGTACATTTGAAAAGGTAGACAGAAGGAGACAATTATGTTACATTGAGCAGAAATAGAGGAGGTCTGTTGATGAAGCTTTTATAAATATTTAACAACATGGTTTCACTTAAAATACACAGATTTATTGTCTGTAATGTTATGTATAGTATATATATAGCGCTGATACTTCCTTGTGTTTTTATCAACAAATCTGTTATTTACTGAGAGAGGAGAAGAAAGTTCAGATGGGTTCTGAAAATAACAAAAATTGTCAAATTGGACATTTAACACACACACACACACACACACACACACACACACACACACACACACACACACACACACACACACACACACACACACACACACACACACACACACACACACACACACACACACACACACACACACACACTTTTTAAGCTGTTTTAATTTCTCAGCTGTGTACGCTAATACAGTAGTAACCCTTTTTTAAATATCAGTTTACAAACAAATTTATTACACAGAATTTGTGTTAGTCTTAACTTTTTTTTTTTTTTTAATGAAGATGATTCACCCAGCCCCCCCCCCTGCAACACTAAATTCTAGATACACTACTGTATATTCTCCCCCTCCCCCTCACTCTCTCTCTCTCAAATAATTTAATTTTAAGTATGTGACGGTACATAAGTCCGTGTAAGGATTTATCGGTACATAAGAAAATAATTTTATTGTGACGTAATGTTTTAAAAAGGGGTGAGGTTAAATTTTCCCAATATATATCATGCTACGCAGTTTACCAGAACAACTCGACTTCAAGGTCATGGGCGTACGTGACAGACAACACATATTTGGACACCGCAATAGTCGAACAATACGAAAACGTCATAATACATGCGACGAACGTAACCACGGTGACGTAAAACAATGCCGTCATCTGCTGTAGACAAAGGATTGATGACGATTAATCCCTTCCACCTGTTGAATTTACGACAAAATGTCGCTCCCAGTCTTCAACATACATTCAGAGTGTTAGCACGCTAAAAATTCACTGGTACTCTTTTGCCAGCCAAAGTGTTTTGAACAATACCAAAAATGTAATTAACAAGTAACCAGTACCTTTGAATGTAACAAGCAACGTAAAATGTAGATTCAGTGCAGTGAAAGGACAGACAAAACCGTGAAGTACACCGACCACCTGCTTGAGATGGAGAACGTCTGAGGAGAGACTGCGACACTCATTATCAGGAAAGTTCTAAATTTATAATCATATTCATTTGATCAAATTGAGCTCAAAATTCTAATTAAAAATGTACCGCTGATTAATGTATGGGGAAAGATATAGAGTGTGTGAGTGAGAGAGAGAATGCCGGTATTTATAAGAAAATGAGGTATTGGTTTATGTTCTAAGAATACAATCTGAAACTTAGTAAATAAAATAAACAATACTGCAGTTTAAATAAAATGCGCTTGTTAAGAATTAAATACAAGAGAAGAATAATTAAAATTGATGAGTAATTAGTTGAGCGGAAGTACATAGCCGCCATCTTGTTTTGGGTGTATAAGTCTCCATTTTGATTTTGTAAACGTTGACAATGGCAATTTAGAAATATTAAAACAAAAGTTTTATTTTACATACATGGTGTTAGACTCATTATTTGGAAAATCCCAAACTGTTTCTGTTTCTCGCTTAGTAAAGGACCCTGGACCCAAATAAGAAAGAAATGGTGGTCATAGCACCACATGTACAGACCGGATGTGTTGTGAATTATACGGTAAGTACAATAATAAAATTATTATTATTATAAAAAGTAAAAAATGTAAAAAGATAATAAAAGTTACAATGGCGCCCGAACAGGGACTTTATATAAAGTTTTACTTATATAAATGAGCCAGAAAACAGAAGCAGATTGGGTATCGAATTAGTAGATAACATAACACGTAAGTAAGAGGTTATATTGTGATTATTAGGTTATGTTGTTGGTAGGTTAGAGATATAAAAAGCAACAATTTGAAACAAAAGATATATAAACAAAATTTTGTCCTCAAAATGGCAGAAAACAATGAAAATGTCAGCCTCACTGACAGTGTAAATGAAAGCCAGATAAGCGTGACTGAATCACAAATCATGAGTGAAGGATTTCACTCAACGCCAGTCACGATTAAAAAGGCTGAAGATAGCGAACTAATGAAAATGATGCAATTACTGTTAAAAATAGATAAGAAGTGTGACAATCTAGATGATAAATATAAAAAACAAAATGCAAAATTTGAAGAGGTAAAAAACAAAATTAAAAAATAAAATTGTAATTATGAAAAACAGATGAAGGAAGTGAATGCACGTTTCGATAAAACGAAAGAGAAAATAGTAGCATTAGTTAATAAGAAGTTTGATAGACAAAAGAATAAAGTAGACGAAAATTACAAGAGTCAAATGGGGGTAGAGAATAGTAGAGAATCAAATAAATTAAATGAAAATAAAGACGACAAGGTAAGTAGTGGTGAGAATTATGATAATAGAATTAAAAATATGGTGTTAGAAAATAATTGTGTGAATATTGAGAGTGGTGATAAAATTATAATGGGAGTAGAATTTGATAATGAAGTGATAAAAAGTGTTGATGAATTAGAGAGAAAGTATAGAAAGAATATACAGGTAGAGGGGTTGCAGGGGGTAAATTTTTCCCGTAATGTTGTAGTCGGGGGTGAAGAAAAGGGTTCACGCGCGTATTTGGAAGACACATGGTCTACAAATAACCGCCCCTGGACTTTTTGTGCACCTGATAGGTGGTGCAGCAATAAGGTAGTAGTGTCCCCTTTCGTGTATCATGAGTTCATTGGAAAAGCCCAGATGAGTCATGATAACGTTGTGTTACCCTTTGCATGGTATGAAATAGGTCAGTGGGTTTGTGAGAGGTATTGTGATGAGAGAGAGAGAAAGAGAGAGATAGAGATTTTTAAAGTAAATAGAAATTATGAAGAATTGGTAGAGAGGTTAGGTGGAGAGAGAAGTGATAATAATAGCAAGTACTTACTTTGTAGTGAAACTGAGGTAGTAGGAGATGATGTTGATAACAATGAATTATTAATTTACCTGATTATGACAAATTATACTAAGGGCGACAGGACCATACCCTATGATGACATGTTACATGATGAAATAATATGGGACAAGCCTATTAATTCAAACGATATTGTGGAAATACATAAAAAATTAAATAAGTATTATATTGAGTGTACTAATATAATATATTCAATAATAAATAATGTATGTAGACCTAAGATTCGACTGTTGTTTGATGATGGAGGATAAATTGTTTTATTGTGTTATGAACATTTAGTTATGTGAACAGTGTGGGTTTGAAATGGATTGTCTTATGAAACGAGTTGTGGTCAATGATAACAAAGAATAAGTTGGATTGTATATATTTTTATGTGTCAATGTTAAATGTATTTGTGTACTACATTATGTTGTATATTATATGTATTTTTGTGTAAACCATGTATGTAATAGGAACGATTAGTAAATGATGAAACATAAATAGGGTAATAGAGTGTGTGGCTAGGAGATTGCTACAGGGGTAGCAATGGTAAAACAAATATTAAGTATTAAATATATGATGTCGATAATGGTGTTGAATAAAATATAATTATGATTCTGGTTTAAAGAAGTATTAAAATCAGGAAAGCAGATCAATGAAATACTAGTTAGATTGTTTGCCATAATAAAGTTGTGTTTTGAATTCCATGTATTATAGATAAGTTGTTGTTGCTTTTTGAAAACTTAAGGAATTATTTTACGTGTTATTATTTTGGTATAAGAATATATTTTTTCTTGTGGTGAAAAGAATGAAGTAGTATTGACTGGAGTCAGAAAGTTGGTAAATGTAGGAATGCTTAAGGAGAAAGACCTTCTGTCATAAATCTTGTTTGTTTGTTATTTGAACTTAGGAATTAAGAAAACCAATGCCTCTTAACAAAAACCAATGCAGCTAAGGGGAGACATATCAGTTGTGGATATGGGATTATATGAGGCCACTAGTTAAATTTTTTGTATTCGATGTTTCAGAGTTTAGTGATGCTGTGACGGCGGTCCTGAGCTGGCCTGCGCGTCAGAGCAGGAACGTCAAGTGCCTGGATGGCCTTGCGGTGTTGGGATCTCACATGAGAAGTCCAGTAAGGTCAGGCAGGTACTGTCATCATCATTATACCAAGGGTAAGTGATTTGTATTTCTTTTATATAAACAGTACAGGGGGTTGTGACTACACATCCGGGCTGATCCCTTTAGAAAGTGTGAATGAGTCAATGAGAGTTTTTATGTTTTGACATAAAACCTCTCATTGAGGGGGTTTTGTGATGGTACATAGGACCGTGTAAGGATTTAGCGGTACAGGAAAAATAATTTTATTGTGTTTTCATGTGTTAAAAATGGTTAGGTTAACATTTCCCAATATATTTCATGCTACGCAGTTTACCAGAACAACTCGACTTCAAGGTCATGGGCGTACATGACAGACGACACATATTTGGACACAGCAATAGTCGAACGATACAAAAAACGTCATAATACATGTGACCAACGTAACCACGGTGACGTAAAACAATGCCATCATCTGCTGTAGACAAAGGATTGATGACGATTAATCCCTTCCACCTGCTGAATTTACGACAAAATGTCGCTCCCAGTCTTCAACATACACTCAGAGCGTTAGCACGCTAAAAACTCGCTGGTACTCTTTTGCCAGCCAAAGTGTTTTGAACAATACTAAAAATGTAATTAACAAGTAGACAGTACCTTTGAATGTCACAAGCAACGTAAAATGTAGATTCAGTGCAGTGAAAGGACAGACAAAACCGTAAAGTACGCCGACCACCTGCTTGAGATGGAGAACGTCTGAGGAGAGACTGCGACACTCATTATCAGGAAAGTTCTAAATTTATAATCATATTCATTTGATCAAATTGAGCTCAAAATTCTAATTAAAAATGTACCGCTGATTAATGTATGGGGAAAGATATAGAGTGTGTGAGTGAGAGAGAGAATGCCGGTATTTATAAGAAAATGAGGTATTGGTTTATGTTCTAAGAATACAATCTGAAACTTAGTAAATAAAATAAACAATACTGCAGTTTAAATAAAATGCGCTTGTTAAGAATTAAATACAAGAGAAGAATAATTAAAATTGATGAGTAATTAGTTGAGCGGAAGTACATAGCCGCCATCTTGTTTTGGGTGTATAAGTCTCCATTTTGATTTTGTAAACGTTGACAATGGCAATTTAGAAATATTAAAACAAAAGTTTTATTTTACATACATGGTGTTAGACTCATTATTTGGAAAATCCCAAACTGTTTCTGTTTCTCGCTTAGTAAAGGACCCTGGACCCAAATAAGAAAGAAATGGTGGTCATAGCACCACATGTACAGACCGGATGTGTTGTGAATTATACGGTAAGTACAATAATAAAATTATTATTATTATAAAAAGTAAAAAATGTAAAAAGATAATAAAAGTTACAATGGCGCCCGAACAGGGACTTTATATAAAGTTTTACTTATATAAATGAGCCAGAAAACAGAAGCAGATTGGGTATCGAATTAGTAGATAACATAACACGTAAGTAAGAGGTTATATTGTGATTATTAGGTTATGTTGTTGGTAGGTTAGAGATATAAAAAGCAACAATTTGAAACAAAAGATATATAAACAAAATTTTGTCCTCAAAATGGCAGAAAACAATGAAAATGTCAGCCTCACTGACAGTGTAAATGAAAGCCAGATAAGCGTGACTGAATCACAAATCATGAGTGAAGGATTTCACTCAACGCCAGTCACGATTAAAAAGGCTGAAGATAGCGAACTAATGAAAATGATGCAATTACTGTTAAAAATAGATAAGAAGTGTGACAATCTAGATGATAAATATAAAAAACAAAATGCAAAATTTGAAGAGGTAAAAAACAAAATTAAAAAATAAAATTGTAATTATGAAAAACAGATGAAGGAAGTGAATGCACGTTTCGATAAAACGAAAGAGAAAATAGTAGCATTAGTTAATAAGAAGTTTGATAGACAAAAGAATAAAGTAGACGAAAATTACAAGAGTCAAATGGGGGTAGAGAATAGTAGAGAATCAAATAAATTAAATGAAAATAAAGACGACAAGGTAAGTAGTGGTGAGAATTATGATAATAGAATTAAAAATATGGTGTTAGAAAATAATTGTGTGAATATTGAGAGTGGTGATAAAATTATAATGGGAGTAGAATTTGATAATGAAGTGATAAAAAGTGTTGATGAATTAGAGAGAAAGTATAGAAAGAATATACAGGTAGAGGGGTTGCAGGGGGTAAATTTTTCCCGTAATGTTGTAGTCGGGGGTGAAGAAAAGGGTTCACGCGCGTATTTGGAAGACACATGGTCTACAAATAACCGCCCCTGGACTTTTTGTGCACCTGATAGGTGGTGCAGCAATAAGGTAGTAGTGTCCCCTTTCGTGTATCATGAGTTCATTGGAAAAGCCCAGATGAGTCATGATAACGTTGTGTTACCCTTTGCATGGTATGAAATAGGTCAGTGGGTTTGTGAGAGGTATTGTGATGAGAGAGAGAGAAAGAGAGAGATAGAGATTTTTAAAGTAAATAGAAATTATGAAGAATTGGTAGAGAGGTTAGGTGGAGAGAGAAGTGATAATAATAGCAAGTACTTACTTTGTAGTGAAACTGAGGTAGTAGGAGATGATGTTGATAACAATGAATTATTAATTTACCTGATTATGACAAATTATACTAAGGGCGACAGGACCATACCCTATGATGACATGTTACATGATGAAATAATATGGGACAAGCCTATTAATTCAAACGATATTGTGGAAATACATAAAAAATTAAATAAGTATTATATTGAGTGTACTAATATAATATATTCAATAATAAATAATGTATGTAGACCTAAGATTCGACTGTTGTTTGATGATGGAGGATAAATTGTTTTATTGTGTTATGAACATTTAGTTATGTGAACAGTGTGGGTTTGAAATGGATTGTCTTATGAAACGAGTTGTGGTCAATGATAACAAAGAATAAGTTGGATTGTATATATTTTTATGTGTCAATGTTAAATGTATTTGTGTACTACATTATGTTGTATATTATATGTATTTTTGTGTAAACCATGTATGTAATAGGAACGATTAGTAAATGATGAAACATAAATAGGGTAATAGAGTGTGTGGCTAGGAGATTGCTACAGGGGTAGCAATGGTAAAACAAATATTAAGTATTAAATATATGATGTCGATAATGGTGTTGAATAAAATATAATTATGATTCTGGTTTAAAGAAGTATTAAAATCAGGAAAGCAGATCAATGAAATACTAGTTAGATTGTTTGCCATAATAAAGTTGTGTTTTGAATTCCATGTATTATAGATAAGTTGTTGTTGCTTTTTGAAAACTTAAGGAATTATTTTACGTGTTATTATTTTGGTATAAGAATATATTTTTTCTTGTGGTGAAAAGAATGAAGTAGTATTGACTGGAGTCAGAAAGTTGGTAAATGTAGGAATGCTTAAGGAGAAAGACCTTCTGTCATAAATCTTGTTTGTTTGTTATTTGAACTTAGGAATTAAGAAAACCAATGCCTCTTAACAAAAACCAATGCAGCTAAGGGGAGACATATCAGTTGTGGATATGGGATTATATGAGGCCACTAGTTAAATTTTTTGTATTCGATGTTTCAGAGTTTAGTGATGCTGTGACGGCGGTCCTGAGCTGGCCTGCGCGTCAGAGCAGGAACGTCAAGTGCCTGGATGGCCTTGCGGTGTTGGGATCTCACATGAGAAGTCCAGTAAGGTCAGGCAGGTACTGTCATCATCATTATACCAAGGGTAAGTGATTTGTATTTCTTTTATATAAACAGTACAGGGGGTTGTGACTACACATCCGGGCTGATCCCTTTAGAAAGTGTGAATGAGTCAATGAGAGTTTTTATGTTTTGACATAAAACCTCTCATTGAGGGGGTTTTGTGATGGTACATAGGACCGTGTAAGGATTTAGCGGTACAGGAAAAATAATTTTATTGTGTTTTCATGTGTTAAAAATGGTTAGGTTAACATTTCCCAATATATTTCATGCTACGCAGTTTACCAGAACAACTCGACTTCAAGGTCATGGGCGTACATGACAGACGACACATATTTGGACACAGCAATAGTCGAACGATACAAAAAACGTCATAATACATGTGACCAACGTAACCACGGTGACGTAAAACAATGCCATCATCTGCTGTAGACAAAGGATTGATGACGATTAATCCCTTCCACCTGCTGAATTTACGACAAAATGTCGCTCCCAGTCTTCAACATACACTCAGAGCGTTAGCACGCTAAAAACTCGCTGGTACTCTTTTGCCAGCCAAAGTGTTTTGAACAATACTAAAAATGTAATTAACAAGTAGACAGTACCTTTGAATGTCACAAGCAACGTAAAATGTAGATTCAGTGCAGTGAAAGGACAGACAAAACCGTAAAGTACGCCGACCACCTGCTTGAGATGGAGAACGTCTGAGGAGAGACTGCGACACTCATTATCAGGAAAGTTTGAAATTTATAACCATATTCATTTGATCAAATTGAGCTCAAAATTCTAATTAAAAAATGTACCGCTGATTAATGTATGGGGAAAGATATAGAGTGTGTGAGTGAGAGAGAGAATGCCGGCATTTATAAGAAAATGAGGTATTGGTTTATGTTCTAAGAATACAATCTGAAACTTAGTAAATAAAATAAACAATACTGCAGTTTAAATAAAATGCGCTTGTTAAGAATTAAATACAAGAGAAGAATAATTAAAATTGATGAGTAATTAGTTGAGCGGAAGTACATAGCCGCCATCTTGTTTTGGGTGTATAAGACTCCATTTTGATTTTGTAAACGTTGACAATGGCAATTTAGAAATATTAAAACAAAAGTTTTATTTCACATACATGGTGTTAGACTCATTATTTTGAAAAATCCCAAACTGTTTCTGTTTCTCGCTTAGTAAAGGACCCTGGACCCAAATAAGAAAGAAATGGTAGTCATAGCGCCACGTGTACAGACCGGATGTGTTGTGAATTATACAGTAAGTACAATAATAAAATTATTATTATTATAAAAAGTAAAAAATGTAAAAAGATAATAAAAGTTACAAGTAGAACTCTATAAAAAATAAACAAAAATGGCAGTAACAAAAAAATGATTGATAATAAAACATAAGTCTTTTATTTTTAGTTAGACTTTTGTTACTATTGTTTCCCCAGATTTATAAATATATTTTAAATTATAAATTATATATCTTGAAAACTTTAAATGCATAAAAATATGTTTATTTCTAAAAATAAAAATTAAAAGTAGGCATAACAATATAAATAAAACACTTACGTAATACTATTAAAAATTAATTCGTGTTCATTTTCCAAAACACTAATTCAACAATTAAAAATATTAAAATCTATTGTAACAATGCTACTACATTTGATGTGAGTAAAAATACCATTTTTTTAATGATGTTCAAGAGGGTGGATTGGGTTTGGTTGGCACATTGCAGACGCTGTGCTGGTACTGTTGTTGTTTGATTTGGAAGTGCGAGACAGAACTTTATGGTACATGTAGTTGAGTCCACTCTGTGTGCTGTGATGCTGAGTCACCAAACAACTGCGGCAGAAGTATCGAAAGCATGATATTTCACGGCAGAAATAAGGCCCTTGTTGAACAGCACAGACTGAGCAGGGTGCATCTTCTAAGTATGGGTCAACTTGAACCTGTAATATTAATTTGAAATACTTCTGTATACAAAATTTAAACAGGTTAAGAAAGTTAAGCTAACTTTATTTATGAGAAAGTTAGGAATTAACAATAAATACAATTTATTATACCTACTATTATAAGAATAATAACAAAATAATGTGAAATAACTTTACCAGGTTCCTTACTTAAATGTGATTTTTTAAGCAACTTTTCTAATCTTTCCTGTACAAATTAACTGGAAAGTACTTGTTATTTGTGCGTGTGTTGTTTATTACTGCCTACTTCAATGTCTTTTGTTTACAGTATACCTATAGTGAGTATTCTTAGAAATTTTTTCTTTTGTATCCCTTTTTTATTGTTCTGGAAAGGTCACAACCTACTTACTTCAAACAATTTGTTAACAGACTCCTAAACTGAATTATAGCAAACACAGTGGTCTTTCTAGCATATCTGCTGCCAGGTTGCAAAGTGTCATATGCCATCCCTTCCAGGTATTGGGTTAGGTAGGTAAAGGAGTTAAGTGATTTTGAGATCAGTGAAATTAAACACAGAACAATTCTTAATATAAACCAAACACTTCTCTTATTATTAACCTCACAACCTGATAGCTCAAACATAATCAATTACAATGTTAAAAGTAATAATTGTTACTTTTCAGTAACATAAGTTCATGGTTTGCTTTTTTGCAAATTATTTTACAGTATTATTCATATCTGTGTAAATGTTGTTGTCAACAGTTAAAATTTAAATGATTTTTTGTAATTTTTGAATTAGAAAATGGTCATGTTACCTCATTGGTTACAACACCTTATCTACGTTAGTTGAATTAGAAGGGAATTATAAATTTTAAAATCAGTTATGTAACTATGGTCCTGCTGATCAGGAGAAGTGAGGAGGGCCCCTTGCAACCCCACTTAAGTTGTCCCTATTATGATGCATCGTTGTGCACATAACCAGTTGAAATTACCTATATTCCACCATACACATCAACAAAACAATCAAATGAACATTAATGATTCCTCACAGTGTTGGTTTTACATAATGAGAAAACTGTGATTATATGAGCATGAGAGAACAGAAAAACTACTGAATATTAAATATTTCTTGAATACCAGTGCAAATCAAAACCCATTTCGGTGAATAACATTTATGTAAACTAAAAGTAATAATGGAATAGCAATAACAATAGTAGTTTAATAGTAATATCAAGTTCTAATAAGATAATGTGTAATATAATGGTTGCAATCAAAATATTTTCTGGAAAAATTCATTGATTAAAAATTTCCTGGACTTTGGCTTAAGCAGGTTCTATTCAGTTTAGTATTGACTGCCTATGAGGATTAGAAGATCTGAGAAATATCAAATATTCTAGAACTGTTGATGAAAATGTGGTGTCAATTAACTTTCCTCAACTGCCAGTTTTCCTGAATACTGTGATAAGAACAAGGTGTTTTTGATCGTTCTAATTATTCCTTTAGTGAATCTTTTGATCACAAATAAGCTTTTTTATTAATAATTGTGCCGAGTTTTGGAATACTCGGCCATTTTCCTAGTTAATTATGTGACGGTCATTGCGGGGGTTTGTGATTTAATTATTTGAGCGATGTATGTGCCGTTATCAGCATGCCTCGTTCGTGATCCGTGCGCGCTCTAGGTGGGAGTGATAGAGATATTTTTCTTGCGACTACGGAGTTCAGTATTCGTCAGGCAGCCGAACACGAAACACTTCCAATTTCTCCCGGCGGACATCAGTTTGATTTTGTTCTCTACTATTAACCATCATGATTAGATAATCGACTAAGCGACTCTTCGGTAAGTCTATTAAAAGTAACTTATTTATTATTTAAGAAAAGAATAGTTATTTAGCTTAAAGTAATGCCGATGCAATGCGATATAAATACGAAAGTCACCACGTGGCGAGTGCAAGTTAAACTCTGTGTATGCATGCCTTGAAAGTTAACACTGGCTGAGCTAAAGCATTTATAAAGTAATTATAGCTGTGTATTTTTCCTAATTATATCATAATAATTTCTTTATAATCATAGGGGGGCATAAGAGAATGTTTTATGCACTAAATGTAGAGGTATATGAACTGTATATGTTTTATGAACCTGTTTAAGTTTGCAACTCATCTCGGTATTGTAATAAGGGTTTATTAAGTTGACGAACTGTCCATAAATACTAGTAATTTTAATTCTAAAATTTTCTACTGAAAATAACTTCTGTGCTTTCTTAAAAATTGCAAATTTTCTTTTAATCTGAGCATGTGGTAGTGAGTGATTTATGCTGGAGTCATGAATATTAGGGGGATCGTGAATTGGGTAACATTTAAGTAATTGTCAATATATATAATTGTTCAGGGTTCCCGACCTAAGACGATCTCGATCCACTCCAGCGGGTGGCCGAAGTTCTGCCACCCATGACATTACACGAGTAATTCTCCGTCTGTGCCGTCGGGAGGAAGAAATGGACAACACAGCAGGTTTTGTGCCGGATTTCACAGGTGACATTTAACCATTTTTCTATATTTTGGCCTCTACAATGTAGAACACCATATTCTCTTCCTGGAACTTCTCCAATTAAAGTTGTTGGGACACAAGTCCAGCGAGACAATAAGTGCTTTCAAATTTTGTCAGTATATTTTATTAAGGCTTATGCCCCCTTAGTAAATGTGAGCCCGGACGGGGTCATGCACTACCGAATTTTGCTAAGAAATTTTCTTTAAGGGTAAAAGTGTGGGTGACTTAAGTTTACTGATTTGTAGGGGGTGAATTATGCTTACATTGATTAAGGGTATTCATAGCTATATGGGTTTCGTTTTTTTTTGTAGATTTAAAGGTTTGGGGTGGTGCTGTAACCTGTGGACGTCACCCGCTGGTGCCATTAGTACAGGTCTATAGCATGTTTTAGGTTGCTGAAACTGGTGGTGCGCATGGCCTCGCCTGTGGCCAAGCCTACACTGTAGAAACAACTCAAACGTGTTTTATTAGGGGCTGATGTTATAAGGTTTTTTTAATTAAAATGGTCTTTATATATATATATATTTTATAAAATTATATTAACTCAGTAACATTTCAATTAGTGAAATTTCATTCAGTTCTTTTACTGCCATAGCCAGTGTACTACTAGTTAAATTGTTAATATGAGCACACTATTGGTTCAATCATAAACCATATTTTATATGTTTTATAAAAATTATATTAACTCAGTAACAATTCAATATAAGTGAAATTTCATTCAGTTCTTCTACTGCCATAGCCAGTGTACTACTGGCGCAGTTGTTAATATGAGTACACTATTGATTCTTACTGCTATTCATAAATTCTGTTATACCTTCGTACGGCCATGCGCCCATGTTGACCTGGCCATGGCGCAGTCCTATCTGGGGGAGCTTTTCTAAAATTTTGAAATTTTGTGATAATTTCTTTGGTTGCAAGCAGTCATCACTGGACTGGTTTATGGTTTGGTTTATGAAGGTTTATGTAGGCTGGGTACTTTACCCTTTCACAGTATTTTGGGATGGGAATCTAGGTTACTGATACTGAAGATGCTATTCTTCGGTGGCATGGTTAAATGTTTCTGAGCTGCCTGCCAGGTGAACATGTGTGTAGTATATATATATATGTGTGCATATCGATATGTGTCCGCCATGTGTATTTATGTAACTATTTATTTGTGTGTAATTATGTGTGCATATTGATTGATGTTATAGTTATTTATATTTGGGAGGTATTATTGTGCTGATGTCTACATGTAAGGAGTTATTATTATGCTGATGTCTACATGTAATTTAATTTGATGAAAGGATACTTGCATGTTAGTTAAATAAAATTGTTATTGTTGCTAAACAATGAGTTTAATTGCAAGTCCCGTCATACTGGACCCAGCGCAGTTTTGGCTTCCCTAGGCTCTGGCCTAGTTTTAAATAACTAGTGGCCCCTCTTTAAAAAAATAAAATAAAATAAAATAAAATAAAATAAAAAAAAAAAAGTTTTTTTTTTTAATAAAGTCTAAAAGTTGAAAGAGGGGTTACATAATAAAATAACTAATCCAATACCTATGTAAAAATACTTTAGCTTTAAAATTCTTGATTACTAAGGGATTTGTCTTACCTGAATTAACTATCTTTCCAACATAAAGCAACTCATTTAGAAGGTTAGTTCACTCAATCATAAGTATTGCTGAGTACTTAACGTTAGATTCTAAGAGTTTAATACAGTGGTATCTTGTTCAGGGAGGACACCAAAAGGGCACAGATGTGCCATTAAATTTATAACAAAGTTTAACAATAATGTGTACAGGCAATAAGTTATGTGAAGAAACCAATTATATGCTAAAGAGGAGTGTGGAGGTGGTTAGCGATAGTTACCCTTCCATCAAATGCTACATACCAATTACTACCATGTCCAGAAACATTCACCTCATGAAAAATTGTTTGCAATACACATAAAAAAATCGAACATTCTCACAATATATAAAGTGGCACAATATATAATGTGTAAAATCTCAGTACAACAGAAGTACTATATATATTTAAATACTTTAATATTTATACTAAATTTACCTCAAGATGTTTTTTCTATTTGGGACATGTTTCGAGAGTTCTTGTTCTCTCATCTTCAGCCTTCGCCATCTTGTTTCTGGTGAAGTATTTGTGTGTTGGCTGCTGGATGTTATTAAGGTTGTTTGTTGGTCTTTGGTCTTTTAAAGTTGTATTATTGTGTGTGGTTGTGGTATATGTTTTTGTATTTTGTGTATTTTCGATGTTGAGTGCTTTGAATATTGTGTCATGTTTTGTATTGATTTGTATTTGTTCTGGTATTAGTTTGTTTTGTGTTTTATGTTTGTATATTTGTAGATTAAATATATAAATATTTAGATAAATATATAGATAAATACCAGAACAAATACAAATCAATACAAAACATGACACAATATTCAAAGCACTCAACATCGAAAATACAAAAAATACAAAAACATATACCACAACCACACACAATAATACAACTTTAAAAGACCAAAGACCAACAAACAACCTTAATAACATCCAGCAGCCAACACACAAATACTTCACCAGAAACAAGATGGCGAAGGCTGAAGATGAGAGAACAGGAACTCTCAAAACATGTCCCAAATAGAAAAAACATCTTGAGGTAAATTTAGTATAAATATTAAAGTATTATATACATCAAGAAACGGACTGTAGCAGAAAGTGATTGAAATATATTTAAATATATGTAAAAATAAATTGTTTACATAAATAACTCAAATTGTGTGTTTTCTTTTTTTTTTAAATAGTGCTACATAGCCTGCTATGTGTCAGGCTCACAAACAAATGGCATAAAGAGATTTACACTCTGTGATGTGTGTGCACTTGTGACTTGGGTTTTTACACATATGGACACCCGAATCTTCATATATATTACAATTGCAAAGTGTAACTGAAGTTGCTTTATTTGAGAAAACATTTTTAGGAACACTAATAGCCAATGATGCTATCTTTTCCCAATACTATACCCTCATTGTTGTCTCTCTTCATGATATAATATCAGACCATCTTCCAAGGAGGGAAGAAAGCAGTAGTGTAATACTTTTTAATGCAGTTGCCATGTTAGGAAGGGTTAGCCTGTTTGATTCATGCAATGAATCTGATAGTTGAATACTTCAGTTTTGTTTAGGTGGTTCTTCTCTTGTCTGAGTTGGATGTAGTGCATAGTTTTAAATAATGTTGATTTGGTTTATGTGCTTATGTTTTTATGTTGTACTTTATATGATAAATGTGGTATTACAAGCATTTATTCTATGTAAGCCTCAATAGGTTGTGTTGTAAAAAAAAAAAAATGGTGATGCATTTAGCAAATAATATCAGGAGTTTGATCATGAAAAACTTGCTTGTATCATATTTTATACACATCTGAGATTTTGTTGCAATCATATCCTATACTATGATTGTAATACGTTTTCATAAAAACAATGAATAAAAACAAAAAGTTAAATCTCACATTCACATTATTTCATTTTGTGTTTTCTTTTCATTACATATTAAATAGAATAAATAGCTTGTAATATATTATAAATTATTATATTATATAAATATATTATACAGCTGTTATAATAAATTAGAAGATGTGTTAATGGTGAGGCACGTTACTACTTTTGCACACATCATCCAAAAGTCAGTTCTTAAAATGTTTTCAGATCAGACTATTGTTATACAATAATATAGTATCATGGCATAAAATTGAAATTTGCATTATTTTGAGACTGAAATTTTGTTTGTAGCTTGGGAATAAAATATGTTTGTAATAGGTTTAAATTTAGGACTTGTGGTATACAAAGCACCAGCTCAACATTTTCACCGAGAAAGCAATACAAAAAAGCAACCTCCAATGTCTACAGAGACTGAATCCCAACGAAATTATAATATTGACTTCAATAACTTATGCAGTTTACCCCAAAGAAAGAAGAAATCCGTTCTATTCTGGAATCTATGTAAGTTACAAATTTGTGGTTTTTAGAGTAATAGGTAAGTTATAAAATAACGCTACACACACTGGGTGGGGATACATTTTTTTCAATTTGCACATAGTATGTAAGTGCAATTTTGCTTTTCATGATTTTAAATTTTAGAGAATATTTTGTGAGATCATATATTGTCTGGCTAATATCTGTTTACCACCAATTAAATTTTTTTTAACTTGTTCTGATTATTACATCAATACATCCCCTGAAAGACATGATCATTAAAAGTAAGATTAAAGAAACAAATCTACTTTTAATATGAATTTCAGTATTTCTGCACATACTTTACTTATGTAAACTATTTATAAACAACCCCTATTCTTACTTACTTTTTTTGAGAATTTTGCTGTCTTTATTTCAATGAAGGCAGCTGTCACCGCTTTCATGTAAGAGTGCCTGTTGCCAAACGTCACACGACCAGATCCAATTGGATACTTATACTTGTCTGTATCAATTCCTTTATAAAACAGGTAAGGTTTCGGAATAAGATTTTTTCATGCAGGTTAATTATAATCATATCCATTATTTGTTTTACATTCAATACATAAAAAAATATTTCATATAATGTTGTAATTATTTCTAAATACTTCAGTAACTTTAATGAATTAATATTTTTGAAGTAGAGATAAATGAGAAAATATTACAACAAAAATTAACAAATTTATATATTGGCAATAAATTGATTATAAATTATCAGAAGTATAAAATATAATATTTTGAATACAGAAAACTGAATAAATTCTGTAAGATATCTTTGCGAGAGTCAATGAATTACCAATATTAATATAATTAATTAATAAGATGATTGGACTTATGTAAAGTATTTTAAAATTATCAGAACTTTTTTATTTTATTGGTGTTCAGATTTGTTCAGTTCTGTGCATTATGTATGACTTCAATTACAATTGTATGTATAATTTTATAATTATAAATAATTCCAAAACTTTCCAACTTAATTTGATTAAACTTCTTTATAATCTGTCCAAGACCTTCATATAAGTATACGAAGTATATAAGACTTATACTTATATAAGTATATAAGTTATGTGAGCATTTATTTTCTGGCCATGCATGTCCGTGGAGTTTGGAAAAACGCACAGTGGTCACAAGTGTTTTTTTCTCATACATGCACTGATGGAAGTGTAGTCACACAGGCAGTTTATGATCAGATGGCAGCATTGTTGTTTATTCACATTCAATGTGTGATGCATAATAGGCCATGGATTTTATAGATAAAGTTTGCTTAGCCGTGCTTCTGGTTAGAAGTCGAAGGCGTAAGAGGGTTAAGAGATTCTGTATCCACCCTCTACTAATCCACCCCAGAACAATAATACAGACTTGGTCCCATGCTTTTTGCTTTAAATTTATGTCATGGCATTCCCCACTACTAATCTCATAGAGACAAGGTCTTTTTTGAACTTCAGTGATCCGTAACTCACTGTCTATATACACATTTTCCATAGTGCTGAAAGGTAAAACACAACTGCACAGAAACGTCCATGTGACCAACCTCATGCGTGTTAAAAACAGAACTAAAACGGAGCAGGTTATGTTTCGTTGCTGGAGACCTTGAAAACGGAGGAGCCTTGATGCCCCGTGCGTCTTTTCCATGTCCGTGTGATCAATTCCATTGCCGCCTATGTGTTAAATTCAATGGGTTTTTCAACCGCAGGCAAATGGAAAAAAAAAAAAAAAAAAAAAAAAAAAAAAAAAAAAAAAAAAAACGCTGTGTAACCGTACCCTAAGTGAAGTTAAATAATTTTTCTGGGCTTATGAAAAATGTGTGTTTGTTCATATACTATTAGTGTAAGATAATACAGCAGTTACACACTGAATACACTTGGTTTGAGTAAACCAACTGTGGCTTGATTCTATCTAAACAGATTTGAAAATAAATTGTATATAAACTGTACTCAGACTCCAAATACAAGTAGGCCTAACCATTGTTACAATTATTTGTAATTATTATCTGAATTTAAATACTAATGGCATTTATGCATTACTAATACTGTGCCGGTTTTTTGAGAAACCAGCCGTCTGAATAAAAATATAATTAATTAATACTTGTGATTTATTATTCACGTGGTCAGTGCGCCGTGTTTTGGGGTTTGGCAGGCTAACGCCATCTGTTGACAGAACCGGGTAATTATGTTTCCCGACTCAAAGCATCGTTTGCAGGTTCGTTCAGTCAGTCCTGGTCAGCTACTGCGAGTACAGCCTATTCTCCTTTGGCAGTCTGAGTGGTAAAAAATTTATATATTTTTTTCCTTCATGGCTTAAGTAAATGCTCATAGACGAGTTCCCGATGCAGTCGGAGATTTGACTCCAGCATGGTGTAATTCCAGCTTCACCATGATCTGAACACATTTAGACTCTCGTCCCTTGGCTGCCTGAGGAGAAACAATTGCATAGCATGCCACTGTAACCAACTGGGAACCATCTGGACCACTTAAGGTGATATTTAACCAATTCTTACATAATTTAGCCTCTAGAGAGAAGAACTTGCCTTATGCATTTACCATCCACTTAAATTGACTTACTTCACCGTTAAACTGTTTTAATTGAGTGCGTGCCCGGCGGGACAGTTTTTCATGTAACCTTGGTTTGATAATACACTTAGTCTCGAGAACAATTGTACGCCCATTTCGCTGGCATGTGTCCAGTGCTCATTAATTTTATGCTACACATTTTCTTACCTTGATACTGAATGGGGTTTGTAGAAGTTTATGGGGGGGACCGGTATTTTAGTTATGTAGGTGGGTGGAGTTTGTAACAGGGTGGTCTGGAATCTATTATAATCACGGTTTTTTGGGATATTATCATTTTCTCATGTCATAGAAGGGTTGGGGTTTTTTTTTTATCTGCATTAGGCCGGTTCACACATTATAACCTAGGGTAGTCACCTGTTGGTGCAGATCGATGCAAGCACCCGGACATGTTACCTTATGTCGGGTCAGGCTCTGGCACATGTCAGCGGCTGGGTCAATCCAGATTTTCCTTTAAATTTATAAATGTACTTTTTATAAAACTATACAGGCTGTACCGACATTTAAATTTGTAATTGTATTTTTTGCTGTTATGGGTCAATCCAAGTTTTCTTTAAATTTATAAATGTACTTTTTTATAAAACTATACAGGCTGTACTGACACTTTAAATTTGTAATTGTATTTTTGCTATTATGGGCCAACCCAAGTTTTATTTAAATTTACAAATGTACTTTTTATAAAACTATACAGGCTGTACTGACACTTTAAATTTGTAATTGTATTTTTGCTATTATGGGCCAACCCAAGTTTTCTTTAAATTTACAAATGTACTTTTTATAAAACTATACAGGCTGTACTGACACTTTAAATTTGTAATTGTATTTTTGCTATTATGGGCCAACCCAAGTTTTCTTTAAATTTACAAATGTACTTTTTATAAAACTATACAGTCTGTACTGACACTTTAAATTTGTAATTGTATTTCTTGATATTATGAGCAATCCAGTTTTTCCTTCAGGTTTATAAATTGTGTTTTTTTTTTGATAAAATTACCCAGGCAGTTAAAGGCCTTTTAAAATTATAAAATGTTTGTGATAAGACCATACTCACTGTTCACTAGGCTTCTGTATTGCTATTTGTATCTGTGATGTATATGTAGGTGTTTTAAATTATGTGTAATCATTTAAAAGGGGTTGTCTGAGACAATGAATATTCCAGGGATTGGTGATATGAATAACTTATAAATGTTCAAGAAACAAGAATATAATTTTCTGTAATAATACAAGGTTGTTATCTTGCAATTAGGAATAATCATTAAAATATTGGGATATTTAAAATGTAAAGAAAAAGAAAATATTATATTTATGATAATATGAATTAATGAATGTTATTTATATGTTGATGCAATAAAAGTTGTTATATTACTGGTTAATAGAGAGTATCAATTGCAAGTCCCGTCTCACTGGACCCAGCACACTTTATGCTTCTTCTAGGCCTTCAGCCTAGTCCTAAATATCTAGTAGCCCTTTAAGAATAAAAAAAGGAAATTTTAACACAAATAAAAAAGGGGTTACAACACTAATGGCTCTAGTAAATTTAGGCACTGACGTAGATATGAATATTAAACATTAGCAATCCGATTAGTAAAAGTCAATATTTTTATTGGAACTGACTGTAGAAGAAGTTTAAAGTTCATACAAAACTTACTGTTACGTTTATAATACCCCAATTTTATTAAAAGATTCAACATACAACAAGCAATTTAAAAAACTAATAACTTCTTAAATTTGTTTTACACATTTTACTCTTTTAAGAACTGAATGATTTTTTAGTTAATAGATGTAGTGCTTATAACTTGTAATTGTTGTGACCAGACCAATTAATAGAGTAATATGAGACTTGTAAACAACCTTAAACTTGTAGAAGCTGTTACAAGAAGACTAAATTTCAAAAATAAAAATAAAAAGACAACAGAAACCATCAATTGTGATATATAAATTTACAGTAGCATAGGTAAAAATCATTGGAACAATATTTTTTTTAATAACACCTGCAATAACTTTAATAACCTGCAGACAAAATTTTGAACTTCCAATGATACAGTAAAACTTTGACAAGGTATACTTTAATCTGTGTTATTCTTCAGATTAACTAATCTATATATATATATATATAACTCAAAGTCTGAGGATTTCTTTGTATTGAGTACAAATCCACACCGTTACACCTATTCCAACCAAATTTTGCACAGGTAACATTTGACACAAGGCGAAAAACACTGTCTAGCTTGGAATATGATATGATATTCTGCCCTCTTTGCACGATTTAGGCCTATCTAATTATGAGGTATATTCACAGTGATGCGTATAAAGATGTCAACACCACCATAGAGACCAGAATTAATTACCATAATAACAAGTAAATAAACAAATGCTATTTAGCGGCATCTTTAAACAGTCCGTGTGACCACCTTCGTGCACATTAAAAACTTAACTAAAACGCACCAGGTTGCAGTTTGATGTGGGAGACCTTGAAAACACACCAAAGTTGACGACCCTCCATTTTTTCCATGTCCATGTGACCAATTTCATTGCTGCATGTATGTTAAATTCAATGCGTTTCCCACCTCTCAGAAAATCTCAATCCCTAATGACCCATGACAATAAACAAGGAAGTAATAACGTGGTTAAAAAAACCTTTAAATAGAAAATAAGCTGCCCAGAAAACACAAAAAATAAAGATAATTTGAAGATTATGATTAAAAAAAATTGTCTTTAAAAAATGTCAATTAAAAGAAAACAATGAAGCGGACGAAGCAGCGGGTGTAACAGCTAGTTATGAGTATAATACTATTGACTCAGAACACTAAGTTTTTTTTTGGTAAAAATGTAAAATTTTTACCTTATAGCCTGAACCATTTTTCACTTATTATAAGCTTCATCAGAGGCTGCCACTAGGAGCACTGTCCGTCTTGGTGACGCCGCCATTGCTTGAAAGATCGATATTGTGTGTGTGTGTGTGTGTGTGGTGAAATGTTCGAATAGTACGTGTAATTTGAATTGGGTCCGTTTGTTTAGGATGTTGTTTTTATGTGTTTTTGTGTGTTTGTATATTTTTAGTTGTTCTAGAGTGTCTAGTTTTCGGCCTTTTGTATGTACTTGTAGAATATCCATGCTGCTTTTTATGTTTGTGTATGTGTGGTTTGCTTCAGTGAGGTGGTTTGGAAAGGTGGATTCGATGGTGGAATGCAGTGCCTTTGTGTGTTCAATGTATCTCTGTTTGAAGCAACGTCCTGTCTGGCTTATGTAGAATTGTTACAGTCTGAACAGTTTAGTTTGTAAACATCAGGTAAATGAAATTTGTTTTGTTCTTTGTGTGTGTTTTTTTTATAGTGTGTGTTCTGTTTTGTTTGTAGTTTTGTATGCGATTCTGTATCTTGCTTTTTTAAATTTGTAGGCTATTTTTCAGTGTGGTTAGCGTTATGATATATGTTAGCGTTATGAACTTGTTGTTTTCTGTCTTTGTCTGTTGTTTGTTTTGTGTAGTAGTATATTGACTATTGTTCTGTTGCATCCGTTGGTTTATGCTAGATATTGTATCGTGTTTAGTTCATCTTTGTAGTCTTTTTCGTCTAGTGGGATGTTGTTTAGTCTGTGTATCATGGTTCTGAAGGCAGCTAGTTTGTGTTGTATTAGGTGATTGGAGGAGTTGTGTATTAGTGTCTGTTGTAGTCGGTTTTCTGTATATAGTGTCTGTGTTCATAGTTTGTGATGGTGAGGTCTATTGTCTCTGTGTTCAATCAAATCCTCTACAACTCAGGCACATATGCAAAAAATTATTTGATTCTGTTTGAATTTGCGGCAGTTATCATTCACAGTAGAAAAAATTCTTCACACAGACACGGACACACAGACAGACACAGACACACACACAAACATTTTTCAGAAAATTACTTTTCTTCATGCTTTGAGTGTAGTACAATCAGAATCAGCCCTTATTTCGAACATGATTTTTTTTGCCATCACCATACTTCCATTTCCTTATGGAACATGGAAGTAAAAATGTTTATTACACATTACTTGCTGTCAAATAGTAGCTTCAGTAAGGACATTCATCAGTCAATATTTGAATATGACACCTGTCAAATAACAATCCTGCTGCACCACACATTTTTCTAAGGGGTGTCTGAAACTGTCCATTACTCCTTGTAACATGTAGCAGGAATACTGGTGATGTCAGCTCCAGATATGGTCCTTCAATTTCAGTACGATCTGAAAGACTTCTTGCAATAGGTCTTCCTTCCCATTAGAAAATATCAGTACATGATAGATCAGGGGATCGAAGCGGCCAATAGATGTGACCATAACAAGAAATTAATAACTGTGGAAAGGTTTGTAACTGAGGAAAATGAAGTATTGTTACATCCTAACAACCTGTTTACTTGTGACAACTACAATCATTCTTCAAATATATGGCCTGATAATTCCAAAGGAAGCAACTCTCATACCACACAGTGACAGTGTGCAAAGGCTTGATGTTCACTTGATGCTGGTTTACATCACACCAATAATGCAAATTTTGTTTATTCACAGAACCATATAATTTGAAGTGTGCTTCATCTGACATGATCAAGGTGTGTAACATCTGTGGATTTTTTTTTTTTGAAGGCTATCATTGGGTAGTGCAAAACTGTTTGTTCCACCCAAATCTTGAGGTTGAATTTCTTTCACAATTTGGTGTTTATAAGGGTAAATAAAAATGGAGATCCTGATGCAATATTCTCCTGAATGAATGATCAGAATTTTGCAAAGCTGTAGAACAACGACATCATGCAGATCTTTTTGGGGGATGCAAAATGGCAGCATGAACATTTTCAATCATTTCTGATGACTGAACTGTCCTTTCACTCCTTCCTGTTACAAGTGGATACTGGAAATCTAAAGGAACTTATCCATATTCTATAGTTTGACTATTTGGTGCATTCCCATGATGTTTCAAATTGAAATATCTCCCAAATATATGCTGAGTAGCAACTAAGAACCATTGTTCTTGAAATAAGTTTCAACAGCAAAAGCACAATGCTCAGAAGTCCATCTTTCCATATTGAACAAACAAACAAAAGAATGCTGCGTCATGTGCACATTAATACATTATGTCATTGCACTATGCGAGTCAAAACACACTATGAACACTGCTCACTCTATATAACAGTGAGGAGTGTACTGCTGGTACACAAAGTGTGCATTTTCATTTTCATACATTTTACTTAGTTATCATATTTTACTAAAGGGAACATTACCTGCATACAAAACACCTCCAAAGATGTCATTCATGATCTGAGCAAGAGCTTCAGCATTCATCATCCCATGAAGAGCACCCACAAACACTGTTGTGCGTGGGTCCAGTTTCTGTGAAGGAGTCTTCACATAATTACTGTCGCTTAGAGCCCATGGTATAACTTGTACCTGGATTCCAAAATGTAATGTAGCACTAAATTTACTAGATTATACACTAGATGTATTTTATTATAAAAATTATTTATGGTAAAATTTATATTTTTAATCTTATCAGCTATTAATGTACAAAATAAAAACACTTTGGATAAATATGTACACATGCACACATGCGTGTCTATATAACATATGTGTAGCATATATGTATATATAGTATAGATTTGATTTACGTTATATTAAACTATTCTGTGTTTAATATATTTGTATATTGTATTTGTGTTTTAATTATCTGTGAATTTATAGAAATACCTTCAATACAATAATCCTGATCCTTGAAGGCTAAGCAAATTCAGAATGTCATATGTTCAAAATTTATAAACTAAGGGTATACTGACAGTGGCGGCGCTAACGAAACGGGGGCCCCCCGCGAAACTGATTAGGGGGCCCTATAAAAATGGTTCAATTTTGTATACGTAATAGGGGAAAACACTCAAATGAGTTTCTATTTACGTGTGTTTCACAACAATGGTTTGTGAATACTTTCTCGTCTATCACAAAGCGTTTGCAATTTGCAAAGGACGTTTTACACGTGTACAAACTCTTAAAATTCATTGTTGCTAAACAGACAAAGTTCTATACAAACTATAAAAAAACCAAAATAAAATGAATGATTTATTTTTACGTCAAAGATCTAAATTCAGACTATGAAACAGTACCGCACACAGAGTGTTAAAAATTTATTATTTAAAAACGAATATCAAAGTAACATTCTAGCTTTTTTCAAACATTTAAATTAGTTTGTAACTGAATTTGTAAAATTCTTGAATATACTCTATACAAGTTCTCCTTAAGTCTAATCCAATTCAATAACACTCGAACTCAAGTAATGTACAATATTTACAGATGAGGATCAACCAAAGTTCACTGTTTTCCTAAGCCTAGTCTTCTTTTTTTAATAGCTAAGAACTTTTCAACCACTTCGTTGATATTAGTTTTCTGTGTCTCTTCATGCTCAATGCTTAACAGTGCCAAGTCACTCAACCGAGTTTGGGCCATGGTACTTCTTAAGTATGACTTAATTAATTTAAGTTTTGAAAAGCTTCTTTCCGCTGTAGCTGTTGTGACAGGTATGGTTAAATAAAGCTGCAAAGCTGTAGTTAAGTCTGGGAGGCAACTCATAAGGCAGCTGTTTTCTTCAACCAGTAAATTCATCATTTCTCGAATTCTTTTCTTGTGTACAATTTCTTTGGCCATCAGAGCTTTGAAGGATATTACTTGGTCAGGCAGTGATGTGGAAAGGTCACCAGGATACACATTTACCAGAGCCTTACTTTTCTCCACTATTGTCTCTTGTGAGAAGTTTACTAAATTCTGAGGCGTCAGGAATGAAAACCTATCAACAATGCAACGTAATCCTTCGAATCTCATTTGTAGCTGAGCTATTACAATATCCAGTGTTGCATTGAAAACTTTTAGTTCAAATGATTTCACTGGGTAGTCAATTCTATGGTCAACTGATAATTCAACAAAGAAGCGTTTTACAACTCGTTTACGCTTATTTTTCATGTTACAAGTTATGTCCCATGACTGGGCCAACTGGGGCCCCCCATGAAGGTCGGGGCCCCCCCGCGCTGCGGGGTCTGCGGGGGCCTTATCGCCGCCACTGACTGATTCTTACAGAATGTACAGAAGTTTTCAGATGGTAGATGTCATCCTCAAAACTTCAGATCTTCAAACCTTCAGGTTTACAGAGGTGATATATTTTTTATATTAAGCAATAAAGATAATTTGCTTATTTATGATATTACATACAATAAGAAAGATATATTTATTAACACTATATTATTCCATTCATGCATGAGGTACAGGTCTGAATGCCAGTCAAAATGGTTTCAATCTTTCAGCAATAATTTCATATGACAAGACAGATGTGAGACTTAACAGAAAATCTATTTATAGTAATCTACAGTAAAGTTTTGAGAAATTATGTACAATTAACATTGTTTCTGAAAGACAGCATAAGTTTAAAACACGTCTATAAAGTTTCAAGAAATTGAAAAAGTAGTTAAATAATAAAGAAAACAATGAATTATGTGAACACTAAAATGCATATTGTATATATTTGTTACTTTATAACTTCTCTCTAAATACAAACACTCATTCACATACCTTAAATGTTACATATATTTTATTATCACTCTGTTTCAAAGTTTATTTTGTATGGCAATTGTTGTAGTGGTGATTACTGACCCGATGGATAGGGGAAGCATCAACTCTAAGTGTAAAATAAGCACATGTACATAAAATTCCAATGAAAGAAAATCATTTTAAAATATTTAGATATGCACTTGTTTGTGTCGCTGTGAGAAAAATATTTAATCAAGTGTAATTAGTATGAGGATTGAAAAAGTGGCGTTTAGCAAGATATGATTCTACTTCCTAGTTTTATAGAAATTATGATTTGAATATAATTTCAACATTTAAGGATGAGTAGGTTCTTCGACACTTTCATTATCAACTGTAATCCAAAAGCTAACCTCAAACAGTGACAACCGAAACAATTAACAAGAGAAAAAATGGTTGCATTTTCACTGAGACAGGACACTGCTAGCACTCCTACTGGTGTAAAGCACTACTAAAGAGTGCTTGTTTTCTGTGTCTCTGAGAGCCAGATGCTGTGTAGTTCAGTATGCTATATAGCTACCAGGAAACCATTGTACTCAAGGTTAGATAATTATAAGTTTGAACATCTCTAACTGTAGCCTAATGTAAAAAAGAAGGCTCGATAATGAAAGCGTAGTTATGAAATCCAAAATAAATGCTAATATTTTGAAATTACGACTGACTTGTAGTTAGTGGATTGAAGCTTTTTTTGAAGTGACTGCTTTGGGGGCAGAGTGGGGAGCAGCTGCTACAACAGCACACAGAACTGCAAGTGAAATGATGTTAATGATTTTAATCAAATCAATTCATCAATATCATTTTTACTTGAAGACAGGTGAAAAATCTGCCACTGATTTCAAAAGATGAGAGAATAGAAGCCATGTGAAACAGTTTTTGGTGACAACAATAATGCTGGTTACATAATCATTTATCTACTTTTGCCTGATTTTCTTTGGGAAAGCACTATTTGTGTTGATTGCTCTCAGGATTCACCTCTGAATTGTTGTCGTACATGATGTGTTGTCATACTTTCAGCTGCTTTTATGGCAAAACTAAATTAAGGGAATTTAAAGGGAAATGACTAATTATTGACCACAAAACTATTTGTTGGCTGAGTAACTGCTTAGGAAGACAACAAATAGTTGTGATAATGAAAAAGAATGTGTCAGAAAAACCTGGCAAGCAGAATGTCAAAGTGATACAGTATTTAGAGACCCAACCTGCAATGGTATAATGGAAGGTATTAGTATAATTGTATACAAAGAAAGTTTTACCTCTTTTGCTTTTAGCCGTTTAGAAGAGATACGGAAATACCAGTTCCCACCACCTCCACTGCTGTGGTCATAAGTGCAACTGTCGAGCAATGCTTTCACCTGTTGTGTGTAACAAAATATTATTTAATAATGTAAGCATTACTTATCTAGACATAAACTATTAGCATATAAAAAGTACGTACACACTATTCTGAGAATCATGATTGTGTGATAATAACTGTTATTTGCAAGTTATGATTAATAACTTCAACAGCTTACTTTTTAAAATAAAAATTGTAATTTAAATTAGAGTATAGTAAATGAATAATCATTATAAACATTAAAATCAAAATACTGAGGAAAGTTGTACAGCAATCTATCATCATAATATGAAGGTAGAAATTAACTTGAAGCAAGATTAAAGAAAACAATCCTTTATGTTAAATCAATTTGCTAAAATGTAACAGTTTTACTTAATGACAGTCTGTTACTTTGAGTAAAACTTTAATTACATCCAAAAATTTTATAATCTATTTGATGTTTTGCTGTCACAGATCAAATTTACTGTTTTGTTGTTTACACGTCACTTTCATTTACTAATTGAGTAACATTTTATTTAAGTATGTTTCTTAAGTGACAAGCAAGTTGAATCACTTCTACTGATAATACCTCATTTTGCCTGTATGTTCAGTCACCTTGAGTGTTGAACTGATGAATAAATGCAGTATTTTAATAATAAATAATAGTGAGTATAAACTCTCTCTCTCTCTCTCAGTATTTTAATAATAAATAATAGTGAGTATAAACTCTCTCTCTCTCTCTCTCTCTCTCTCTCTCTCTCTCTCTCTCTCTCTCTCTCTCTCTCTCTCTCTCTCTCTCTCTCTCTCTCTCTCTCTCACACACACACACACACACACACACACACACACACACACACACACACACACAATCTATGTTTACAACAGTTCTATATTAAAACTAGGAGTATCATTATATTCAGTGGATTGTGACTCTGAGAATTAACCTTAAATACGAAAACGGAATGTAATCACTGTATATTGAGGATTTACTTCATACTTAATTCTGGTTTGTTTTGTTTTCAAATTCTATTGTATTATTGCTCATACCTGTTTTTCAGACTCAAGTATGATGTAAACATAACCCTTAGGCTGGTTAGCCGCCATGTCTTTCCCTGGCCATTCAATTCTTACACTCCCAAATTGGCTGAATGCTGCTTCAAGTATTGGTTCATTGACATCCCAAGGAACGCCTCCAAGGAATACCTACACATTTTAAATTAATAAATTTCCAACTATGTGTCTATTGATATATTTAAAATTACCAGCTCCACAATATTTTTAAATAGCTTTAACCTTTGTAATTATTTACAAACTTGCTAACGTTTATATAACATTTTTTAAAGTGAACCACATCCCAAGATAAAGCATACATTTTCCAAAAATACATTCATTTAATTACCTTGCAAGAGAAAGTTGAAGCCTTGTGGTTACGTGGAGGTAACTGCCCACTCCAAGTAAATGTGACTTCGTTATTTGTAGATGCTGTAGAAAAACATTAAATTAATTTGTATCATACTAATTATAAGTCACAGTAGATTCACAACTATCCAGCCTCTGATTATTAAGCCATTCATACTATCCATCCTGGTCCTTGGCATAACAGATTCAATAAATGGAGGCTGAGTTCTATAAATTCTATAATATGGCTAAGTTGAGATAATTTCCAATCTTAAAGGCCTTCTAAAAAAGTGGCCATACTGCAGCACAATCATGTATCATTGTAGATGTTTAGACAATTGCAGGCAGTTGTGTTTGGAATTTACATTAACAATCACAAGGGTTGTATCATGTGAAATGCATGCACAACTTATAGCTTGCATGACAAGAAAATTCTGACCCTATTGCTCTATTGCACTCAGCATAATGTATCTAACATGATCAGGTTGCTTGTAGACTGTTTATTTTTACGTGATGAATTTTTATTGTTTTGTTGTGTTATATGATTACAGTTAATTTTGTTTATAAGTTAAATATGAGTACTAAACAGAAGAAAGTGTTAGTGAGAATAGAGGAAAACTTTGTGCCATAAATTGGCTGGATTCTGAAGAATCAGTAAGAGATTTTTTTGGAGTTGGGAGTTGCAATAAGTAGTGTGGATGAATGGAAAAAAATCATACAGAAATGTAATAGTGGTTCATTATTTGTATTTAAATATACCAAAAATACAACTCTTTTATAGTTACAAAAAACAGTGGGCACTGACTACAGAAGAAATAATTCACCATCAGTCGTTGTCTGGCTTTTTGTTTCCCAGCTCATATGACCTCTGCATTAAGCTACACAGTTGTGAATCTACTGTATTATTGTTTTTAGAACTATTTGCAGACTGATGATTATTAATTTAATTTTGTTTAAAAACATTTTAATTTCAATTAGCTGGAATTATATTCAGACTTAGTAAAAAAAAAATGAAAACATTTCCAAATTCACTTTTAACTAAAATTTGCAAAGAAATTTGACTAAACTTTTTACTTTTATAAAACCTCTATGTTATTTCTTTATCAGTTCTTAGTTTAATTTGAGTGTAAGTAATCTGTTTGTGACTGTGAATCCCTCACACTGAGCCAGACATACATCTTGTAGGGTAGTATATTTAATATAATAATGCATATTTATGTTAATTTAACGTCTTTTGTAATTAAATATATTTTAAGATAATTCATAGCTTATCATTTGATCATTTTAAGTCAACTGTTTTGATGATATCTTAGTTCTTAATTTTACTATGCAATTTAATTCTATTACATCACCTGAAGATGGCAGATTGTCACAGTGGTTGAAACACTGTGATTATTAAATCACTAATGATCACGGATGTCCATAACAATTTAATGAATAATATTTTAGTTATTAACCATCATTTAAATTTATCAACATAAATTTTATTTAATTGTTTACTATAGGCCTCTGTCACTAGTAAAGTGTTACCACCGTGCTCCATTTACAAGAATAAAATGAGTTCTTGGATTTCGTTGTCCATGACGTGTCCGTTACTTAACTAAATATCACTATAATATTGACGACTCGGAACACTAAGTTTTTTATAAGTAAAAACGTAAAGTTTTACATTACAGCCTAAACCGGCTTTCACCTATAGAAGGCTTCATCAGAGGCTGTCGTTAGTAGCGCTGTTCGTCTTGTTGTTGGTGACGAGATAGTTTTTCAAAAGATCGAAGCTGTGTGTGTGTGTGGTGAGATGTGTTCGAATAATGCGTGCGATTTGAATTGTGTCTGTTCGTTTAGGATGTCGTTTTTATTTGTTTTTGTGTGTTTGTATATTTCTAATTGTCCACACCACTACAGAATCTACCTTTGCAAACCACCTCATTGAAGCAAACCACACATATAAAAACATCGACAATAACATGAACATACTACACGTACACACAAAAGGCCGAAAACTAGACACTCTAGAACAATTAGAAATATACAAACAAATAAAAACGACATCCTAAACGAACAGACACAATTCAAATCGCACGCATTATTCGAACACATCTCACCACACACACACAGCTTCGATCTTTCGAAAAACTGTCTCGTCACCAACAACAAGACGAACAGCGCTACTAACGACAGCCTCTGATGAAGCCTTCTATAGGTGAAAGCCGGTTTAGGCTGTAAGGTAAAACTTTACGTTTTTACTTATAAAAAACTTAGTGTTCCGAGTCGTCAATATTATAGTGATATTTAATAAAATGAGGATCTGTGGTTAACAGCACAATGCGAAAGTGATGCCAGAACACAGGAAACAATATGTTTCATCATGAAACTATTTATATATATTGTAGATTGTTTCATAAACTAGATTCATATAGTAAAGTTGTGTTCAGAACTAGGATGATTATGATTACTGATCATTTTCTCCTTCTTTAAATAGCAAGAATTTAAATATTTGTAGACTGCTCAAAAGTCGTGAGAAATTGACACAGTATTTACTAAAAATGGAAGTGTCAGGGAAATTGAATCTATCAATTAAATCTATTTAAAAAAATTCTATTTGAAGAATATAATTAGTTAAACTACTGCTATTTACATGTTTTCTGCATTATGCTTGATAAGAAGAGATTTGGGCTCATCAGTTCTGACTACATCAGCGGATCGTCTGGAAGAACAAGATTATTATAGGCTAAAGATTGTAATGAAGATTTCTACTCTGCTGTTCATTTAGAAATTTTGATTATATATACTTCAAACACAAATTGACTCCAGTAAACTTTTTTAAAAATAATTTCTGGAAAGTAATATATTGCTACAAAAGACAATTACATGTCAACAATTGAGGCTGTTTCAGAGTGCACTGTTCAAGGTCAGGTTTGTGACACAGTTTCTAGTGGATTTCTGAATGCCTGTAATATGCAAATTGCTTGACAGTCATCTGGAAAGTGACAGATTATTCTGGAATCTCTATGGGGTATAATTATAAGCATCCAGCTTACATCAGTTCAGTTTAGACCTGACAATATTCAAGTGTTGATCGAAGTGTTTGTTGTGGTTTAGTGAAAAGTGATTAGTGTTTTAATTAGTACAAAACAGTATTAAGGTGACATTTATTGTTGGACAAATTTAACTTGAGTTATTGTGTAACAGTGGTTTATTGATTTATAAATGCTGCTTGTGTCTAAATAAAGTTTATAATTTGTAACTCCACTGGTGTCAGTTATTCTGTTTCCACTGAACAACACACGGTGTGACTGTCCTAACAATATAATCTTAAATTGATATAAGATTTTTCAGAAGTAAAGGTAGGCTGTATATATTTTATAAAATTTTAATGTGAAAGATTTTCTTTTTGAAATCTCTTTAATGACCCCTGGTTGGTTTTTCTACCTTGTAAACACAAGAAGTGTTTTATCTTCAAACATATTTTTCAACTTTTCTTTAAATCACTGAAAATAATATTTTATTTAAAATTTGTACCATTATTCTTGAATAATAATTTTACCAAGTTAAAACCCAAATTGCTTTTTCAGAAGTTGTGTGTTCATTGAAACATCAATTATGTATAAATAGCTCATAATTATTGTTTTATTCATTCAGCTATTGAGAAAAGAAAAATACTTAAAATTGAAATTTGGAGTGACAAAATTTTCAACTTAAGTTGGACCTTCGTCATTACTGGTTCAAGAGAAGAACTGCAATATGATGTTAGGAAATGGGTGGGATTTCATGATAACAGACCTAAAAATATGGAAATCTTGAAGTACTGTTTAAAAACTACAACAAGTTATGACCTTATTGAGGATGCCACCAAATCCCTTAAAATTAAATACAGCTGGGTTAAAAAAACTCTCCATGGGGCTGGCATAGTCTAAACACTTGGGGAGCTCTGTACTGTATCATGTGATGTTTACTTCCATATAGAATCCATCCATGGTTCCTTTCTTTCAACACAATTATATATGTGGTGGTAAACAAAGTAGCCAAATCCTTTATGGATCAAATCAAATACCTTTAGACGTTAAGTTGCCATTTATGCACCAGAATTTAATACCAGTAACCAAAAACGTTATGGCATCAATTGTCTTGACCATGTAATCTATAGATTTCATGATTTACAGTTAAGAGGCAAAGAGCAACATGAAGGAATTTTAAAAGACATGATTAAAATAAGAACTGATAGCAGCAATATTGCATTTAAATGGTGCATACAGGTAAAAATACTACTTATATGTTTCTGGATAGACATGAGAAAGGAGAGGAGAGAATGTGTTTTGTATGGTTGTTCTATGAAGGATCTCATACTCAGACAATGAATATCATGTGCTTATTGTTTATTGGCAGATGAAACAGCTGTTGAATCTGTAAAAGGACTGTTTCAATGAAGACAAAATGATAGATAAAGAATTTCTCAGATTTTGAAGAAGTTAAGAACTCACTATAAAACAATAGCAGATCTAATTGACAAATTTTTAGAATGATAAGGCAAAATGTTTTGCAGAAGGCTACAATGGATGTGACTGTGATGGAAAAAGATGGTGGCTGCAAAAATACATACAAACAAAAATACAGGAAAAGTCTGTTTTCAATTTTTTTGAAGCAATCAGTAAAATCTTAATAGTAAACAATTTGAATTGTGCTGCTGAAATTCATAGTATGGAGTAGGCAACAAAGGACATTATAAAGTTTTTCCAAGACTCTGTACAAGAATCTGAAAACTGGTTTCCAATATACCAGCTCTAAGTGAGACAGGGTGGACTCAGAGATAGAGAATCATTTCCACCTTCCCTTGTTGTTATATGGAAATTATGTAGGGTCTGGAGACCCTACTTATTACTGTACTTATTACTAGGAAACCTGTACTTATTACTGTTCTTGAATCATAACCATGAACTCAATTTGCAGTCAACAAGTTTCAATTGTCCTCAATGTGTGAACCGATAAAAGACAAAATTGGGCATAGTGAAAGCTTACCATAAACTGCTAATGTCGTTAAGGGTAATCTTTCCATATCTGCTCACAGCACTGATAATTGTTAGATACCTTGACTCATTTAGATCAGCACTGGATATTGGGTTTTCTGAGAACAATGTACTAACATTTCCATACTATCTCTATATCATGCAAGATTTGACCATAGATGTTTCAGACAGAGGTTGGGGTTTTTGATAAGTTTTATGAACTGGATGGTTTTGAATCTGAAGCTGATGGTATTGTGGTATTGTACCTTATGGTATTGTGGTATATTGTGTGGAGTAAAAAGAAGACATTGCATGCTTTCCTCACACTAAAATACCCTAAAAATCTCATTAACATAGTCTTGTTCTACATCTACTATCAAGAGATAATTTAGTATCTCAAGACACGTTTAAAACATCGTTGTTATAACAGAAAACCATTTAAATGCTTAATGAGAAAACATAACAAATTGGTTTTTGAAAACGAGAAAGAGTTGAAATTGAACTTATTGAAAGAAGTCGCAAAAAACAAAAATGATAAGTGTGTACTGTATGACTAGTGTATGAAGTGTTAGTTTTTTCATTTCTTTTTTTTTTCTAAAAAGCAGTTGATAACATGATTAAAAGTGTTTAATTTTTTGATTAAGTACCTGAACCTAAAAGAGAAACAATGCTTATGCTGAATTTACTTTAGTTAAGTAAATGAATATATTAATGTTTTGCATGGGCCTTACACACACAATTTCTGTTGTGAACTTAAAATTTCTGGGCATACACAATCAGCCATGAATAGAAGGCCAACAGGCTTCAGAGATTCAGAAATTTCTCATTAGAATCAGTGAACCTATACATCAATCATTAAGGGCTAAGAATCAACAGAATGTGACTTAGTTATGCACCTGGCATGTTTCAGCAGTATTTATGTTTTATGTATTACTATAAAATAGTATGTTATACAATTACTGTATGATGGTCATTTATTACTGATAAATACAGACTTATTTTTGATGATGTTTGTGTAAATCATCTAAAATTCAAATAATGTGTGTTGTCAAGATAACGTTTTGGTATTCATAACAATTTTGTTTTATTTAAAATTATTTAATTTAAATTCGGACAGTAGTTAAATTTTTTAAGTTATTCAGAATTTTCTTATGGACACAGTGTTATTGCAACAATTACCTAGTCATAAAATAGCTATAAAATAATAACATACCAGCGCCAATAGGAGAGGACCTTGGATTTCTGTAAAGAGAATTTCCATTGTTGTCAGCTGATGACCATCTGTTCAAAATTTGTTCCTTTGTTGGGGTAACTTTGCTACACATTAATGAAGACAACAACTGTGCTCTAAATTGCTGTTGCTGTTGTTGCTGTTGCTGCTGTTGTTGTTGCTGTTGCAAATATTTCAAAGCATTTTCCCTTCCTGTTGTTAGTGTGTGGACAGCATGCAAGTTCTGCAAATTCACCAGTTCCTGCTCTGTTGGCGGTGAACAGATGCTTCCACAAGTCTGGTTCAGTGATAGGCTGTTCTGTTGAAGTAAACAAAAGTACAATCACTGTAATTAATAGTTTTTTATAGACATTATGAATGTTATTGTAATTATAAACTTTGAAAGGAAACCATCTTGGTACAAAGATTTCAAATATACTTATTTCAATTTCAAATATTTAATTAATAAAATGCTTAATAACCTTATTTAATTAAAGTCTGGTAGAGATAATAAGTATATAAATTGGTTACACAAAAACATTAAATAAAAAATTTATTAACTTACATAAATACTTACATTTCTTATTTATTAAATTAAATAAGAGTGGAAAAGTTGTGTAGTCTTGTTTGCATGTTTCTTTTAAGCAACAGGTGATGTTTGGTATATAACTCCTTTACATTCTAAGACTTAATAATTTTTATTCAGATAACTCAATATTATTACATTCTAATATTGAAATGTGATAAAATAATGATTTACCATAAGGTCAGGAAAGCTGGTGTCATAACTGCTGACATTACTGATATCTGAATCAGCTGGTGAGTTTGAACGTGAATTCTGACTGCAGCCAAATCCAAGGAGAGACTGGTCAATTGTTGGGCTGCTGCTGTCACTGAAACAGAATCAGAATACCCATAGTAGATGAACATGTAAGACAGTATCATGATATAAAATTGTTTCTCAGATTTCTCCCATAACAAATTTTATTAATCTCTTTTAATATTTTTATGTTTGCTCCCCCCCTTCAATTATTTATGAATTTGTAATATCCAGCTTTTGCAGTGGCGAAGCATGACAAAATAATTTGGGTAGACATAAAAATTCCACCCAAAAGCAACCTCTTACTAAGATTATTGGCGTTCTTAATGAACCATTAAAACTATGGTAAATAGAGTTAACGCTACGTCTATCAGATAATAGCTAAGTGACTATCTGAAACACACGCATTTTTATATAATTTAGCCTAAATATAAAAAACTATCCAATTTTTATTGGTGTCATTTTTGAATCTTAAATAGAAAATATTGCCAGAAAAACATAAAATTTTAATCACATTTTGTAATGGTGACAAATCCGGATTACTGCAGGCATTACACAAACGGTTCATATTTTCTTGTAAATGAGATCTACATGCGTGTCTCAAGTTTTTCTTAGTTTTAGTTATAGAATCGAGAGATTGCCACGTAATTTTGAATCAGTCTGTATATGTTCTTTCATGAAAGACTTCCACTGCCAATAAATTTAAAGTTTCTAAATAATTGCCCTTATTGAGAGATTGCTCATTTCCTTATGCCTACTAAAAGCTAACTCTTGTCTCCCTAAATAACAAACAACATCTACCAAACGGCCTACTATCCTTCGATTTCATGCCACATTTTCATTGTGCTGTACTGTTTGAATTCTAGGTGTTTCGGACAAACAGTTTCAATTCTGTTATGTCCTAGCATGTGAAACATCTCAGAATTTTTCATATGAGTTTTGCTACTAGCATGTTTAGTCGCTTTAACTTCAAAATTTTTTATATCAACCATTAAACATCAAACAGTAATAGAAGTGCAGAGTTTTGTTTTGCTTACAACAAGAGAGCCATATATATTTACTATACCAAATTTTCTGATAACTTTTCCATCCTTTTGCGACAAGTCTAAAGACGCCCGAGATATTTTTGATGTTAGCAATACTTTTTGCTCTAAATGTAACGTACTGATTTCATATTTTAACAAAAATTCTAATAAATCAAAGTTGTCAGAGTTTATATCAAATACTTCTGCCGTAGAACTGGTACTAACTGTATTCATTTTGCTCCTTTAAACCAATTAAACGGTATGCTTAAAGCAGTTAAATGACGACATTTAACAATATGTATTTTAAAATAATTAATGCATAAATGATTACACACTTCTTAGTCTATACAACTATATAAAAAATTAAAAATAATTTGTAAACTCAAAAAAATCAAATATTCACTACGTGAGAACATTGAAACAAACACAGGCGGCCAGGCGAGAATTCTGTGCTATTTAGTGCAGGGGAGACGTGTCTTCTGATGTGATGTACGGGAGGCATTTTTATGCTGCACGTGCAGGTCCCTTCCCGTTGTCAAGCGAAGCCCTCCTCACTTCCAGCCTTGTTAAAAAGACATTTCAAATAATGTCTACCCTGATACTCTGTGTACAATTGCATCACACAGCAAGGTTCCATGGCTCACACTCGCCTCATGTCGCATGATATTTAACTTCTTACATTAGTTTTATACTTAATGCACAAATAAATTAATTAATTATTTATGAATAAATTATTTGGGGAGACACTGTCTACCTTGTCTCCACTGACGCTTCGCCACTGAGCTTTTGTATGATTTCTCTTTTCTTTATCAGTTTATATTTACCCTTACTTACACATTCTTTGGAACAACTGTCACCATCCATTCTGCAATAATTTTGAAGTGCCTTCTAAATGTTTATTGCAGCTTTCCTAAGATGACAACCAGGGCTGGCCTTAAGGATGGGCCAACCGGGCCATCGCCCGGGCGCAGATTTTTAGAGGGCACCAAAATAATGGATAAAAAAATAAGTTTTTCTTTCCTTTATGACTGTTAATAAATAAAGTTGTTCTCTCAAGCAGGTTAAACATATTTTAGTTTTCATTATCTACTAAAAGATGGAAAATACTCAAGGAAAGTCAGTTGACTCTTACTGTCAAAGAAGTCTGTGAAACTAGACGTGTGTGTAGAATTAACAGCGTAAAGGCAGTCAGGTATCAAATGGTTGAAATTTGTGAAGCGCTACAGGCAATGCAAGAGGAACTCATTGATCCAAAAATGACATCTGAAGACAATCATTGGAAAACAATTTATTGGAAAATCTTTTGACTTCATTGTCTCCCTTGTTGTTTGGCATAATATGTTGGGTTCAAGTAACTTGGTCAGCAATACCATGCAAAACACCGACAGTGACTTATCAATAGTTACACATCTTCTTGGAAGTGCCAAACATTTTTAAAAGAATATTGTGAAACTGGATACGCAGGTGCTGTAGCAACAGCCAAAGACACAGCTGAAGACTTGGAAATTTAAGCTGTTTACAAGAAGCAGCCTGAGAGAAAGAAAAAATGGCAATTTGATTATGAGTCCCAAGATGAAGCCCCAACAGATCCAGAGCAGTTGTTTAAAACAGTCTTTTACCTGCTTATCTTTTACCTGCTTATAGATCAGGCTCTGACATCCATCGAACAGCGCTTTACACAACTTGAGACTCATAACCAGCACTGGGGGTTTTTGTACAATGTGCAAACGTTTGAATCTTCATAAAGTTCTTCAAGATGAAGATAAATTAGGAGAAAGTGACATCGATGGCAACCACCTTTTTGAGGAGCTTAAACATCTGGGTGTATTTCTGAAGAACTCTGAGATAAAAACTCCTGTTCAAACTTTGCAACTTATTTCAAAAAGTAACATGATTGACTGTTTTCCTAACATATGGATTACATTGAGGGTTCTTTTCACAGTTGCTAGTGGAGAATGCAGTTTCAGTAAACTGAAATTAATTAAAACTTACTTATGCTCTACAATGACGCAAGACCGCCTATCATCTCTAGCAACAATTTCTATTAAAAATGACATTGCAAACCAGTTAGATTTAACGAAAATTGTTAAAAGGTTTGCTGAAGCAAAAGCAAGAAGAAAGAAATTTAACTAAACTTTCAAAAATCAAAATATGTTTTTTTTATTTTTAAAGAAAAACTTTAATGCAGGAAACTGTTTGAAATAGATTAAATTTAAAAAACAGGCCTTAGTGATACTTGATGTGTTTCAAGGAAAAAAAATATTTGTTAACATATGAAAAGTTATATAGTATAAACATTAAATTTTTTAAATAATTTCATGTAGACCTACAGAATAGTTTTTTTATGTGTAGGGCTTAACCGCCACCACTAGTATAAAATACTAATGATAAAACTTTTAAAGCATAATGTTATTAAATTAGCACTGATAAGAAAATAAGCATCACAATTTTTTTTTTTTTGGGGGGGGGCGCAAAATTGTGTCTCGGCCCGGTCAGACCTAATGGTCTGGGCCAGCCCTGATGACAACCTCTGAGTACAATGATCGCAGTTGCTAATTCCAGTATATGCAATTGTGTAGACTAGTATATTCCAGTGAATTAGTTAATTGTATAATTTCCTTATGTAGCTCTTGTTATCTAACAAACTAGATTTCATGTCAGGATGAGTCTCATTTAACTTCTTTTCCTTTTTGGAACACATGCACTGTCTTGTCTTATACAGTGTCAGATTTTATATATTGTCAGATAACAATTTGAGGATTTTACTTTTCACTTGGGTCATAAAATTACAACACACACACACACACATGTTGTATACGACAATCTCCCACATTTTCTGATTATCGATCTCCATTGATTCTGGGCATCCCATAATTATCATTAAGCCCCCTCCTCTTAATTCCACATCTGTGTGTGGAATCTCTCTGTGTGTTTTTTTGGAATATGTGGTAGTTTTATTTCCACAAGTTCCCATTTTATGATCTCTTTTAGGAGTTTCTGTTCAGCCATTTTTTTGTACTTGTCCAAACCAGATTGATAGATCACTTGTTTCTGCCTTATTAATTGTTTATCTAGAGTAGTTCATGCATGTGCAATTTCCCTTATCTATTCATAGGATATGTATTCTCTTCTAGGTATTCTGAGTACACATTGCCGAAATACGTATATACTTCTCTTAGAGCTCCTTCTGTTGCTTCTGTCAGAGGCAATACTTTGGAGCCATGTGTGTGTGTATGTGATAGTGCTTTTTACAACTATACTATATAGATGCGTTTATTATCTTTTGTAATGTTCTTTGTATTGTCCTATGTAATCCCAGAGAATACTATGAATACTACTTAGCAGGGCAATTGGCAATCACTTTTCTTACCAGGTGCTTACTGCTTTTAATTGTAGTAGCAAGTATTCCACCTTCTTCTTTTTCTTATCTGGTGTTACAGCCTTTGGTGGGCTTTAGCCTCCTCAACAATACTCCTCCATGCAAGTATTCCATCTGCATCATTTTAATTCCAAGATATCTGAACTTTTTAGTATGTTGTTTTTTGCACTTTTACTTCCAGTTCCCATTTCTTGTACTCTTCAATAATTTTTCATGTCACATAATTTGAGTCATCATAGTCTTGGGCTATTGGTGCCATTAAACACAATATTATTAAACAAAAAAATGCACATGTCACAACTCTTTGAACAAAATTTCTATACTGAAAAGTATTAAAGCTGCTAAGAACTACAGAAACTGCATTTGTCACTCTGGTCAGCATATTTCAGTCTACATCATCCTTATAGTGCAGGCCACGGTCCACTGTCTGACAAGTTCTACTTGTTGTTTCACTCTTTTCCTTGGCTATACCCTTTATCTGAATTATCTTGAATAACCTCATCTATATTGTTGTTTCTGTTTGCTTGTACCAATTTATGACTTACTGTTTCTGTACTTTCATAAATATCCATTACAAAGTATGGTCCTTAATTTTATTTCTTTATGAGATCTGACATCCACCAACAGAGTTAAGGTATTTAGTTGCCTCTTACTTCCTATCCACATTTCTTGTTCACACAAGGATTTATACAACTGGTATAAACGTACTGTTTAATATTTTCCCAATAATCTATAAAAAAGTCGTTTTCCTTTTGCCTACTCTTTGTGATATCTACATTCGATGTTTGGCCTACTCTCATACCAAATATGTCATAATAATTTTGATTCTTTCAAAAAAAAAACATCCTTAGCATTGAAAGTTTTTCCATCACTTTGAAATTTAAGAAATTATTAGATTTGAATTAATTCATTATTGATTAAGTTAACTGACATTTCCCAAGTTTATTTCTTTACACCATTCATTTCAGCATCTCAATGACATAACATCACAATGACATAATAGGATAACATTATTCACCTGTATGGAGGAGATCCTCTTATGGCACGTGGGGTATAGAGAGGCGACAGTGGGCCAAATGGTTGTGTAAAATCAAACCCGTTCCCGACACGAGGCATTGCTCTTACAGGTGTCGATGTGGTTGGCGAATCAAAACCACTGTCAGGATTGTATGACAGACTTCTTGGTTGTCTCATCCCCTGAAACATAATTCATCAATAAAAAACCAATTTGTTCCATTCTTAATAGTACTTAGGAAACTGAATACTTATTTTAATGATTTATGTTCTACAAATTTCTTAATCCCGCCAATGAAATTGTGTGGTTAAAATATTGTGGCGTCAATTGAGAAATCAAGCGTCATATGAAAATATCAAATAAGTTGATGTTGAATCGATCTGAAGCCGAATGAATACATGAATAAAAATTAATGACTTTATGAATTTTAAAGGAACTAATTTACAATTATATAATAACAATTATATAATAATGCAATATTAACTAATTGAGTTAATACTTAAAAATAATATCGAGTAATTCCTAAGGAACTTATAAGTAAACTCATTTTTCTAATATGCTTGCACATTCGCGTTCATATTATTTATTCAAATTGCTTACGAAAATAATTAGTTGCAGATTTGATTTGAATGTCTTAACTATGATCTTGTAAATTTGTCAGTTTACACAGAAATGAAATAGTCGATAAAATATGGTAATCGTAACAGCTAAAACGCCAGAATAGTTGTGAAATTTAATAGAAAGCATGTTACATATGGTGTGCTGCATGCAGTCTCATTAGGCAACTGAATAATTCGGATTAAGAACGGAAAATAATGATGAATAGCAGGGCCGTCTTATGTTTGTTTTCCTTTTAAGGTTATTTTATCATTATAGTAGCCAAAGATGTGAGTAGTGAATGGGCACTGAACGATTCTGACATCGTGAAGTAGTTACTTAATCCGGGGTCGCAACCGCGATTAGTTTAATATAGAAAAAAAGCCCAGTAAACCAAAACACAATTAATGGAATCAATAAACTGCGACTTCCTGTTATACATTTGTTCTGGTCAATAGAACGAAAACTCACGAGAATCTGTCACGTCCCTACCTGCTATTTCCGCGCAAAGTCTACCTGCTATTTCCGCCTTAACACTTTTTCGCTTCAACGGAATACACTAACACGAGTCGTTACGAAATTATAACTTGAGGAGAATGAACGTGAAATTCAACTAATTAACGCAAACTGGGAGTAACTATTAATATACATTGTTTTCAAAATGAAACAACCAAAAACGGTTTATGAATAAAAAAAGTTATAAATTTTGTTTAGAATTGTGAAAGTCTGCGACATCACGTTTGTAGTGCTAACGGTATCACGAAAATTTATAATAGTGATTCTAACCGCAATTGGAAACAAAAACAAAATATATGGCTCATAAAACAATTATGTAGTTGTGTCTTAATTCAAACTTATGTTACCGTAATTTTTAATAAGAAGAGTTTTTGTCGAACGTTTTTTGGAGGATGAATAAGTTTTTGATGTAAACTTTTAATGCTTGAACGGTATACTGTTCGTTTTAACAGTTTCGGAAACTATAGAAACTAAAACAAAATAACCAAATTACTGTGTATTTGTGCGTGCGTGCGTGCTTCTCTAGATATCAGGGGCGGCTCGTTCTTAGGGCGCTAAGGCGCGCGCCTCCCAGATTAAATCATATCATTAAACAACCATTATCACTATTTGTGGAAAGTCATTACATATTTATTTAACGCTTCGGACAAGGAACAAGGACAAGGTGTGTAAGGTAATAGCAGAAATGTTTTCGGAACAGCATGCATTACGGCGCTCTGAAAATCACGCCCATTTCTCAGTTCCCCTACGCTATCCAAAGTTGAACGAAATTGTAAGCTTATAGGCGGCGTTTACACTGTTGCTCGGCGCGCCGGCTCCCGCGCCACGATTAGCAGAAAGTCGCGTAATTCACAAAGTACAACTAATCGCAGACTATTGATAATAATATGAGATTTGCTCTGTTTAGTGTTTATAAGTTTCTCTGGCGTGGTTAATGCTGTGCGGGCATTAGTTTAGTGTTTAGGTTTTGAGTTTGTGTTTTTTTTTAATAGCTTCACGAGTAATATTCTGTTTTCCATGTATTTTATTGTCTCCCAGAAAAAATGGTGATTGTTTTTGGACTCTAAAAGACGTTAATGATATAAAACATCTTACAGAAAAAATTAAGAAGCATGAAATATCCGTCCATCACATGAATAGTGTTGTTGATTTTTCTTTGTTAGGCAAAGTAAACATACTGTCTAGTCTGGACTCGCAATTTAGACAAAAAAATTGAAAAGCACAATGTTCAAGTCAGCAAAAACAGACATGTTTTAAAACAGCTGATTTCGTGTGTCAAATTCTGTAGTGTTTTACAGTTGTCTCCAAGAGTTCATAACGAATGAGCATCGTCTACAAATCCAGGGGTATACAAAGGCTTAATTAATTTTACTGCGGAGCTGGATTCTGCAATGAAAGACCATTTAGAATCGGCCACAGTATTCAAAGGTACATAGAAAATAATACAGAATGATATATTGGACTGTATGCTTAGTGTCTGCAGGGAAGAAATAGGAAAGTTGATACAAGCTTCCGAATTTGTGACAATCGAATGTGAGGAGACAACTGATGTGAGAAGCCACTGTCAAATAGTATTAGTTTTTAACTACATGTTTAAGGGGGCGGCGTACGAAAGGTTTTGGGGATTTCTCAGTCTTGAAGGTAAATGTGCAGAAACATTGCTAAGTGCATAATGAACAATATCTATCCCCTTCTTCACACGTCAAAGGAAATGTTAATAGCTCAGACTTATGTTGGCGCTAATGTTATGTGTGGTTCTATTGGAGCTGTAAAGGCAAAAATTAGAGAAGTGTATCCGTTCACATGTTTTGTACACTGTTACGCTCATGAACTTAATTTGCTATTAGAAAAAGCAACAAGTGTAAACAACAAAGTTAGAGTTTTTTCTCAAATCTGTCTGCCATTCCAGCATTTTTTTCACACTCATCTCTAAGAATGGACGTTTTGAAGGAAGTAGTGCAAGCCAGGTTACCCAGAGTTTCTATAACAAGATAGAATTACAACATTCCTACGGTCAACGTTCTGTACGAAAACCGATATAAGTTGGAGGAATGTTTCGAAGTTCTTGAAGAAAAGTGTACAAACAGACTCACAGTTAATGAGGCAGTGGTCACAGAAGGGATCTTTAGGACCAAAATTTCCTAAAGTTCTGGCTAACTTTTTTCCATAGAATTCTATCCCATGTGGACATACTGTACCAACAACTACAGAGTAGGAACAAAGACAGTGTAATGTGGCAAAGTGACATCGGAATTTTTGAAAATGAGATGCAGAGAGGGAGAAAATAAATGAAATAGAAACACAAATAAATGAGGAGTTCCCTGAGGGACCAAGTGACTTATTTCCACTTTTTTCTACAAACTTTCCGGAAGAAAAATTCAAGCGAGTGATTCAACTTACCCTTTCTTACAAGAAAACAAACTTCGGAGTGAATTGGAACTATTAGCCTATACAGACGGCATGATTTTAATATTAAAGGCGCAATAAAACTTCTTAACTTTATAGAAGAAAATAATTTTACGTCAGTTTTCAAAGAAGTGTCAAAACTTCCGAAAATTATCATAACTACCCCATGACAAGTGCCGAACCTGAGGGCTGCTTTTCGACTGAAAAGACTAAAGACTTTCTTGAGAAGTACAATGAAAAACGATAGACTGAATGCCCTTGCGATGTTATCTATCAACAAGGAACTTGTTAAAGAAATGAAGGACTCTGATGCTAGAAAAGTTCGTTAATTTAAAGGAAAGGCGAATGGACTTTGTTTAAAGTGTAGGTATCATAGAAATAATATAATGTAAATATAGTATATTACTTTTTTTGTGGAAACAGCATAGACATTTTTGTGGACAGTTTGTGGTTATGTTTATTAATAAAACTGCTGACTCTCTACAACAGCTGACAATATTTGAGGTGAGATCAAATTTTTAAATAATCGTTGCATGCTGCATGGTTACTATTCTTATTTTATTAATGAATTATGTGATCAAATATTGGCGACATTTCTATTGTGCGTTAAATTCTATATTGATAAGTAATTAAGGATTCTAAAGTTCGCGCCCTCCAGCCTCTTAAGTCACGAGCCGCCACTGCTAGATATTCTTGCCGCCAATCTGTCTCCGTCGTTCCTGAACGTAAAAGATACAGTGGTTGTGTCAATATTCTGACATACCGTAAGACAGTAAATCAAACGTGCGTGTAGATCAGGCAATACGGTGGGGACAGTACTTCGTGTTAAAACACAATAACTGTGTATACTTTATTATGTTGGTCTGACTAGACATCAGGAAGTCTCAAGTGCGTACAAATGATACGTGTATATATTTCACTATTTCCCTACAGTACCTTGTGCCTGAACAACAAATTTGTTTAGTAACCCTGTGGTTTTGTAACCCTTAACAACGCTTTTTCCTGTGCACGCTAAAGTCAGTCAAGAACGGGTGCGATCGGTTATTTACATTGCAAAATCGACAAATATAATTAGTTAAAAACGCTGTGCACATCGCATAATTTTGTATAAAAATATCACATTTTCACGGTTTTCAAGTTAAAAAACCTAGAATCGAATAAACTGTCGAACAACTCACTCGTAACAGGGATTATGACAAGGATACTACAATCTTTTAAACTTCTCTTCTGATTAAAAACTATGTTTTTGACAACAAAAAACAGCGAGTGTCGCTATTCTCCCACAAGTTAGGGGGAAAAGAAAGAAGCCTATTAACTGACACCTAAAGCAGGAAGTCTGTCCTTTTAACTGAAATTTGGCTTGTCAATTATAATTATGTTAAAGTCCTCAGGAGGATATTTGGTGCAGTGAAAGTCCAAGGGACATGGAGAATAAGGACGAATGCAGATATCCAGCAAATCTATGGAGAACCAGATATCGTCACTGGGATAAAGAAAAGTAGAATCCGATGGGCAGGGCATGTCCAGAGAATGTCAGAGACATCCATATTAATAAAGATTTTTACGGCGAGACCTGTTGGAAGGACTAGGAGGGGTCGGCCCAGAAAACGATGGTTGGATGATCTTGAAGACGACCTGCGCAGGCTCGGTATAAGAAGGTGGGGAATGAGAGCACAGGATCGAGAATACTGGAGGGGCGGATTGTCCAGGAGGCCAAGACTCTCCAAGAGCTCAATTGAGAGAGAGAGAAAGAGAGAGAGAGAGAGAGAGAGAGAGAGAGAGAGAGAGAGAGAGAGAGAGAGAGAGAGAGAGAGAGAGAGAGAGAGAGAGAGAGAGAGAGAGAGAGAATTATAATTATGTTATTACTTATTTGTTAATGTTGTTTGTTGTTTCTTAGTCTTTTACTATTATCGACACGGTATAAGGCAGATATGTACATTAAAGTGTGAAACTTATTTTATACTAAACGATGAGGCAAAGAGGGGATGAATGAAAGTGATAACAGATAAAAGAACATATGAAGCATAGTGGTAGATGTTTATCTATAGCCAGTGCTACGATTGAGCTGATAGCTTCATTATCAAAAACGAATTACCTCTCAATACGAGCACCATCTAGATAGAAGACATAAGAAGACGACGGAGTTTCTTTGAAATATTCCAACATAACCATATACCTACCTCTTATAGATTTTTTGCTGCTTAATAGGTGATAAGAGAGATGGTATAAAAAAAGTTATAAAAGTCAGAAAAAATAAAAGGATGCTAGAACTAAGCAATACATAATTAGGGGAAAAAACACACTAAGCTCTATGCTGGTGTAAAATGTTGCTTGGTGAAATGTAAAAAATGACATGGTAAATTGCAGGAACTGGGTAAAGAGAAAACTATGGGAATAAAGCAAAATTAGTTGATTTTTCGGTCATTAATGACATCGAAACGAGTCCCTAACGTGGAAAAATAAAACAGTTACCTACTGGATAACGCTACAAGTCTTCATTTAAACATAACATGTGCCAGTAGAATATGAAAAAAGTCGGTGATTAAGAAAACTTGAGCGTAACGCTTTGACTTCCTTCTTATTTTCAAAGCCTCAGGTAATTTCACCTTAGGAATTATTTATAGTTATACTTATGATTTGGATATAGTCTACCTATCATGCATGCGTGGAACATTAGCAGCGATCACTTTCAGTAAGCTGATTAAATAACTGACGTCACAGATTAAGATAACGAAATGTAACAAAAGATGAACAGTGTTTAATTCCCCAAAAAAGGGCTCTTTAAAAGTACATAAAAGTTACTGCATGCGGTTAAAACTTGAAAAATTTAATTAAAAAAATGTTCTATTTTAAAAGATGTTCTTTTAACTAAAAAATCAGTAGATCTAATTTCAAATATTTCATCACACTAAACTAGAATATTATAAGTAAACTGAGAGGAATTTCCTAAAAAGTGGCACGTTTATGACAGGTGAAGTGCCTCAGCTATATGATAATTGAAACGAAAGCTATGTAACTACGCCCGTTAACCATTCCTCTATTTTTTAACTATTGTAGACAATAATCTTCTTGAAGGAGCTCGGTATACAAAATTGTAACATCGACCGACTGATTAATCTATCCTATCTTTGGCCTGTCCTGAGGCGGAGGATACATTATAAATGGTTTTAGACACCGCGAGATACATCAAATTTTAATTGAAGGTACGTCACAAGAGTAGTGCAGACGCGATTGTTCACACTGCCCAGTTTGAAGCTGCCACGTCGGTACGCGTATGTCATCGCAGAAGACTTCAGTATGGCACTACCGTTGCAATGGATATAGTAAAGAAACGATTCAGGAAAACAATTCTATAGTCAACAGCGCCGTTACGATTTTTTGAACCATGGGAAAAAATAGGAGACTCAAGCGTTATAAGTGTACTAAACATGGCCATAGTTGATTGAAGCTGATTGTTGGAAGACTAGGAAACGGAGAAAGGCGTGAACGCTTCAACTGGAAGAATAACACTCTTGAACAGCAGACGGTCTCGATGTTTCAGAAGATTAGAGGAAACTTGACCATAGAGTTTGTTGAAGATAAATCAATCGTGGTTACAGTTGACATGGGCGCTACAAAATCCATTGTGGGACGACCTGGTGTAGGTGAGTTCCTGCAGTATTAGGAAAGGCTGACGTACACAGCTCTTGGTCGTCTCGAGTTAGCTACCGAGTGTTCGTTGCCGACAAGCGTTACTAGGCACGTTAGAAGTGCCTACGAATTTGTAGTGGATTTAATAAATGCACAAACTCTGACGATCAATAAGTTATTCCACTGTTTTAACATGAAGAACAACGCGATCCTAGTAACAGTATCTTAGTTTGTTCCACAAAGAGAAGGGAAGTATATCCGCTTTATTTTTCTCTTGTCTGAACGGTGAAAAATGTGGAGTCTTGGGAGAGTTGAGGTTATGGTTTTGATTCTAAAAGTGGCCCTAAGAGTAAAAGCATCTTCTCTTGAGATCTGAATAAAGGCATATCTCACATTAAAAGTATCTGTCCAAAATGACTGTATAAGTCCGTTAATGGAAAATGCAATGACTGTTATAGGGGAATATGTTTGGTTGAAACAAAATATACCTATGCAAGGATAATATACCACCGTCTGCAGACTATTTCCGAGCATTTTATTTTCGAAAAATAAAACAGCTTTAGATCTTGTACAGACAATGCTTTTATTAATACACAAATCATTGAGAAGCATCGCGAGTTCAACAAAGAAACGCATAAAGCTTTCGTTGATTTTGAGAAGGCCTTTGATAGAGTAGATAGAAATTTGTTGTCGCAAATATTAGAACAACGAGGATACCCTCAACAACTTACAAGAACTCTACAAGGCCTATAAAATGGAACAAGAGTAGCTATAAAAATAATTGTAGGCTATCTCAACAAGTATCTGTCAATCAAGGTTTTAGACAATAGTGCAGTATATCACCTACTCTTTTTAACATTTATATTGACGATCTGGTAAGGAAATGGAAACGTCTCGTAAACCTTGTTATTAAGTCATCACGAGACAGATATCTGGATGTGCTGTTGTTTGCTGACGACTTGATTGTACTTCAAAATACAGAATCTGATTAGCAAAAATCTGTTTTTAAGCTTCATCAGATTTGCAAACAATACTATATGAAAATCTTCACTTTAAAAACAAAGTTAATGCAAATAAGAACAAAAATAATGATTAGTGTTCGAATTCTAGAACAAGTGAGCCACTTTAATTATTTAAGAAATGATATTGGCTATGATAGAAATTGTGATACTGATGTTAAGTTAGGTAAGTTCCAGACAATCAGTATTTTTAGAAACAAGATACCCTACGTCACGACACAGAATTAAAGTTTTACAAAGTTATGGCAGTCCCTGTACTGTCCTGTGGGTGTGAATTATAGACAACAACCAAAAAACAAGACAGTAATTTACAGGCCTCGGAAATAGCGTTCTTAAGAGGACTTAAAGGGTGTTCTAAACTTGACCATATAATGAATGAGGCTATAAGAGAAGAGTTACCTTGAATGAAAAATTACAAGTTTACAAAAACGGTGGAATGAACACTTAGAAGGAATGTCAAATTCCGGACTGGCCAAACAAGTCTGGAAATACAACCCTATAGGACACAGGTGAGTGGGTAGGCACAGGAAGAGATGGCTGGAGGGTTTTTGAAGACGGAACAGGCAGCAACTTGTGAAGATGATGAAGTTGCGTTATGGCTCAGCCTCACTGTCACCAATCTAGGTCAGAGCTTTTTACCGAGTTGTCAGGCCGTTTTCTTCATTATTCGTCGTGTCACCAGATCATGACAGACATTGAACTTTTCAATTTCAATACATTTTTGAGAGGTAACTTTTTATGTGAGAAGTTAACTTCTATTCATACATAATGCTGGATGCTCTCCGATATATTCAAGACAACGCATTTTTAAAACGTTTGGATTTAATTTCATTAGAAAAGTCTCTACATAATGTATAATTTTTAGTGTTAATATAATAAAATTAACTACGTTTACAATCTACGTTGTAAAAGGCAGGATAATAGTAGACCAATGGGTAAGGGGCCTGGCTTCTAATTTAATATGTTTCAGGTTCGCTTCTCGGTAGCACCATAAAATAAAGATTTTAACCAGCTCTCAGGTCGATTTAGCTTGTGGATATGATTACCCATCAATCTGGGTAGTACTCTGGGTTAATAACGGGCGGCTGAAGCACAGAGATGGCCGCACTATCTTTTTTTGCAAGTCGCACAGACATAGAAACTGGCAGCCTGCCCTGGTTGGATCTTCTAAGCTACTTTGGTGTACAAAATATGGAGCTACAAGTATTCTTATACTATGTTTTAAAAGGCATAGAAGTTGCCTACTTGATGAAAAAATTGTTCATCAAGGTTATAAAATACAAAGTAGAACACAAAATCTCTGGGAAAGTTGGTGAAGAGCACGAAGATCAACGGTGGGCAAGATATTTGCTTTAAAACAAATAATTAAAAAGAACGCCAAAGGAAGCAGAAATGTGTACTTAAGTTTTGTTGATTTACGGAAATAGTGTGCCGGTTAGTGAAGTATAGACTTAAATGCCAAATCTTTATGTAAATTCCACATTAAAGTGAGTCAGTGATAAAGATTTGCCACATTAAATTTGCATAAAGATATCATATCAAAGCAAAAATAAATAATAAATAACTGAAATTTTCACTCTAGATTAAGTTATCACATATTATCTTTTCCCGACATCGTTCAAGTGACATCTAGATAGATCTCTTATAAAAACATGGGTGTTGTATTAGAAGACGACAAGATACATACTTTGTATTTTGCTGATGACCGGATAATTGTTCTGGAAGGTTGTAGCGATTTGAGTTGAATGATTAAGAAGCTACGACCAAGGGAGCAATGGGCAATGTCTAATAAATCTCGTGAAGACTGGAGTATCTGGTATATGGAAATAAGACAGTAGAAGATTTACAAATACAGGATAGAGGAGGAATGATAGAGGAACTCAGTAAATAAAGGTATTTAAGGATAAATACTATTCAGTACACGATTGAAATAATGAAGAAGTGATAAAAAGAAGTAATTTGACCCGAAGTCTAATGAGAATAGTGAATTCAGTGTTAGGTAACAAGAATATAAATTTGTCCTCAAGTAAAAGGATATATTCGTAGTTAGGTCTCATCCAGGGTATAGCAACATGTGGGTCAGAATTATTGATGTTACTAAAAAACTGAAAATAATTTATTAGATTTAGAAATGATTATTATCGTGTAGAAGCTGCAGATATTGTAAATTAAACCAAATAAGGAAACAAGAAATAAAAACATGAGGCTAAAGTGGAAAGACGATATATTAAGAAATAGGAAAGAAACATGGTTTCGTGTCAGACGAAAGATAACCTAAACATATTATGGAATGGTTTCCACCAGAAAAACAAGAAGAAAGAGAAAGACCTAGACGAAGATGGGAGGAAGGTATAAATGAAGGGATGTAGTCGAGACAAATGCAGCGAGGACAGTGGATGGATCGGTAAGAATGGATAGTCTACTGGGAACGTAGAGACGGCTGAACCTGAAGAGCGATTCAGCAATAAAAGCAAATAATATCTGAAATGCATTTATCAACTGTACGATAATTAAAAAGTTATGCAGTCGCTTTTGAAATCATTTGACATTTGTTTAACTTGCGTTTGTAATATAATAAAATGAGAAAATTCGAATTTCGTGCATTTGTTTTTTTTTTGAAAAAATATAGCAAACCATTAAAAGTAAAATCTGCGTACCTAATGATTTTAATATGATGTTATGGTTTCGCAATAAGAGTATAAAAAAGATGTAAAATGAAAAAGTACACATAGAACATTGAATACATTTGAATTTGTTCCAATGAAGCAAAAGATAAATATGTATTGCTTACCTGTCCGTGCGTATTTCGTTTCTGTACCGTAAAAAATAGTTTTAATATTACTAAATATTAAAAGACAATTAGAAACATAAGGATCTGAACTTACAGGCGCAACATTTCAATCAGAAACTTAAGGGTTTTCTTAATTCTAACCTGATACTATTGTTGCTTTGAAATCGTAAACAAATAACTGCATGACAACCATGCCAACTATATCCGGAAAACTATATGTAAAATCGTTTAGTTGTATGTACATATAATAGAAAGAGGAGTTTCAACATTTGAACTACTTTGTATTAACATTTGGATCGTTTTACTGGAGCGAACACTTATTACATAGATACATGTACCTACACAGAAAGCTTTATACAATAAAATAGCATTTAAGATTGACAAAAATTTGTATATTAATGCCGCCTTGGGTTCGAATCCTTATTTTAAATAGTTTTATATGTATAAGTAGCAACATTATATAAAAAAACACAATTCGACCGACAAAGATATAATGGTTGTAATTATTTTTCAAAGAACAAGCATCACTTCTTTCTTTCACTTTACTGTGCTTTTCTGTGCTTCAGTAAAAGCACAGTACTTCAGTGGTTTTTCGAAATTGTTGAATTTCCACAGATACAAGTAACTGAAGCAACTAAAAAACTTAATATTCTGAAATTATAATTTTCTTATCAATTCCTTTTTCCTAGAGGAATTAAGTAGGTTTTATTTGGGCGATCAGAAGATTTACGCTCTGCAGACGACATGCTTACTGTTTCACACCATGCTTTTAGACTCCACTCACAGAAGGGAAAGATAAATCTACAACAGAAAAATCGAAGTGAATGTAAAAGTGAACACAAACAAAACAGACAGCTCTGCCTAAACAGTCAAAACGAATCTCTGCATAAACAATCAGCCCATGAAGACTAACATAGAGTTTATTTACTTTTTCCCAGAGTAAAATCTGTCCTATCATGTTACTGAGTGACTTGGAAAGCGACACTCGTCCATGTCTTTATAAAAGATGTCTGTGCAGAATATGTGCGTATTTTGGCTAGACCAGATCGCCAGCACAGAACTCTGGAGAAGGACGAACCAGAAAACGATTGAAAAAGAAATTCAAAGAAGAAAGTATGATTGCCTGGGCCATACACTGAGAAAAAAAAGCAGACGAAATCTCACGACAAGCCATTGATCAGAAACCACAAGGCTCTGACTACAGAGGGTGACCGAAGATCATATGAGAAGAACAATCCTCGAGTAGTCTGTGAGTAAGATGCAGGAAAATACTTATGGGAAGAAATTAAATAAACAGCCAACAACCGGGAATATTGTGGACTCCCTATGTTACGCAATGGAATTATTGAATTTACACACACACACACACACACACACACACACCTTTAATTCTTCATTAAAATTATTGTCCGGGCCGTGGTCCTGTTGTTATAAATCCAGATGTTTCGACTGCAGCTGCGGCAGCCATCGTCAGTGGGTCTTCCATTCTGCTCCTCCCTCTAGCGACTGACGACTCAGGTTGGTCTAACGCAGATTATAATTATTGTTAGAAAGTTAACCTCGCATTTCGTCTACCTATTAAAGTAAAGAGTACTGTTATATCTATATCCATATGTGTTCATACATCCATTTCACAACTAAACGATGTCGTTTAGAAACTATGGAATACCGATAGTCTAAAATATATTTGGAAAAAATCATCTGTCGATTTTCAATTTATATTGGACACCTTGCCCTTCCAATTTTCAACTCTGTCTCCAATGACGGTGTTACCAGCATTCTTTACTACGTTTGTTCTTTCTATCCAGCTTGTGTCTGGTGTTTCCCGATTACTTCTTCCCACTGACTTCTACTGTAGCATTTGACTGGAAATGCACACGCTTCCCGCTATTCGAAAATGACCGATCGATTCAACTGCCTAATCCTCACATTGTCAGTTTCCGAGAACGAAATTTGCAAAACGTTTCTGTTTTAATAGTGTCTCTAAGTAGCCTTCTTGTAATCTATACCCTAACCGTTTCAATAATTTTCTGATCCGTTCGTGAGTGTCCATACTTTCCTTACTGTCGTTTAATGACATATAAAATAATAAGATTGCCATAAGTATGTCATTAAATAACGATTTAGTGTTATTATTAAGTATTCAACAGTAATCTTACTGTCATACGACCTTGTGTATATTCTTCCTTTATTAGGGAAGCATTTAGCTTCTCCTATGTAGACTATGTATTATTATTGATCTGACTTGCTCTTCTCTTGACAGACTTTAATTAAAACTTTCAAAATTAGGTTAGATAACATACGTAACGGTCTTCCTTCGGGTTTTCAGCGATACAAAATTTTTTGTGTACGACTATCACGCATTTGTTAAAGTTTTCCTCTCCAGTTCGCCTTGTATTTCTGGACTTTCTCTTATAATGGCTTCACGTTCAGTACGTCCCGTACGGTTTTGTTTCTTGTCCTGAGGTCTGTTGTAAAAGTAACAACGCAGCCGTCCCGGTAGACTGCAGCTTACTGTAACACATTAAGTCACCTGGAATGCGATCTGTTTGGTTTACAAAGAAGGTAGTATTGACCAGCACTAAGCTTCACCCCCCATTGTTGCCTCAGGATGTTATTCCAAGTATCGTTTCCACGGGTAATCATTTCCTCTTTGCATCTCCTTTCAGTGCCTAACTGAGCGGGTTGCTCAGTAGTGGCAACCCTTAATTACAAACGGCTCGCCTCCGGGCAGTCAAACCTATCGACCACACCAGCGTTCCTCAAGCTCCTGCGGGCGATGCCTTAAGGGAGCTAATGAGGCGCGCCTCAGGCTGGAACAATACCTTGGACCATCTGCTCCGTGCCATACACGCCCATCGTGTATTCGTGGACCGCTCCATAAGACTTTATGCCAAGCGAACGACCGAGCTGCACCGTAAGAAACTGGCGTCTATCGGGCTCCGGGCTGGACAACTCACGCACACAAACCAGGGCGCAAGATGCCCCATGCATCTTCTGTCTGTTTGTCTATCTCATTTCTCTCCTCATACACGGCAATCGTGTACAGGAGGCCCGCATTCTAAGTCCTTGTGCCGACCAAACGACCGCGCTGTACCATTTGAACCTGGCGTTCATCGAGCTACGGTCCGGACAACTCACACAAACCAGTGAACAAGACGCCCGTGCATATTTTGTCTGTCTATATTCTTTAATTCGTATAAGAAAAAGCATTTTGATATTCGGAGACTGTTTACTTTTGCCGTTGTTGATGTTCTTGTTTAACTGCTGAGTAGCATAACTGGGAGTTGTGAGCGAACTCGCTCTCTAATCTGACTTTAGCAGTTACTCCACATATGGCGTGATATTAAAATAAAAACAGAGTTGGCAGTAGTTCTTGAGATAAATTTTAAAATAATCTGTTAATGCAATGTAGCTCATATATATTCTAAAAATAAACTATATGTGATGATGAGTGATAAAGTCTAGACGACTGGACATCACAAATAATGAGGAAAAACAAAGTCCATGTGGAACACTTATCAAACGTTAAAGTAAGAAAAACATAAAAAGCTTGTTTAAAAACATAAAAGCATAAAGTAATGTACTAAAAAGGGGATAATAGCGAACTATGCCAGTGAATGGAGACATTCCTCATAAGTCTTCATGTGACAAGAGAAAAAAACTAATAAACAATTATGGAGAAAATAAAAGAGAATGTAAAGTCTGTAAAAGTGAGGGAGGGGGAGATAAGGGTAATTTCTCACAACTGCGGTTTGAATAAGATTATTAAATGAAAATAGATTCGTATAGACAAACATCAACAGATGAAAATATTTTTATTTCTACAGTATAACAAACATTTCTGTCTGTTAAGGAATAAAACAAAAGTAAAAGCGTTAAAGACGGGGGACTGAAAATAATTGCCTGTATTGGGTCGTGAGACTTAATACAACTGGCATTCGTCTATTGAACTGGGTAAGTTGCCAACAATTCTTTGATGACATATGTTGCCAAACTGTCTTGTTCTGTGTGCCTATTTTAGCTACGCCAATGCGCAAACTATCGTACTTAATACCAAAAGTGCATTATTTATTGCGTTACGAGCGAGTCTTATATAATTTTGTTGTATTTTGAAAAAAATTGTGAACAAAACATGTTCATGTATGTATCATTTAACTCGATTAGAAAACATGACATGAGCAACTAATAAGTTTCTCTGAAAATATATTCTTAAACAGACCAGAGCAGACCAAATGTCAGTATTAATAGCATACTGCACATAAACATTACACAATAATACTTATTATTATTATTATTACTATTAATTATAATTATTATGATAATAATACTGATTATTACGATCATTGTACACTTTTAATTTATGTACACTATAATAGTAAATACAATAATATTAGTTTCATTTACATGCAGATGACATAGCATTGCTGGGTACCAACACCAACTGCCTCTCCGAGATCCTGAAAGTACTAGAAAAAGCAGCCAAGGTGGGACTTGTCATAAATAAAGATAAAACTAAACATATGGTCAATACAAGGAATAAAACGACGTGGAGGTTTTTCATTCATGTGGCGCATGTATTGCACTTCTGACAAAAAACATTAATTTTTAGGTAAAAACCTTTACCTTCGGCTAATACAGTTTTCGCTAATTGTGAGCTTTGTCAAAGGCGACCGATATATAATCTTTTGTGAAGCCAAAAACTTTTTTAATAGCATAAAAAAATGAAAGCTTTATGTTATAGGCTACACGGAGGAATTACATATTCCACTTGAATTACTGAAGTGTAACTACACAAGTTTTAAACAGGACGACGCGACGCCGGAAAACAAAGGCCGTGGCGACGATTCTGTATCGCCCTCCTGTAAACTTCTGTTTACACGAACTTTGCCGTCGGCATGTTGCACGAGTTTATCAGTAACAAATGAAGGCGCCCAGTACGGTCTTCATCATGGATGTTTCTATGACCGTCAGAGAACTCCCAACATTTCTGAACGTTAGGGCTATCGTCATTCGTCACATTTTCTTCATAAATATCCGTAATAGGCGATGAACTTCTGTCGCTCTTTACTTTTATCGCGTGCAAAAGTCTTATCACATTTGGAAGAATTTTCAATGAGATTTCCCGATTTTAGTAATGTTACTGTCTGTATACACGAAGTAGCAATGAAACTCTGTGTTCATTAGACTCATCATAACCAAACTAACATCCTGCGCATGTCAGATGTAGATCATGTTACTTGCGCAGACGTTGAGCGCAATGGGGCCGTATTTTCTCGTAAATTTCAACGTAGATGTCACACGTGACTAACTTTAACCATTTACAACAGCTTTTCCTAATAAAGAAACAATAATATTTTTTTTTTACGTTAAAGCTAAAGGTCGCTTATTGACAGCGTTAAGGAATCAGGCCGCATGTTTAAGTCATATGGTATCCAAACAGAATACCTTTAATGTTTCCAGCTGATGAGGCCTGATCTCATCAGGCACTAGTTGGGGTTGGGATTAGAGTCCGGCTGCTGTCATCGGTCTTCGATGTATCGCTTACCATTGAGCCATACGAACTGACGAAACGTGTAACAAATATTTATTTATTTTATTTTGTGGTTTCCACAATCTAGTAGTTTCTTTGAGCCAAACAATACATCTTCTTCTTCTTATTGCAAACATCAATTAACATGCAAACTGCATGTTACGTACGGAACCCAATGTCTCTTTTGAAGACCAACATAAACCACCCCCGTATAATTGTAATTAAAAGCCTTCACTGATATCCGGTTTTCAGTAATTTTTACAGCGCGCTCCTTGCTTCCCGTATTCTTGCATTCAAGTTAAGTTAGAATCTTCAATCCCTTTCATTCCCTGTGTCTGAATTGCTTTGTCTCACTTTTATGTCATCTCTTACTTTTCACTACCATATGTAATTTGTAGGGCACCACCACTGTTTTACAGACTTTCATTGATTTTGTTTTCAAATGATTTATTTAGTTGATTGTAACGTCTTCAGTTTCTACGTCAACATTACTTGATGATATATGTCATGTCTTGCTGAAATTTATCTTTAATTGTTATGGTGTATTTCTTGTCTAATTGCTATACCTATAAGATGAGCATCATCACTGTCCTGAGAGACAATTGCCTGGTGGTCCGCGGAAACGAGACTGGGAGAAGAAAAATACTTATTGACAGTAACAGTAACTGTTATTCGTATACGAGGAACACTCAGAAAGTTAGTAGCACTTGCCCATATTCTTTTTTATTAAAAGGATACTTGGATAAATAGTTGTTGGCGACACTGGCAAACTTTCCTTTCCGTCGGCTGTAGAAACGTTTCCTACAAAACATGACACATCATTTGCAAGTAGCGTCCAAATTAGAAATACATGTTGACTGGTTCCTGTAGGCAAGGAGCTGTATGTAACCCCATTGATATTCATCACCAGTTGAGGAAAGTGTATGCAGACATATAGCCACACGAAGGTATCAAGGACGACTACCGGGAGGGAAGGTCATCAACTTCGACAAAATTGATGACAAAGCTGAAAGCCTTCACCAATTGTTGCTTGCAAACAGCCGAATCACAGAGGACAAGATTATAGTTGAAAAGGTGTTTTCGGAAGAAAATGTGAACTGTGTCTCTGGGTACGCAATGTTAAAAAATCTGCGGGTATCATTTGGCACTCGTCATGCGGGTAGCACTTGGCACTCCTTGAAAAATTTGAATGGGAAGAATGGAGTGGGGATACCCTCCTTACAGTCCTACCTGACCTTGCGCCGTGTGATTTCAATGAAAGAGGTCCTAGCGAAGCGGAAATATCACATTGATGAAGAAGTCCAAAATGCAATGAGGGACTGGTTGACGAACGTTGAACGCGAATTTTTCAGCAATAGCATCGAAAACATTGCTATGATAAATGTTTAAATATAAATTTGTAGATATTTGGCAAACAATATCTAACAATACAAACGGATATTCCTAAACAAACGTTTGAATACAGGCAAGTGGGTAGGAGAGATCGTGGAAGATCCTGAAACAAATTGTCAGAGACTCTGTGAAGTCGGAAGGGCTATAGCCCAAGCCATGTAGTGAAGAAGAAGAAGAAGAAGAAGAAGAAGAAGAAGAAGAAGAAGAAGAAGAAGAAGAAGAAGAAGAAGAAGAAGAAGAAGAAGAAGAAGAAGAAGATATTTGTCAATTCAATATAGTTTTGCAATTCTGTAGATAAGTAGATCTTTAATTGTAATTTCAGATAGAGTAAAAACTTCATAAATATTCAATATATTGTGTTTCATGCAAGTGCAACTAACTTTTTGAGTGCTTCTCGTAGCTTCGTTTTACAAATGGCATTTGCAAAGTTCCTGTGCTTACGTTGTGTAGTACAGGTATTACGACTAAGTTAAAAAAAGCATATCTCCATCTTAATAAGTTTTGCCAAGTTTCTACCTTTCCGCATTGGACCGTAATCGTCTAGTCGTGATAAAAAGTGTGTGATAAAAGAGACTCTCAAACCGATTTTCTTCTACACGAAACAGCTTTATCCCTTTGATAACATCTTTCCTCATTTATAAAAGATTTTCTACGAACATTGTTAACTTTAAACTTACACTCTAGCGTGATATTTAACTGCATGAAGTTCTGAGACTGCTTACATACGCATTTCTAAGGCGTTTTATTCCATCCCAACGATAACGCTACAGTCACTATTGAGTTTCATAATTTTATAACATTTAATAACTAAATATTAGTTTTTAACACGGTACCTCAGTATAGAATTCCACGTTGGTTTCATCATTTTTGGTAATAGCTGAGTGTCAGCTTTACGATTCACTATCACTAGTCACTAGTTTGTTGTCTTGTGTGTGTGTGTGTGTGTTTTCAAAACGTAAATTTCCGCATCTGTTTTCAAAACGTTTTCTGCATCTGTCAATTCTGAATTTCTACCTATTCCCGTTCAACAACTGGTTTTTCTCTAATTTGTGATACATTTTTCTAATCAGTTTCTTCTCTTTCATCCAGTACCATGTTAATTTCATCCTTCCAATTCCTCCTGGGTCTTCCTCATTTCCTCCTTTCCTTTGGCTTCGAGTGTTTTAGTAATCTGCCTTATCCACCCTTTGCGTATATTCATTCTGTAGAAGCTGTCTAGTTTGTATATCTTCGGTCAAGTTTTAGATTAAAGTTTCTATTATCTTCTTCCATTCCTAACTATGTCGTTTTTTTTTCTATCAGGGAATAAACGATTCGCCTGTTTTGGTCTCAAAGGAAATGCATTCATTTCAACCAACGCTTTTTAGGACTTCTTACACTTCTTTGTCCAATAGGCTTGTGTTGAAAAATTTCGTTAGGTAACCTGCAATCCGGCATCCTATTCATGTAAACGATCCATAACTTCTTTGTTTACTGCAATACGATCTTGGATATTTAAAAGGTTTGACTCTTTGCTCATGGCTTTATTGTCGTGTCTATCTTTTTGTGTGCAGCCCTTAACAGATCGCAAGAATCTCTTCTCCGTTGGCTGTACCCTACTCAGACGTGTCTTCATCGGAACCCAAGTTTCAGAACAATGCAACAACACTGGCACAACTATCTTGGATGTTGAATGTTTTCAATTCTATGCGTGTGGCTTCACTGTAAAATCTATATCTTCGGCTGCAGGAGATAACAGATCACAAGAATCTCATTTCCGATGACTGTGTATCTTACTAAAATGTTTCTTCACAGGAACATAAGTTTCAGAGACGCACAAAAACACTGGCACAGCCACAAGCTTATAAAACTTTAGTCGAGCTTCTTTCCTTGTTGTCTTTGATGATGCCTGACGAATGCATATTGGCTGAGGCTTGTCCAACTTATGATCACATTATGATCTACGCCAAAGTGATTTCACAACCAAGATAGCATAAATGTGACATCTGCTTTATACTTGTATTATCTAATACAATTTTCGTTCGCCAGGGATATTTTCCCGCAAAAGGCACAGTTTTTGTCTGCCGCACAGAAAATGTTATGTTGTAATTCGAACAAACTTGTAACTGTCTACCTTGTGTCTTCTTGAAATTATCTTGGTTCGCCTCTAAAAGTTAATCTCTATAGAATTTAAGTGTTATATCTTTTTTATTCTGTTACCTCCATTAACGTATTTTTATGACCTCTCCATAACGTCTGTATCTAACAGTAAAGACGACAGTTAATTGTTTTATCTCACCAGAACTACGCTTTATTTAAGAACGAAAGATTTACAAGCTGGTGAATTTAATGGTTTTACATCTGATAATCCCGGCCGTGAAAGCTTACGTTTCGTATAAGTCCCAGCACGTTTAGTAAGACGTCAATCGTGACATGTGAGTGGAATCAATAAACTTATAAACTTGACACGAAGTTTAAGAACACTCTTCATCAACACCGTGACATCGAACCGATTCAGTTGATCCACGTTCTTGATTTAGCTATAAGACGCAAGAGAACAAACCGTCCATTTACCGAAGTGTCCAAAAAATCGGAACTAAGAGCAGCAGACTAATTAACAAGTTATGTTACGACAAATTAACTTAAAAACAATTTTGACACTCGTAGACGACTGGCTGTTGAAGAAAAAACGTTGTTACAAAGCCGCGGTAATCTTACCTGTTGCTTCTGCGTCTTAATAGTATTTCCACAGTCGATACAGGGGCGAGCGTGCGCGTTATGCTGTTCTCATCCCTGTCACGTATTATATTAAACAGAAGTAAGTCTTTATGTACGAGACGTTAGCCTTATGGCGTGCGGCAAAGCGAATAACGGTCATCTGGTTACCATTAACGTAGTGGGTAGATTTCAGCAGCCACCCCAGAGATTCAGCGATACATTTTGACACTGCGTTACGAATTAAAATACCGAAACACTATTGTTAATAAATTACCATATAAAATTAATACAGTATTGAATTCATGTATCTCAATTACACGATGTAATTAAAATACTTCAGATAACCAAAATATTGTAATACACAGTTGCGTACAAAAGATGGTATCTCTACAAAGTTGGTTACATCTTTAGGCTAGTTGAAAGATTTCAAATTGTTTTAAACGTTTTAGTTTTATGTGTAGCAATGACGTTTGAAATATAAAGTGATGAAATCGAATAACTACGGAATTCTCAGGTGATTATTACGCGGTATTATTAACTCGATTGTCGGAAAGTACTGCTGACTTTAACAATAGTGAAGGCATTGTTGCCGTGCTATTGGGTCGTGGTCTAACGCTGTTAATTTGAACAGACGTTTCGACCCTACCACTGGAGGGTATCTTCAGTGTAACGATTAAAAGGTAGCTGGGACGGTGTACACCAGTTTCCACAGTACTGTGGCAAAGATTCGACAGCCTTATAGCCCACCAATGAGTCATAACTTTAACAGCATTGGTGAGTCAGTTTTGATGGAAACTTTTTCAGGAAAAGAGGATGAGAAGATGGAAAAGAGTCGCAGAGGACACAGAAGGGTGGAGGCGTGTTGCCATGGAGGCCAGCGTTCCATGTGGGCTGTGGTACCATAGTGTAAGCGTTGGTGAATCAAATTCAGGCTATGCCTTTATTCTCCATGCAACACATTAATAACATTACTCTCGACCCATCGATTGCTAATGTGCAAGACAATAATTCATCACAGTGTAATTAATTATCACACAAATGTCTTCCCGTTGTTAAGAGCTAAAACGACAACAAAATTTCACTGAACTCCACTAGGTGGATCGTACATCTGTTATCTTCCTGGGTAACGTGAGGGGAAAACTACACTTTTAAATTTTCGATCCTACATCTACACTTATGTAGTTTGTGCACTAAACGCTATTTAAACATTTATTAAATTTTTTTTAGTGGCGTTATTAAATCCATCTTGTCAACAATACGTGTAAATATAACTAAACTGTTAAAAGATGTGGTCTCTCCCCTCCGATTATATATATATATATATATATATATATATATAAATTTGTGATGTTATTCAATTTCTTTCTTCTGCAAGTAGTATAATTCATATATTCCTTTTAACACCTGACGCACGTTTCACTGAAAAATATCAGTTTCTTCCTCTTCTTCCCCTCTATTTTCTTCCATTTCCTTTTCCTTCGCCAATTTTTTTGACAATCCTCTGGTGTGCATATTGTAACCTTTCGCAATCGCCGCTAGACTTTCGTATTTCCCTCTCTTCTAGTCCCACCGGTTGGTCGTCAATTTGTTACGTGCTGAACGTCCGTCTAATCTTAGACGTGTATGAGTATAATGGGTGTAACGTGTCTTCTCTATACGTCGTCGCTTTAGAACGTAACTTACGCAGATTTCGTCCGTTGCGAACGTACGAATAACCAGGTCTCGATGTTCTTACCCGTTGTTCACTAGGGGTGTGAAAATCCCGGGTGGCGCCAAATTATTTTATTAAAACAATTAAAAAAATTTTAAGTTTGTATGACAAGCGCAGCTCAGACGGTTTGAAGAATTCAATTTGTTCCCGCCTCGCCTTGGCCGTCTGGATTGGGCCAGTAGTTAGTTGCGTTGGCTGTGCGATCGCTCGTCGTCAATACTACCTATCTGCTAAAATGTACACAAATTATTATCCACCTCCTAAAGAAATTATAACACATTGGTTACACTCAGTACTTATTTATTTTCGGTTAACGATTAATTATTCAGTTAATACAAATTATGTTTTCTTTGGCAATACATTTGCACCGGTAGATTATATGAGACACATCTCTGGGGTTTGACAAATCGATCTTTGAACTTAACAACAGATATTCAGTAATGGCGTCTGTTGGAATTGTACACAAAATTATTATTGTTCGATCGTCTCGGGTTCTTGAGACTGCGTTAAAAGGATTATTAATGATTACAACAATAAAAATACACACCCTTACATCAGTTAAACTAAAATAATATACTGTGTAGTTATAATTTGTTTATTGGAGTGTAGTAAAAGTGTTACAAAACATCGCTAACTAATGACAGGTTAACTTTGCCAGTTGATAAATTTTCAGTGTCTTAGTTTTTTAATTTAATCTTTGAAAGTAATTATGTGCAGTTTAGTGAGAGTTCAGCTTTCAGTGAGGAATAATTAATGTGAGTTTATTCGGAAATTTGGGGTAATTTAATAGATACTTAACACTTCAGTAGGCTGGATGAACTCAGTTGATCTGGTAATAATGAATTAGGCTGCAATCATATTTAATTTTCAATGGTTCGGGGCTTCGGGCATCCTTTTCAAGTTAATCGGCAATATATTATTTTCTTTTTTCTTTAATTCGGCTTCGACATCAGTTCAATGGTTTCAGCCATCGTCTGCTTCCTTGGTGTTCACTTGTTAGTAATTTCGTTTGGTATTTTGATGGTTTAATTAACAATTTTGGTCATTCGAAAACTGGCGTCTATTCAACAAGAGCGTCATATTACGAGTAAAGAAATCTAACGGTAAATTAGTAACCAAACGACTGTTGTCATAGTAACCAATCAATCCTGATTGGTTAATTCTTAAGTATCCTATTGTTATCAAATTTGAATTTTTTATTCAAAATAGCTGTATATCTTCTTATTGATTATATTCTTCTGTCCTCTTCCCTACATATTAAATATTATCACCACTGTTATTATTTCCTTTCAAAGATTAATTTGGTACCACATAATGTATGGTTTTATGAAATATCAATGTTTGTACATTTATGTTAATATTTGGTAATTACAGTTCTCCTTTAAATTAAGTTCTTATTCTAATATTTTTCCTTTAAACTGATTTACAAATTATTCTCGGCTATTTACTCGCCTTGAATTTATTAACTTTCTGGTTGTTTTTATACAATTTGCAATTATTTGTTATTGATAGTTATACATTTCCTAGGCCTAAGTAGCCATTGATTATTTTTACTTAATATATTCTAATTATATTTCATTTTATTACAAAATGTTTTGTTCTGTTGTTATAATTGATTCGTTTAGTGGTTGTTGTGTCTTGAATTTGTTTGTGTTCTGATTATGTGTCAAGCTTACTTTCTATATCTTAATACCTAAAATATAACAATTAGGCCTATGGGCTGTAAGCTTCCTTCAGCCATATCCTATCCATAAAATTAAAATGAACAATTCTTTTACAAGTTATTAGTTACTGTTGGTTTAACATACATTTCATTCTTTTACTATTATTTTGAGTGAGAACATCATCAATTCCTTCAAACTTACTTAATTTATTTTCCCTTATAACATAGGGTGTTTATTAATTACATTCTTAATTTCTTAATTCTTTACTAATCCCTTGCTCCATTCCATGTTAACACAAATTGTTTATCTTACATGGGCTTTCTCCCCTGAATAACATCGTATCCTTTATCTATCTCTACTCTAAATACTATTTCTAACTAACCTTAACTATATAATTTTTTATAAGCTCACTGTTAAATCATTTATTGTTTCATCATTGATTTATTAAGTGTTTTCTTATCTATTACTATCTTTTTAATCATACTATCATTTACAATATCTTTTTTCACCCATCACTTTCACCTTTAATTAATTGGTGTTTATCACTGATACACTCATTATTTTGGGGTATTTACACCTTCACTATTATCACTTGTTAAACTTTTTATTTTAAACGTTTATTGGTGGGTAATCCTTATTATTATTTTTCTTTGTCACTTATTTACTTTCATTATATTTCTCACTATCTCACTATGTTTACAAATTTTATTTATATCTAATAAGTTCATGTCTTCTTCTAGATTTCTTACTTACATATACTACTAATTCGTGGGTTAGTGTATTTTTATTTAACGGTGTTTTATTTATTATGAATTACATTTGTCACTTAGACAATACTAATATTTCTTTTTTATATTTGTTATTCATTGGTTTCGTTTCCTTTATGATATTTGATGGTATCATCTCCCCCTTCCCTATTCTACACTATTTGTCTGTGTTTTATCACCTTGGTTCACTTTGTTTTCTTTGGTTTGTTCCATTTTTAAATTCATTTTTCTTCTCCTTCACTTCCATCTTGTTTCACTTTATTTTGGTTATTTTCTGGCCAATCTCTGGGGTTGGGTCAATGCCATTTGTCTGTCAGTCTAGTTTGTAATTTTTATTTAATAATCACCTTTGGTTTACTATTCTTCCTCCTTCACTCTTAATTACATTTACTATTTTTATTCTCTTTATTATTTATTTATTAAAATATATTATTTCTTAGCATTTCTTACATACTTATAGATAACAAATATGATCTGGATTTGGCGATGTTATAATATATATATATATATATATAGCAACATAACATATAGTTAAGTAATGGGTCAATAAATTGTACTTTGTAAAAAAGTAAACCTGACACGTGTTTGTGAATGAAGTGGAAGAGAGGATAAACAGCTAAGACCGGGAGAACAAACATAATTCTTTATAATAACTAATAATTCAATAATTCAAGTTCATGAAGTCTTTGAAACGTCACTCCCTTTATTAATTCAAGTGTCGGATATAAAGAGCAAAAAGGGATTCAGTGTTCGCTGGGAGGGGATAGTGTGAAGTCGTCGATATAGTTGACGTGCACAATACTCGAGAACCTCAGGTGGCCTAATGGCATCTTCAAAAACGTAAAAGAAAATTAAAATAAAAAGTATATTCGTGAGCGTTTAACGAATAGGGCGATTATGTATCCACGTTTAAGTCCAATGCACGGGTACTGTCAAAAAAATATAAGGGTTTACAAATAGATTAATATTCACTACAATAACCAATATAATTGTTTTTCGGGAATTTGCAATGTATAGAGCAATTTTATTGCCGCGTTAAAATCTAAGAACACATTTAGACGAAAGTCATACATTTTGAATCGTTTAATACGATATACAATTTTATTCAAGTTAATACATATATAAATTTAAAAACTTTAAAGATTTTCTGTATCTAAAAATCTTTTGTGTAAATATGAAAGCCAGAAGCTTTGTACTAAAAGCTTTTCTGTAAATCTATAAAAGTAGAAAATTGTATCTAAAAGCCAGAACCGTTGCAAGTTAGAAGATGTAAATGTGTAAGCGTTTCAAGCGTCCTTGCAAGTGATGAGTGGACGAACAACATCGAATAAGGGTGTTTACTGTGCGTTATTCACGTTTGTTCCTTGTCCCAAGGTTTAAATAGTTATCAAATTCTGAGTGACATTTTAATCTGAAGATACTAATGTGAGCTTGTTGAGCTTCAAACTCATCGTCCGTTAGTTATCAGTGGCAAGAAAAAAAAAATTGTATATTAAATTCAAACAAATTGCAGCACCATACGCAATGAATTTTTGTAGTGTCCACAAAACAAGAATTTGTTTGTATTGGTGATTTTACTACTTACTGTTAGATAATTATATGATACTTATTGGTTTTATATGATAGATAATTACATTTTTATATAATATAATTGCTATTTTTATATAACAGACCTACAATTTTTAACTTTATCATGCAGACGGGTACGCAATTAGACTAGACAATCTAGCTGCATTAACCGGACATAACGCACTCATTAATTGTGGTTACACAGAACCGAAAACGAAAACTGATGAGTGTCACTATTAATAATACACCCTAAAAATTAACACTTTACAAATTTTTCTAATTCAATGTTTTTTTGATACTATTCTGAAATGGGGGAAGCGTGATGGTAAAATCGTGAAAAATCATTACATAAATGTAAAAATTGAGAAAATACAAGCCGAGCCAACTAAATAACACAAAAATATCTTAATTTTAGATACTATTACTTATCACGTTCAACATGCGTTTCTTTAGTTAATCAATTAATCGTTCGTTAATAAATAGTTATACGAGGCAATTATTGTAAGCGGTAGATAAATTTCATTTATAAGTTATTTTGATTAATTATTACAGATACGTACATTACAAAAATTAAAATAAAGAAAATAAACACAGATATTTGTGTACAACAAATTATCACAATCATCATAAACATCATCATTAGCATTTGTCTGCCCAATAATAAGTGAATACATCCCACTCATCTTCATGTACTTTCTCTCTACAGCACACTTCCTTTGATCAGGCCATTCTACGTCATGAACTCCTAACGTATCGTAGCATACAATCCAGCAGACATGATAACCGTTCGCTGTTTCTTCGCCTATCCAAATGCCCTGCCCAATATCATTGTATTGTCTGAATTCTCTAAATAGAGCCTATCTAACTTTGGTTGGTTATTAGTTTAACTGTTTTGCTTTCCGTTTTGTTAATCCTAGCTTAGTTTTTCACCTTATCCTCGTTAAGCCGTAATTCCATAAATCTGATCCTATTCCAAGGCTTCTCTTGAAGATGATTATGAGTATAGTTCTCCTTCACAAGACCAGCTTAACAGCGTGTTGGACGATGCCCGAAGGGAGGGACCAGGAACCTTCTCTTACAAGTGTTCTTCGCCAACACAAAATCTTCTCCTCGAGTAACGAACCCTCTCTTCCCAGTTGCAATTGGCTATTTGACAGGTCATGTGAGCAGCCGTTGATCATTACAGGCTCCTCCACACTAGATGTAGACCCTGCTACCGATACACACCATTCTGCTAAACCAATGTTACCTCCAAGTTGCCTTGGAAAACCCCAACCTGGCAACCTGGCGACTGGAAAGAGCCCGTGTTATGGGAGTTGAAACGGCTAACCCCTAAGGAGAAAAACTGAAGAAGAAATAGAAGCACAAAATTATGTACAGTTATCACAGAGAGGGTGTTGTGCGCTCGCGTTTACCAGTGATTGAGAACATAACAGACTGCGTTTACTTACCGCCGGAATGTGAAGCGTTACCAACAGATCATTACTGCTGCTCAACATTCGTACGCCAAAATTTTAAATTTAATCCATTATGATATCTAAAAGTCGATCCTTTTTTTAAATAAATTAACATTCATGTTAATTTACCTAGCAACACTTTCCTAATCGGCAACCTTGCAAATTTTTTAAAATCTGCCAACATAGAGATGTTAAAAAACAAGCTGTACGCACATAAATGAAACACACTGCGGGAATAATGTATGTCCCAATATAAAACTACTGTAAGTTCCCGTTAACACAGTTTGCTACCGTCGTTTCACTTTCCCAAAATTTACACTTAATACGAACGTTTGTTAATAACCTACGTTCAATTATTATTAAAACGTAAGATTCGTTATTTGTATTACTGACAGGTCAACAAAGGGTATATGTAACTTTAAGAGAAATAAATCATTCGAAGGTATTAAATAATTCCTTTAAAAGCGTTTATCGTTAAAGAATAATAGGAATGGTTCGAAACAAACAAAACAAACGGTAACAAAACAATAATCAAAATTTAATTAAGTGTACGAGCGAAATGAGTTCGCAGTATTAACTCGACCGATTGTCATTTGTCTGTCTGTTTGGTGGTGTGTCTCACGATACCGTTTGAAGCCCCAACCGACTTTCAAAAAAACTGGGAAGCGCGTCCACACTTTTACCTTACAGACCCCTGTTGTTTTCGAGATTGATCCCCCGAAAAATAGGGGGTCAGAAGGCAAAAATGTGAGATGTCAAAATTATAAAAAAATTGCAAAATACCTATCTGGAATGATAAATTAAAGAAAGTTTTAAACGAAATCTGAATGTAGTGTTCATTTTTGGGAATTTCAAAGTTTTTGAAACCAGGGCCCAAAAAATGGATCAAAAGTTCAAAACAACTTTAAAAATCCAGTCGGGTATTATGCTAAGAGATTATTAACCTAAATCCGACTATAACTGTCACTATGAAAACTATTTTAACTTTAAGCGAACGGCGGGCAAAAATTGAACTCAAAATTTTAAGAAAATCATAGATGTCTATGTAGGGGGATGAAGTTATGAGGCAAATTATTAATAAACAAAAACTAGATGTCTTTAATAATTTGGCAGAATTAATACCAACACTGCTTGAAAATTTTGGATCCTCTTCAAAAAAAGTGTGTAAGCTATGTTTACAAAAAGAAAATATTAAATATTGTTATTTGTTATGTGTATTTGTGACATGTTATGTGTTATGTGCTATGATTAGACATAGGTCTGTAGATATCTTTTAGAAAGTTTCATAAATTTAAAAGCTAGGATTAAACTATGCCATTTAGGCGTCATGATTGTAAACTAAAAAACAAAAAACAAAAAAAAACAATCCAGTAGTTTGGAATTTTCAGTGTTAATTGTATGATTTTCTGCCTTATATTGTTATTTTACTAAAACAATAGCAGAGTAATTGCGGTTTTTCTATTTTTTTTCTTGATAACTGAAGAATTATATAATATTGACATTTACAAATGTATTTCGTTCAAACTAGTTAGCGAACTTTGCAGCTCAGAGAGCTTAAAATGTATTCAGTCAAAATGTATGGGTTTCGTCAGTAAAATGCATAAGTTTTGAAATGAGATACCACTTTTCCTTAATTAAGTACGGAATAAGCCATTATTACACAGCAGTTAGAAATTAAAAAGTAGGCCTTCCGTAGTACACCATTGTACACGTACACATACACGACACTTGGACAACACGTAGTACATGTTCTGCGCATGTCAGTAAAATTACAAACTATTTACTACACCCACTTAAATATAAATTCACTTACATTCAAGTAAACATTTTCTTTTGTTATAGGGGGAGGGTGACAAAGATGAGTGCAGCAAGTGGTTGGAAGAGAATAAAGGCAAAAATATTTTTGTGGGCGCGCACGCGCACACACGAGTTCAAACTGCAAACTGTTGTGCTGAGATAGGATTTTTGTAAATTTTCCAATTCTTGTTGAATTCTCAATAACCAGACTCAAGTAACTACGTTGGGCTGGTACGATACTCCGTAGTATCGTTTCATTGCATAGTACTCTGCCCGATTGCAAACCACGCGCAAATTTTTTGAGTGGCATAAATAAAATATAGAAAGAAACAGAATTTAAAAAAGTGGTAAACCATTTTAGTTTGTGATTTGAGGCAGTATCGTGAATAATCTGTACAACAGTTGAAGAAGGAGAGAAGCCTCTTTTAAATTATTGGTCTCAAATCACTACCTGGTATTGGAGACAAGTCACTACTCAAAACGCCGCTAATGGCAAACTGTACCTAATGCTGTGTTTTATAAATTACGAAGCGTGGAAATTCACTTATCTCACTATCTGGAAATCTTAATTCACTAAACACAATCTATTTGTCCCAGCGAGCACAGAATAACTAAGAAAAGACATGCAATAAGCCGGATCCGTTTATTAACACATTGGTCGGTTACAGAACTGGAAAATAAGCAAATGTGGATCTAGATGTTCAGTGTTATCACTCCCTTTAATTGCTGTACAATCTTAGAAAAAAAACATATTTCTGGATAGAGAACAAGGATTGTTATTTAACTTTTATAGTTAGAATACTTATTAGGAAATAAATAGTTATATAGTGTATAGAGTAAATACACTATCAAAAATGACTAATAATACGGATTTTATGATATGGATATAATACTGATTTCGTTGTGGGTTAATTTGAATTTTCCAGTGAAAATAAACACAACACGAAATTAAAAATAAGGGAAACATGTTTAAATAATTTTTAAAATAGTTCTCCAATTTACTAACCATTATTTTATGTATTTATTCTATGTACATTATTCTGAAAAATCAATATATAATTAATTGTTAAAAAGCTAAGACTTGTTATCTCCTTACCAACTGACTCCTACCCAAACAACGTAGTTACTTAATTCTGAGATCTTTATTTTCTCCATCAGCAATAGTTATTTATTCTATAGTTATATAATAATAAATAAATTACATATCTTACAGTATGTTAAATATTTTAAAGTTGTGACATCAGAAAATCAGCCTGTGGAAAGTTTTTTTTTGTGGGAGAGGGTCTGAAACATTTCGTCATCGAGAAAGGTGTAGAAAAATTTCTGAATCAGAGTTTTTATTTGAAGATTTTTACACGCTAGTTCTCCCGGAATTGGGGTAGCAGTGGAGAGTAGAATGTCGCTAGAGTGACTGCCCCGCGACACGCGCTACCGGCTCGCGATACCCTCACAACTTCTTAATCAACATTGACATTAAAATGTGTAATTAATTCGGTATGTTTACAAGTTAAACGTTCATAGGCCGTTATAATAGTAATTAAATATCACAAAATACCATCAACAATTCCTACAGTGCTTATGAACAGCACATAAGCAAAGGACATTGTAATGGGAAAAAAACATGAAAGGGGTTGTGCAGGATAAACAGTCGCAACCTGGCGACTGGGAACGGCGCGTGTTATGGGAGTTGAAACGGTTAAACCCTAAGGGGAAAACTAAAGAAGAAAAAGAAGCACTAAATTATTCACAGTTATCACGGGCAGGGTGTTGCGGGCTCGCGTTCAGCAATGATTGGGAAATCCGCAATCTGCAATCCGTAATCGTCTTTGGAAAACAAGTGGAACAACGATATGTTATTACTATACACGATCCCTAAGTCTTTCTGTCAAAAGTTGAACAATTTAAAAATGACTATGGATTATGTGAAGTGACTCTCGTAATGCGGCACGATACGATGGCTTACGGTGGTCATTTATTGATACGATTTGATATTACAATTTCTTTTATGAATTTGCTAACTGCTATATTTTTTTATTTATTTTTTATTTTTTTATTTTTTTTTATTTATTTTTTTTTAATTTATTTTACATGATATTGCACTATTGCGTTTGTCCCTGCTATCACCACTTCGACCACAAACAGTAACAATGACTGTATTGTAATGCAGTCATGATTACGCCTAACCGTAAAAATTCTGATCGTATAATAACAAAGGTGCGGTGTCATTGAGCGGTCGTCGTGTTCTACGATCTGTTGAGTCTACAACAGTCCTTGTCAGGAAACAGATGGAACCTCAGGATTTTGTCAGGGCTGCAGATCAACGGGAGTTGGTACAACCTTTCCCATAAAAATTACAAAAACGTATACTGCTTTAAAACGTACAGCAAACACATCTGTTTTCTGACACAATCCATTTTTACTTCCATGTTCCACAAGGAAATGGAAGTATGGTGATGGCGAAAAAAAATGGTGTTTGAGATAAGGGCTGATTCTGACTGTACTACCATCAAAACATGAAGAAAAGTCATTTTTCGAAAAGTGTCTGTCTGTGTGTCTATGTGTAGAATTTTTTCTATGGCGAACGATAACTCCCGTAAATTCAAACAGAATCAAATAATGTTTTGCATACATTCCTGAATTGTAGAGACCTCAAGGTCTATTGATTTTGGTGAAGATCGGTTAAGGGAAAGGTGTAGTTTACCTGCGACATTTTATGTTTTAATAAGAGTGTTTTTTTCTATAACGAACTGCCGCAAATTCAAACAGAATCAAATAATTTTTTGTATCGCCCTGAGTTGTAAAGGACTCAAGGCTTATTGATTTTGGTAAAGATCGGTTAAGGGAAAATGGTAGTTTACCTGCAACATTTTATGTTTTAACAAGAGTAAAGTACTTAATTTTGAAAAATAAAGTATCCTGAAAACAATGTCATAATAATCCACTGTATAAACGTAGATGAATTATCTCTAAATGAAGAAGCTAGTCTAGTTTGAGGAGGGTGGGAGTAATTTTCTATAAATGAAAATGATAGTTGAAGGGGGAGCGGATAATTTTTGATATGTGTACTACGTTATCGGCAACAAAGAAGTAGTTTGTTGTTAAAATTCCTTCCCGGCCTGTTTGGCCGTGGTCCAATGTTTTCTGCAAAACCAGACGTTTCGGCAGTGCCATCGACTGCCAACATCAGTGAAAATCGAGTGAGTTAACGTGAGGTGGTATACGTTAGTGACCACAGTACTGTGGTTAAGGCTGAAGAAAGAAGTAGTTTCTGTGGAAATATTTCATTTTGAAAATGATTTTAAATATAAATCTTAGAACATGGAAGTCATGTATGGTCTCCATACCGATATTTGACTTTAGCTCTAGTTTGCTGAAATGCTTCGCATGCGTCTGCTACATAAACAACATTTTCCAATCCTATGGGTCGGTTATCGGTCATCGCACGTGACGTCGCTAAAACTAACCGCAACTCCATTTTAAAATACTGTGACCCATGTTTTTCAATACTGCATTTATTAAGGACGAGCTAATCAAAAGAATCAAAATCACTTTGATTTAATTAATTTGGAAATAATAGAATAGGCACTAGGGTGATTCACGCCAGGGCGACCGCCATTTTAGTCGGTCTACTGCATTAAACATGTTTCAGCTCTCGGTACTCTATATTATCCTGCGCTTGCTGATTTGTTTACAGGAAGCTCTCGATAGTTAGTGTAGAAACAACTTCGGAGCAACGCTACACGAAAATCGGAGTCTAGTGCATTTTTTCTGGTAGCCCTATTGCGGGACAATTTTTTTACATGTGAGCTATTAGGCCTACTTTTGTGTGGAATATAATACGGAAGAATACTTAGAATAATTCTACGGCGAGTTGACTAACGGTGAATGCGAAGCTAAGAACTACCGCTTCTTTCAGGGGGCGGACCCAGGAAACACTTTGGGAGGATATGAAAAGTTGGGCCATTCTTTAATGATCTAAAGTATAAATGATATATAGGAGTGAGTGAAGATAAAAATACAATGTGTTATTATCAACGCAGTAAATTTATTAACATAAAAGTATAAAGTCACATTGTGTTTGTCAGTTCATTGTTGTTTTAATAACACTCATTTACAGTTTAAAGTACACACTACTCGTTTAAGTTATGTTTCAAACAAAAATTAACATGGTGTTAATGTACAGATACAATTTAAAGTAATATTAGAAAAAATTATGAACCTACATAACGTGATATCAAATTTTTATCATATTTATAATCACATAACGACAAAATAATTTCGTCTGATGTGACCATCTGGGGGGTGGGATTTCCCCCATTTCCTTTCGTGGATCCGTGCCTGACTTCTTTCAGCAAGATGAAGCAATGTGCCGCTGTCATGGAACTTCCATTGTGGAAAGAGTTGTCAGCAAAGATTTGTGATCTGCACTTCTTCTTATTTATGTGCATGTGATTTTTATCCGTAATGCTTCTTGAGCAAAAGCGTTTGGCACTTTGGATAAAATTAACGCGATTATTGTAAGTTCTGTTGAGACCACCTACGTGATTTATTGAGAATAAAAATGCATCGTTGTATAGAGATTACTTTCGTTCGTAGTCCTTCAGTCTTTCGAATGGTTTGTACCCTCCCCGCATACCCGTGGTGCGTGTGGTACTGAGTCTCTCACAGGTATATGGGACCTACAGTTTAACGCCGAATCCGAACGGCATAGTTGGGGAAGGTTTATACTAAGCAGGATACCTCTCGCTGGTTTGCCATTGCCTTGCGAGGGGGAACGGTCGTATCTAAACCATATGGCCCCCGGCGGGAATTGAACCCGCGCCGACAGCGTAGCAGCGCCACACGCTAGCCACTACGCCACGACAGATTACTTTCATCACAGTAAAAATTTAAATTATTCAGAATGGAAGTTCGTATTAAAGGAATTTTTTTCATTTTAATTTTTCAGTTGTTATTTTTTAGCTTATTTGATAAAAAAAAATCCGCACAAGTGACTGCTTGTGAAGCGGGTCGATTACTGTGCTACCTGAGTGCAACTTACGCTTACACATAAAAACAAATAAACACAGCTATTTTCTGGAATAATTTATGTAACTATGACGAGCGAGTCTGATACGGGACACACGTTGCCGTTGAAACGAGTTTCTCTGAAGACTCAGTAATCACTTCGGAGAATGCGCTGTTCGCGTTTTACAACGGGAACAGCTCGTTGGTAGAGAATAGGAATTCACCCGGTGGGCAGATCAGTCTGTGTGGGATGCGCTCCTCGGGATGCAACCGTTAATGTCTGCAGCGAGTGATTGAGCGTTCTAAAGTTAGCTGTTTTGTTATCACACGCGTCAAGTATGTATCGATCGTCATTCCTAGACACTTTGCATTCAGGGTTATGACGCAACAGGTTCCGTCAAAGTTGTTGCTTGTTTGTCAAGCGAAAGTATCAACATTTTACTTTAATAGGTGAGAGGTTAAATTATAAGTAGATATGCATTTACGTGTTTTAAACGATACAAAATTGTAGTAGGCCTACGATACTGTTTACATAAAAATACAGTGTGCAATAGGCCTATATGATATGTAGATTTAAAGGAAATACGTAGGACAAGGGAAATATGTTACAGAAAGGGAATCTGTAATTGTTAAAAGAGAAATAGATTGAGGGAAATTGGATAAGGGAGGCCATGTCAGTTTTTGTATTCAAATAATAAATGCAGCCATGGAATATAGATGTGTGCGTGGCACTTGGCCATTTACTGCAACTTAATGACCACTTTTATTTATTTTCCTAAGCGTCTTCACGAAATTCTCTTCTGTTTGTGTGTGGTGAGAATTCTCAAAAGCGAGAAACGCGCACACTACAGTAAGATACCGATTAATTTTGGTATGATTTTTTGTTTACTTTTTAACGAAGTTTCATAGCAGAAGAAGGCGTAGCGTTAAACATTTCGAGTTCAGAACTTACTAACAATCCACAGTCGCTTTGAAAGGCAAGTGGAACGATACGTTATTGCTGTACACGATTCCTGATTATTTTTGTCAAAAGTTGAACAATTTAAAAATGACTATGGGTTATGTGACGGGATTCTCGTAATGCGGTACGATACGATGGCGGTTTACGGTGGTCATTTATTGATACGATTTGATATTCCGTGCTTTTGTCTCTGCCTTAGTACCACTTCGAGCACAAACAATAACAATAATAATTGGAAATTATCGTTTCAGCAATCTGAGTGTTGTTTTCGTGCAGCCTTATTCCCCCCCCCCCCCGCGACCCGTAATACGTGAATGTATACGAAAGCACAGGATAAATGTGTAGTTAGAAAATGTTACGTTATTCGTCATCGAAGTAATTGTGGACGGTGAAAAACGTTTATTGAGTTAGAGTTTGTTTAAAACCTAGTTTATTATAAAAGTGTGTTATAAGTGATTTCTTCTACTGCCTTCAGACATTAGGTATGCGTCCTGTTGCTCCTCCTGGTGTTGGTACAACTCACCGCAACAGAGACGTCAGCCATCATGCACGGTGGCGAGGCACACGGCTGAAAGGGAGTCGCGTGTGAGGTGCACCTTTGCTACTTATCTAACCCGGGTGTGCAAGATAAGACAGCTGTATTGTGTCCCAAATGATACGGGTGGTTACATGTGACCTATGTAATGTACTGTATACTAAAAAATACACAAATACATATATACATGAATTATTAAATTATGCCTATAAATAAAATTTTTAATAAGTATATACAGTATATTGTCACCGGACAAAAGGCTTGCCGCATGACAAATGGCGCCAACCGTACACTCTAGTTATTTTGGTGGCCCTAAAAAGGACCGAGTGGCGAGAACTGTGATGTTGGTCGTGCCGCGCTGAGGTGTTCGGCGGCTGCGCCCGCTGATCGTGGCGTACTGCAGTCCTCCTCTTCTTTCGGCACCGGTTGTAGAGTCGGCTGCCGGCCCAGCGAAATCCATCGCTGGCGCGGAACGGGAGTGCGAAGACGCAAGAACGGCGGCGGTTCTATTCTTCGGCTGTTCCTTCCGGCTGACTCCGCCCCGATGTCGTCCGAGAGAGGAGAGGAGATGAAGTGCGTTCGATGGCGTGGCGATGGAGAGTGCGCAAAATTTTTTTTTTTTTTTTTTTTTTTTTTTTTTTTTCTTTGCTGTTTGAGACCGACCAGTATGGTCGGACTCGGGCTGTTTTGGAGACGAGCTCCCTTCAGCAGTGGTAAAGTTGAGGTTCATTCCCGTAATGATTAAATGCGCAAAATTTTCTGCCAGCCCGGGTTTTATTGACTAACCGGGATCGCTGATTGGCTCGCTCCGAGCACGTTGTTTGATTGGCTCGCTGTGTCCACCGCTGGTACTGGAGAGCAGATGTTCGCATACCGCTGCCGTCACAATATATATATATATCGGCAGAACGTACTTGCGCTGGTCCAACGAGGTCAAGTACCTCGGCTTACACCTTGACCGTCGGCTCACCTGGCGTACCCACGCACAGACAGTTCTTAAGCGAGCATCCACTCGCCTGTGCGCACTGTTTCCACTCCTGATCAGCTCAGCCATGACCAGGAAATTGGGTAGGATGATCGTCGGCGCGTATCTGCTGCCGGTCATTACCTACGCCTGCCCGGTCTGGGGTTACCTCGCCGCAATGCATAAAAAGAAATTGCAGAGCGTCCTCGACAGGGGGCTTCGGCTTGCGGCCAAAGTCCCCCGTCGCTTCTCATCTCGCCTTCTAAGGAGAGGACTTGGCGTCCGCTCCTTAGACGACACTTTCAGGCGGCTCGCACGCAAATTTTATGCACGTGCGGCGAGGTTCCCAGGCAATCCTCTAGTGACTGGGCTGGGAAGGTACCGTATACGCCCAGGTGATTCGTGGAAACGCCCTCGGTGTATACTGCGCTAGCGTAGGCTAGCACAACAGCCGAGAAAGGCCTGCTATAGAGCACGCGCCCTACTTGGGCAGGGCCACGAGGCAGGAGCTCCAGATGGTAGCTCGGAACTCAGTTCCCGTGCGGTTCGTCTCTGCGACGCACAACCGCAAAGCCCAGAGCGAAAAAAAAAAAAAAAAAAAAAAAAAAAAAATATATATATATATGTTTTATTAAAATTATTGAACAGTAGCGGCGAAAGCCAAAAGGGCGCCTGCCACCACCGAGGCATCCGGTAGCTGGTTCAAGACCTGCAACCGAGCAGCCAGGCCCTGCGCCTCCTGCTACGGCTGCCGTGGCTTCCGCCCCAGTCACTACCAGGCAACAAAAACGCTCTAAAGGCCCGAAGCAAACACCTGCAGCACAGGCAACCCCAACTCAGGCTCCTTCACAGGCCCCTGTCCCGCCTCTGGCGAAAAAGCGCCGTAACCTCGTGGCATCTAAAAGTGAGACCGCCCAGCCACAAGAAAACATCTCGGTTGTGGAGCCTGAGACTTCTCAATCCCCCCCAGCAACGGAGAATCCTGCCCCTGCTTTAGAAGCAGCCTCGCCTGACCTCCCGCCCCCGCGGTTTCCCAACGCAGGCAAAAAGAAGCGGCATAGAAAGCCCCGTGGCGCTAGATCCCGGGCTCCTGCCAACCCGGCCGCACAGTCCAGACAGCCTGCACAGCGCGCGAAGTCCGACGCAATCGCATCTGTCCCTCTTCCTAGCACCTCCGCTAGAGGTGCTACACCTGGCCCCAAGAAACCCCTGGCTTCCACCAATCCCCCGATTGATAAGCCTCGGCGCTCTTATGCGCACGCAGTCTCCGGGCACTCTGCCTCAAGAACCGTTCCTGACGACTACCAGGTCGTCAAAGACTTCCTTGCTGAGTTCGACCTCAGCAAAGTCGCCCAGACCTTCAGGTCCATCCGCTCCCGCTTGGAGACTGCTGACATAACTGAGAGATTCATGCTCTTGGTGGAAGCCGCCACTTGTGTAGGTCTTCTATGAGTCGGGTCCTCAAACGAGATCTCTCGATTCTTTCCTGGAACGCCAACGGGTTGTCCAACAAGATCCAGGAACTCCAAGAATTACTGGCCCGACTCAAACCCGATGTAGTACTTCTCAATGAGACCCACTTGACTCCTGCGAGTCGGTTACGACTGGCCAACTATGTGTGCTATCGAAACGACAGACCGGGCACTGCTGGTGGCGGTACTGCCGTCGCGGTGAGGCTCACTCTCGAGCATCACCGAGTCGTCTTGCCTGCAATGACTCACCTCGAAGGCACCGCTGTGGAGTTGTTAAACACTCTAGGCGGTGTACAGATGGTAGCGGCGTATAAACCGCCGCAAAAAGAGCTCCTTCACCCCGATCTAGCTGTCGCGTTCGATGCACACAGGAGGGTCATCATGGCCGGCGATCTGAACTGTAAACATCGCGATTGGAACAGTCGCTTGACTGCCCCAAACGGGAAACGTTTACGCAGGTTTGCCGATTCTCGCAGGATACAAGTGATTGGGCCTACCCAACCTACGTTCTACCCCTCACAACGCAACGCGGCTCCCGATGTCTTGGACATAGCGGTGATTCAAGGAATTGACTGTCCGGTCCATGTGTCCGCGCTAACGGAACTATCGTCCGATCATCTCCCCATCCTGATACACGTCGCTACCCAGCACGTCGTACGCAGAGATGTCCGGAAGGTGGTAGAATGGGATCGCTATGGCCCGGCGTTAAGTCGCCGATTGCCAGACGCGGGACCACTCGAAACCTTCCGCCAAGTCGACGAGGCAGTTGCCGCGTTTGACGAGGCAGTCGTATCTGCGATCGACGCGTCTTCCAGAATGAAGCCTGGCGTCACGCCCCACTGGCAGCGGATCCCAGAGGAGACGAGTGCTCTCGCTTGCGAGAGAAATCGCCTCCGGAGACGCTGGCAGCGGACCCGTGATCCGGCCGACAAGGCAGCGTACAACCGGGCGACCGGCATTTTACGTCGTGAAATGCAGGCCTACCGGAGACGCTGTTGGGAACTCGCCGTGGCCCAGGCAGGGGACGGATCGGACGAAAGTAGCCCTTACCGGATACCTTCGGCGTTGGTAGGGAAGAGGCGCCGGCCTCGCATCCCGGCCATTGCTGGACCTTTCGGTCAAATCCTGGCTCGCCCGGAGGCGAAGGCCGAGTACTTGGGCGCGTGTTTTGAGCGACAGTTCGCACCTAACCCGCCCATGGACTGGGACTTCGACGAAGAAGTCGAGAACGAAGTGGAAGACTTTCTGTCTCTTCCGATCACTACGGAGCCCGAACCCATTACTAGGGAAGAGGTCACAGATCGGCTCGTTGAACTCGTGCCAAGAAAAGCTCCTGGCCCGGACGGCGTCTCGAACGCCGCTCTTACTCGACTCCCGGAGCGAGGAGTACTTTTCTTGGTCGCGCTGTTCAACGCGTGTCTTAGACTGGCCTATTTTCCCCAGAAATGGCGTAAGGCGACGGTTATAGTGATCCCGAAGCAGGGAAAGGACGCTTCCCGTCCCGGCAACCTCCGGCCAATTAGTCTACTGTCAGCCACGTCAAAGGTCCTCGAACGTCTCGTACAACGGAGAGTACTAGATCATCTACGAAATTTCGATGTACTGGTCCCCGAACAGTTCGGCTTCCGTGTGGGGCATTCCACCACTCATCAACTGATGAGACTGGTGGAATACATCACGGACGCCGGGTGTCGGAAAGAGCAGACTGTCGCCTGTTTCCTAGATGTGGAAAAGGCCTTTGATAGTGTCTGGCACGACGGGCTCTTGTTCAAGCTCCGGGAAATCCAGCTCCCAGATTGCTACCTTCGCTTGATTGCTAGCTTTCTGACGGAGAGGACTTTCTGCGTGCGAATAGACGACCACGTCTCTTCCGAGAGACGTATCACAGCCGGGGTACCTCAAGGTAGCGTGCTAGGGCCTCTTCTGTTCTCCGTGTATGTCAACGACGCACCCAGAGAGCCTGGAGTCCAGATGGCTTTGTTTGCCGACGACACGGCGGTCTATACCGCCGATCGGAACGCAGACTTTGCTATCCCACGACTTCAGCGCGCACTCGATGCGTATTCGACGTGGACGGAAAGCTGGAAAGTTGCCGTCAACGAAACCAAGAGCTCCGCGGTGCTATTCACAAAGCGCCGGAAAGAACCACGAGGCCGAGTGAGACTCGGTAGAACGTACCTGCCCTGGTCGAGGGAAGTTAAGTACCTCGGTGTCCACCTCGATCGTCGGCTCACCTGGCGTACCCACGCTGAGACGATGCGAAGGAAAGCGTCCGCTCGTCTCGCGCAACTGTTTCCGATACTTGCCAACAAGGCTATGACCCGCAAGCTGGGTAAGTTGATTGTCAACGCGTATCTGTTGCCGATCATTACCTACGCTCTTCCCGTCTGGGGTTACCTCGCAACCGTTCATAAAAGAAGGTTGCAAAGCGTTCTCGATAGAGGGCTTCGGCTAGCGGCCAAAGTCCCCTATCGGTTTTCTTCTCGTCTCCTGAGAAGAGGACTCGGTGTCCGCTCCTTGGATGACACCGCAAGGCGACTTGCACGTAAATTTTACGTCCGAGCTGCGAGGACCCAGACAAACCCTCTCATAGCTGGCCTTGGCAAGTACCGAATACGTCCAGGTGAATCTTGGAAACGGCCTCGACAAATACTGTACTAGTCGACCTAGTACGAGCATGTCGTTGTAACGACCAATAAAAATTAAATAATCAATATTCCGTCTGGACAGGACCACTAGGCAGGAGCCCCTCATAGGAGGCTCGGTACTAGGATACCATTGGGTCGTCTCACGACGCGCAACCCAACAGCTCTGACCTGGCAATTATTGAACAGTACTCTACAATTAAGTAAGTTTGTTTCACCATGTAATGAAGGTAAAGCCGTATTTCATAAAAACATATTTTATTGAAAAGTTGTATTTTAAAAATACCATCCGTTTTTATAGCTAGTTGTTTTGATGACTGAATTTTAAGTGGCTGAATCTAATCTGCCATCTTGCAATAGGTCCAAGTCTGAGCATATTTGCCTAGCTCATTCATGCCACTTCATTTTCTTTAAAAGATCTTCTTTCCTTGAAATCATCAATAATTGTTATTCTTTGTCTTCCCCTTTTCTCTTCCCCTCTATCTTATCTCCTCTTAAGCTAATTCCGAGTTGGATAATTCCTTCTGAACACATGACCTGACTAGGTGGCTTTTCTTTTCTTAATACCTTTTAATAATTTTCACTTTCCAGCTATTTATCCAATCAGTATTTTGTTTATGCTCATATCCGTCAAGTCTCTTTCTTCTAGGTTAGCAGCCTATAGGCTGGTTGGCAGCAGCTCGCCATTCTTCACGCTTCTCTGCTTTTTTTCAACTCACAATATGATGTGCAGTTCATATCGACCATAAGCTGTTTCATGTAGTCTAAACGGGGTCGGCCTCTGTGATTCTTCCTTTCAATTGTTTCTTCTATTATTCTCTTAACCAATCCATTGTATCATAGTACATGCCCTACAAACTTAGCTCTTCTGCCTTTTAAACTTCGTAGAAAGCTCTTCTACACCTGAGCTCTTCTAAAGACTTACTCATTCGTTATCTTCTCCCTCCGACTTATCTGAAATATTCCTCTGTAGCACCAGGTCTCAAATGCTTGGAGTCTTTTCTTGTGAGTCTTTCCGTCACGTTTATTCTAAATTATCCTCCAGGTCTGCACCTCACACGTCTCTGCTCCATACAGCGCCCTCCACCCTCCGCCGTCTTCCAGAAAACAATTTTTTATTCTTGCTGAAAACTACTTTTGCCATTGGTTTCGGAATGAGTTATCAACTTTTGTTCCACCTATCTGTTTATCTTGCTCGTTTTATCTAGGCTGTTGTTGCTACTTTATCCTGTTCTCGATATTCGGACCTCAAATTCTATTGTTTTATAAATATATCCTGAGCTTTAACCAGGGTTTATTGTAAACCTGTGGGCTTTAACCTGGATGTTTATTGTTTGTTAAGTTTTGTTTTTGTTGGTAGCTGTCCTGTTCTATCAACAACAGTCCTGTTCTAGCTGAGTCTTTAACCGATATCGACGCTGATATTAGGTTCTGCCATCACTCTTACTGATGCAAAAACTGAAGAATCATCCGCAGTTCAAAGACTGAAGATTTCTCTTCGCGATTTTCACTTAGGCCTACTTCCCGTCTTCTGTCGCTTTCCTGATCATCCATTCACCATATGTATTGAAGAGAAAGAACATATCTTTGTCTTATTGTATTAACTGTCCTTTTAGCTACAAGATGTTCATCGATTATAGCATACGTTTTGTTTCGATTATAGCATACGTTTTGTTTCGATTATAGCATACGTTTTGTTTCGATTATAGCATACGTTTTGTTTCGATTATAGCATACGTTTTGTTTCGATTATAGCATACGTTTTGTTTCGATTATAGCATACGTATTGTTTCGATTATAGCATACGTTTTGTTTCGATTATAGCATACGTTTTGTTTTTTGAGTACGGTCTTTAATTAGTCCTAAAAGATGTCCTGATCCCTCAGTTCCAAGTAATATTTAATTCAGCTGACAGCGTATTAAACCTTTCGTGGAATTTAAGAAACAGTGAAGTACCGGAACGTTAGACTTATAGATTGGGTACTAAAAACTATCTAACAACTTCAAAGCATTGTTTTTAGAATTAGTAAACTCTGTGTTAATAGAAATGGAAATCACATTACCGCAAATTTACAATAATTTTGATTCGTTATTCATAGTATTATATATAAGCGCAGTGTAAAATTTGTTTTTTTCTCGGTGACACGTATTAAAAGAATTTTGGTTTGCTCTGTGTCACCTCCCTCCAATAGGATGTTTTTCTGTCGTATTTGTTAGGCTTAAGTAAATATTTGGATCAAAAATTAAATTCGATTTTAAACTGACAAAAAGTGGTTTTAACAATTACTCTGAAAGTTACATTATATTTCATTTAGATTGTTAAAGAATACGTACGATGAAAAAAGAAGTATTTTTCCATTAAGGAGAGAATAAAACTATTTTAACAACACAAAGCGTTAATAGTGCCAGCAGTAATGGCGTGCAACAGGTGTGAATAACATCTACAGAAGTACAAAAACGTGTGGAATTTAAAACTTTTACCTACGCTTACCTCATATAAGTAAGTATGCGTTCGTGGATAACACATTTACATTGGTGGATATTTCAGAGGTTTGACTTTAGCTATAAATTTAACATTTAATATGTTAGATACAGTCCCATGTTTTCCTTAATATTTTATCGAAGAAGGTACAGGAGAGACAAGGTACACTGGATTTAAGACCCTTTAGGCAGAAAAGGAAGGAGTGTACAGTTTAACCAACCATTGAAACTCATTTCCACAGGACGAGTCAATTTGGGGACTGAGAAACTAGTCTTGACTTTATCGTGCTCCAGAGGATCAGACCCAAAAGCTTAAAATTAGAAGCTGGGTGCCTTATATTTAACTCCATTTTGCAGTTGAGAACCGGGGTTCTTCAGCCACTTTCTAAACTTGGTTCTTTTTTAGTCGGGTGAAGTCGTCCCACTTCTAGTAAAGTCTTTCGGGTTCTCAGTGTCCTCCAATAATTCCAATCTTCCTCAGCTCCTTTCTGGGCGCGCTTTCATAACGAGTTCAGTTCGTTTAGTTATCCACTCTTGTCATTTTTCCAAACCATTATAAAACTTTCTTTCTCATCTTCTATCTTTACGGCCGATTCTACTTGGAACTGTGACCTGTTTACCTAATATCATCTTCAGACAGAAAAAATAGAAAAGAAAATCATATTTTAAATAATAGTAAATTCCCACAATGGCTTACGTTCATTTGAAAATACTAAGGGCAAACAATACCTGTCCAAAGAAAAATACCTAATCATAAATTTTACATATTTCCGACTTCTAAAGAAGTAGTCCTGGATACAAGGAAGAGGTTCCTGAAGAGTTACATATGGAGCTTAGGATGTGAGACGTGGATAATTTGAAAGGGGAAGGAAAAGACGTGAAGCACTGGAAATATGGTGTTATATTATAGGAAGTTACTGAAAGTAAGGTGTAAGGTGTAAGGTGTATCGACAAGGTTCTGATCTTTTGACGAGATTCTGACTAGAGTTGAAGACTGAAACGCAGCCCCAAAATTTATTATTACACCCCTTTTTATTATCTCCCAAAAAAAAGAATTTTTTTTTTTTTTTTTTGGAAGGCGTTACTTAATATTTAAGACTAGACGCGTGGCCTAGATGGAAATAAAATGTCCTAAGCCCATCGTGACAGGCCTTGCAAAGAAACACTCGATTAACAGCAACAACATTTTATTTATGCATCATTTGATTTCGAGACAGATACTTTTACAATTACAATTCTTTTCGTTTTAGTTTTTCTTAAGGGTGAACATCAAGTTAAATATTTCCTTTTAAAGCACCATGGTGGTTGGATTGCAACAATAACATCTCCAAAAAATATCTGTAACAATTAAATTACAACATACAAAACTACCAAACACAGAGTATTTCACTTTCAAAAAGGATTTTTCATTTGCATTCACAATGCTTGAACAATTAATCAGTATGAGATTATTAGGAGTACATAATAATGAGAATCAATTATCCGTAGATAATAATTACATTTTTGAAAAATAATTACTTAAATGTGTTCAAATACTTCCATCTATCCGTCCCCAGCACTTGGATTAATAAAACGAAGGCAAGTAACCCCAAAATCACAAACTGTGATCACAGTAAAGCAGACATTGAAAGTTTGTTAATTAATTATAAATTTTTTTAATAAATATTATATAATCAAGCAGAACCAGATAATAATTAATTAATTCCAAAAGGAGTTTTAATTTAGAATGAAATGAATCGGAAAAGTTGAACACGCGGGATCACAAGTCACATGACAGGTAGATGCAAGTACTGTCTGCGTATTACATTTTCTTAAAGTTTGGTTTTTATAAGTTGATTTAGAAATTGGTTTTCTTTTGCAGGAATTAAAATTAAATATCTACATTATGACAATGGTAACCCTTGACATCACGAAAGACCAATATACTAATACTTATAACATATTCATAACACAGTCATCACTATGCACACTTTAGCATGTCTACACAAAACATGTTCAGGCAATGTTAACTCTGAAGTGTGAGTCTATTTTCTAGAACTGAGTTTCTCTGTGTGTGTTACACGGTAACCAGCGGAGTATTGTGTGTGTGATGAATAAAAAAAGGAAAGTTCCCACCTGATCTTTTAGAACACATAAAAGAGATTCCTGCCGTCCAAATTGAGTGTGAATGATAATTTAGCGTGGCGTGACGGCGCTGGGGATCCTTACGCACTGCTCTGCGGATGGGCAAAGATGTTGAGCTCCCATCTCGTCGACCCCTTTCCTCCCGACTAAGCGGGGAAACCTGAAGCTCTTTATAGGATTATAGGATCATAGTAGTAGTTAATCACAGCACGCCGTCGCGATCCACACAGCACAAAGTTGAAAGAGAAAAAAGAGACGAGAGTTGGCGCTGCGTGAAATTATAAAACCCAAAACACTGCTGGATAAATCTCGTAGTCAAAGCACAGACGCCACGGCCAACCAAATGACGTCACAGATCAAGATCGCGGCGGCCGACAAAGTCTCGATACCGATAGCGGACATTGTAACATGCAGCGATAACGCACCGAACGTACGGGAAATACAATTAAACTGGCCGTGGTGTTTACCCTTAATATAGCCACGGCACAAGACACAATACGTTTTCGGCAAAATACTGTGAAGCGAAGGGTTGACTTTATTGGCCATATTATGCGTCACGAGAATTTGATAAAAACAGTAATTGAAGATTACATTGAAGAAAAAAGAAGAAGAGGAAGACCGAGACTAATGTATGAAACAGATTATTAGTGATGTAAGATGTAATTCCTACGAGGAGATGAAACGGACAGTACAGAGAAGATCGGTGTGGAGATCTGCTACAGCCACTCTACGGATTGCTAACTGGGGAGGGAAGTTTTACATGTGAGATTGAAATTGTTTAACCATGAATAATCGATTAAAGTAACACAGTTTTAATATTTTACTCAAATAGTTTACACACACACACACACACACACACACACACACACACACACACACACACACACACACACACACACACACATTAACATACTTTAATTTAAAATTGTGGATTTCAGCTGATATTTTGTTTGAATTAAAATACTATAAAACTGAAATGAAAACAGAATGCTATCGAAGCAGTTCTGTATTTGTAATTGCATTTATTAATAGAATGAACTGACTTGAAAACAAAAACATATTGTTTCTTGTTTGTTAATTAAAGACATTTGTGAAACTAAAACGAAGAAGAAAAACAAATTCCAAAACAAACAAGTAAAAAACGAACGAAGTAGTTGCGAAATAATAAAGGAAGACAAAAGCACACACAGTAAGACACACCCCTGACATTGATCTGGCGAATTCATTTCTGCCTGCCTGCGTGCCCCTTCCATTCGCTGCCAGGCAAAACTCGATACACAAGATAAGACAAGACGGTGCACACAATTTTCTCGTGTCAGGCTTAATTTAAACTCATCACACAACGTAGTATTATTGAACTAATATTGAGGAAAAACCTTCTTCCATAACACACGCGCGCGCACACACACCTCAAATGTATAGGTGCATCTACATGACCGAAATAACATTATTAAATGCTACGTTTTTTTTTATATATAACCGTGCTAATTTGTGTATAAGCACTATCAAACAATAAATCAATAAGCATGCTAGCTAATATGATAAACCTATTTGTTATCGAACAAAATGTGTTCACAAATTTTACGTTTCCTAAACAAATTAAAATTTGGTGATAACAAATTAGTTTTATTATTGTTATTATATACGCGGTGAGGTTGACTATCATTTGACACAGTTCCTCAGTGTCGCGGCAGTTTTAACGCTTATCTCTGCAGAATAGGAAAGCTGAAAAACCTAACATGCCAGCAGTACTCTGACTCTCACCGTAAAGATGGCCTGAACACTTTGTAAGTGCAGCGGATTTCCAAGAGAGAGGATGACACTAGGAAGCTCGGGGAGGTCGCACACTCGAGAATTTAGTTGAGATTATGATTCTTGGCAAGGAGGAATGGGACCGCGTTTCTACATTTGTTCAAGAAAAGGAGAGGTAGGTCCAGCTTGCACCCAACGAACAGTAGCACGTGAGAGACAACTTGATGGAGGCCTATAAGGGCGCAAAGGCTCCACCTTGAAGAAATACGCTGAATGGTTCGAGGGTGGATATTGAATTAGAGTGTGCTGTCATCCTAGAGTCTCCAAACGTGTCCTGGGTTTAATGTTTAATGACAAGATCCTGACGATCGATGGCTGGTCTTTCGTTTTATATGGAAGTGAGCCGTGAACAAAAACAAGAAGGCAGGAAAGCAGAACGCAGGTATCAAAATGAAATTTCTTTGACTGATGCACGAGGATTGTTACTTTATACGACCCCAGGATATAAGGAATCAATTTGGTATCCATAGCATGACATGAACTGTATAGACAGAAGTGGCGAGAATGTCAAGAAAGAACGCCAAAATGTGCACGATTGCCTAAACGGATATACAGACTGGCAGGGAGGAGATACTTAGGAAGAGCGAGCACAAGATGGCTGGATGGATGAAAGGTAAACAGGACATCTTGCTTCTTTATTGAATATGGTGACGATTTACTAATTTCATTATAGTGTTTGCTGAGTTTTAAAAAATTACTTATTTTGTTGTTTGAAGTACGTATATTTATTGTGACATTCTCGTCTGGTACCTGGGCATTAGCAACCGAGACGTTGTAATATGCGCTCATGGTAAGGGCTTCAGTACGAGACCAAGTTAGTGTGGCTACATATTTTTGTGAAACCACGTTTCTTTATATCTACCACAACAAAAATCTGCTTCCTTTTTCTAAAAATACGTTTTTTAAAGACATTAAAATATGAAACTATAGCTAGAAAAAGGAAGAAGGTTACGAAATATGAGAGGGAAAAGGCATTGGAGGAAAACTAAGAAACTGTATTATCAAAAATAATTAGCGATCGTGGAATCCGAATGACATTATTAAACTATATAGAATATTGAAACTTTCAACTTGTGAAACTTACTTGTCTTTTCTTCTCGTACGCGTTTCAGCGTGGTGTTCGCCTTCGTCAGCTTTGAGACAGACTGCCATTAACTTGTAACGGTTTTGTTTTGAAAGGTGTAGTGGGGGTGGTGTGTGGAGGAAGGGGATTGGTGCGGGGATCCAAATTATTGTTAGTTTTATGTATAATTGTGTCAAAAAGTGTGTGTGATTTATTCTGTAATTGGTCGTTAAGTATGTTGTTTGGTTGTGTTATGTGGTGTTTGTATATTTCATATTGTTCTGCTGTGTTATACAATTGCTATGTTCTGCACCAATCCCCTTCCTCCACACACCACCCCCACTACACCTTTAAAAACAAAAACCGTTACAAGTAATGGCAGTCTGTCTCAAAGCTGACGAAGGCGAACACCACGCTGAAACGCGTACGACAAGAAAAGTCAAGTAAGTTTCACAAGTTGAAAGTTTCAATATTCTGTATAGTGTAGTGCTGTGAAAAAAGATGATGAACAATCAAAACAACATTATTATAGTATAAGACTATGAGATATGCCATCTACGTGGCACATACATCATAATATGTGCGGTAGCGATGATTACACACGGTTGGTTAACAACGCAATTCCAAAAGTCCGACTCCCCGACATTTCTACGCCTTCTAGAGTCCAGAGATTATTTCTTCACGCGTCGAGAACACTGATGTGAAACAATGACGGAATCTTGCTTATTATAAATTTGGAAGCGGCCGATCAGTTGTGAATTTGCTGCTCAGAGTGCTTTATCGGACAGCGGTATTTGCGTAAAGTGACAATTGTGTGCGATTTCTGTAATTGCTGACTTGTATGGTTCATCGCGATAGGTTAATTTAGAAATATTTGTTGTCTTTGCGTTAGCAATTGTAGACTTAAAGAATAGTTGTATACGAGTCATTTTCCTTATTTAAATTGTCATGAAAGTTGTAACTAACGATTCTCTGGTCTCCTATTACTTTATTCCACTGTTTAAAGACGACGGTTCGTGGGATAGTCATAACAATACAGTAGAGTCTCGATAGTTCGAGATTCCGTATAGTTCGAGGTACCCCGGTAGAAAAATAATATGTACTCCAAAAATGGCGGGGTATTAGTACCAGTAAAAGATCGCCAACTCAAATACAAAATACTCTTGATTCATTTTTTAAAAAGTAAGTTTCATGCAAAGTATTTTTTTTTTTAAATATACATACAGTACAGTTTTTAATATTTCTGTAAGTCATTTTAAATTTTAGTGTGTGCATTTAATAAATAAATTTGTGAGTGTTAACGAAAAACTTTTTGAATTTTTATTTAATCCTCATGAATATAACCTAATTAAACGAATGACGATCCGTCGTCGATTTTTAATTTTCCTTTCGCTCGCGAATGTTCTCGAAAGCTCGCGCAAATTAGTAAACAAAACCCACATACACAGCACACCACACCAGTTTACAGATTTTGCATAACATTACTTTCAGATAAATTTCCAGCATACACTTTAGATTATCACGCAGAGACACCACTAAACACAGCCCGTTACAAATTACTAAACAAAAACCCCACATACACAGCACACGAGTTTACAGATTTTGTATACATTTCTTTTAGATAAATTTCCAGCATACACTTTACATTATCACGCAGAGACGCCGCTCCAATTAGAAAGCATTAGGGCTAACTCAGTTGTGGCTTAGCGGACCACGCACCGGCAGATCCGCTAACGGCAGATAATACCGGGATTTTGCGTAGTTCGAGGTTGGTTTTGTCCCAGTTACCTCAAACTGTATTCATTTTCTCGCTAAGCTGGAGGTAGCGTAACAAGAAAATATTACGTACCGTCAGCCGTAGACTTTATTACGCGTGTTCCTAGTCTTGATTACGTTTTGTATGATTCACTCCCAGATAGGATTATGACTAGACCTGCTCAAGCAACTTATCGATATTAAAGAGTATGGATTTAATATGATAAGTATCCGCAGTTATAATGTTTTGAAATGGATAAAAAAAGTTTAAAAAATGAAACTAGTTATAACTCTTTAAATTACCTACTTTTTATTATTGCGTTACAGTGATGAGCAACTGAGCAGTCGTGCTACTCATGAATAATAAGTAACTGGAAATTTCCGGTAGCATCATGAATCGTCAAGCAGGTTCCAAACTGTAGTAGAAAATCTAGTAAATAAGTCGCTCTTTATTAGCTGTCTCAGCGTTGTTTAATTACCGTTAGCCTTATAAAAAAGCGCGGCTGCAGTTCAATCGGTCAAGTTCTGAGAATTGTTTTACAGCGACTTCAATGCGATATTACTGCAGATGTTAAGCACCAACTGTTATAACTGAGACACTGAAATGTATCAACTTAGTGACTGCCTTTGCCTGTTGTGTACTGTGCTGGATACCAGTATAACAGAGAAGAATTAACGTTACACTAGTGTGATTACTTTTAGAGGCGTGTTAACAACAATTGTAAATATAGATTTCTCTAGTGTTTAACAATAATCCACCATTTTACCGCCACGATTTATATGTTATCCCCGCAACAATATGTTATTAGTATTTATTGTATAGGAATACTGCTCAGACATTGTTGCTGACAAATAGATGCCATCAACTATTTCCTTTCCTCTAACGCTGTTCGCGTATGCGAGTCACAGCGACCATCAAAATTCTATGTTTCTAAAACTTTGTTTTTTCTAGTCGTAGCGGTCGTGGTCGGTGTCGAAACCCTGGCCGCTGTTTCCTCGTTACCTTCTGCTGCTTGCAAGAAGGTAGTTATAGATTAAATCAGTCTCTCACTGTAGCTAGAATTTCGAACGACACAATAGTATATGTACAGCTTACCTTACAAAGATTGTATTTCCTTCTGTTTCCATTAAATTACGCCGTAAATTTTGGAAATTGTTTACTTCAATGGTGACTATTTTATCTCTCTTATAAGTTAGTCGCAGACCGATAGTAATGGTGTTATTCCTGTTTCAATATGTATACCAACCGTAGGCAATATCTTGTACCAAATAAGACTGCACGACTTCAAATTCAAAGATCATGATTACCTTCCTGTAAGGTTCATATACTCCTAACCCAATAGTATGTTGGAATGTCGGAGAAATTATAGGGTTTTGGCAGAGTGAAGAAACACGATGAGCCGCGCCCACGGTTTTTAGCGAGCAAGCGTCAAATATCTACATATGCAGCCTAGTTCAGATGAAATTTGAATTAAATATGTAGTGCATCATAGTATGATGGACGATGGCATAGATAAAATACACTATTCTTAAGTTTAAACATTATTTTATACGGTCCAAGTCACTTTATATAGTAATGATTTACCTTATTGAAACCGTCCAGTGACTTCAAGTTGTAAATTTTAATATAGAATTTTAATACGAATTTAATACCCTTAGATTATTGTAGTAAGGGTCGTTATATGGATGCATGGGAAGAATTTGAAATCTACAGTGGACATAATAACCCAGTTACTCATGATGGCATACTTAACGATAAATTAAATTTCAAATCAAACCCGCTGTATGACACCGCGCTGCAATCGATTATGAGATAACACACGGCGAGACACGCGTTTGCTCAGAGTCCAGTGGGCCTCGCGCAGTGCACTGTGTCGGACGCTTGTATAGGTTTTACAATTGTACATATGTGTGTTTTGTGTTTTTGTGAATTTTAATATTTGATGATCTCCTTGTGAGTGATAAATATCTGATGAAGGGTCATATGACTCGAAACGCGTCATAAATTTACAACTTGAAGTCACTGGACGGTTTCAATAAGGTAAATCATTACTATTCTTAAGCACTGCACACATGAATTGGGCATTAGTTTTCTACACTTAAACCGCGGAATTGAGGATACGACCGGCTGCTAAGCAACGCCTGAATATTAAACTACTGGTCGTTATACACACAACTTGTTTTTATGTAACCACATATCGCTGAGTAAACATTGGCCGGAGAGAGCGATGCCTGGAGATTTTTGCCAGCAATATACAAAGTTGCAAAGGAATGTTCCCGATCATGAGGGATTATTAAGTAAGACTCCTCCTACACTATGGAAAACTATGGATCTATGGGGGTCATAATCAACGAATCAGTATTTTATCATAAACACTTCCACTCTTAGGAGATACAGTCTAGTGGATTCGTGGACCATCTTTGGAAAGATTAGGGGTCTCCAAATAATACAAGAGGAATCTTTTACCGTTCTCTAGCCCTGCAGAATCGCGGCTATAACATGTCCTTAGTTAAGAACATATATGCCCATATCGAGCGTGTTAGCAGAGTTCAACAGAGAAACAACGGTTATACCATGCCGCAATTTTACATGTGGACGTTTTTAAATGTTTAATTAAGAAATAAACACGTTTTCACAGAATATAAAGTTTTAAACTGGTCAGAAAAAGTGTTAGATAAAAACTTTTAGGTTAAGATTTTGCCCTAACGACTAAAAATATTTACAGACACAGAATTTGGCAAAAAATATAAATATTTAGAAGCGATGCAGGCAGTGTTGATTAAACGTGCCCGAGAATAAAAAACTTAATAAACGAATATTCAACAAGGCTTAATCAAGTTTTAGAAATAATTTGACCTCGGAATAGGGCCTACCGTCAACAGCCACGCTACCCCAATTTTAACATAATTATTTTGTTTAATTAGATGGCATATGACAGCATGAAGAGGCTAACGAGGACTGAACTAACGGTTAACAAGGCTGACAGACATTAAATACTTCTATGAAATATAAGTAAATGCGTTAATAATAATCTTCCATGAGATGCGGTTTATAGGATAATATTGTAGTTTAAGCAGATATACTCACTAAACTTGAAGAAAGGAACAACCAAAAATGAAAACGAAAGACTATTAATAGCGATGTCAGTGCCTAATACTGTAGTGGGCCAGGAAGAAATTATAGCTAAAATCATTAGACATGAAACGTGTGTCTGGTTGCGCTGCGTCAAAAATTTCATTCCGCATGCGTAGTTTTGACGCACAATTATTTCGGACAAATTACTTTGTGTTCGGAACAGCTGCACGGTTGGCGTGTCACATGGTTTGTTACCTCACACCTGTCTTCGTGCACTGCCTTTCCTGCCACCACTACGATCTGCACTAATCGTTTCATGTTATTATCAACATCTTTTTTTTTTATTATTAACATCATTATTATTTTTGTTATTAGTAGTTGTATACTTTTATTAAGATAAAATAACAATGAAATGGTAATGCTGTAAGATAATAATATTTTAGCAGACGTTCTAAACAAAACAAAAGTTTCGCCATGTCTTTCTGTTTTGTGACTGCAGAGTTGCTTTACTAATAAAAAAAAAGAAAAAGAAAACAGACACAGTAAGATGCGTTTAAGCTTGCCTGTTTGATGTTCCATTGTTCTCGAGAAGCAAGTGTATTGTTTGCCACCATTTACAGACAATTGAAGACACAGTTACATTTAAGAAGTATTATTGTATTAAGTTTTCATTATCAGCTGGAGTGATGCCAGAATATACGTAGACCAGATGATAGGAACCCCACGCCTTACGTTTGTTTTCGAGACTTCTGTCATGGTTCTGTAACCTCTGATACTTGCACATGAAAATTTTTTTACGTAGATTTCTTCTGAAAGTGCAGTTCTTGACTCACTGGGAAACACTAAACGCTGTTTTGATACAACTTTAAACACACACACACACACACACACACACACACACACACACACACACACACACACACACACACACACACACACACACACACACACACACACACACACACACACACACACACACACACACACACACACACACACACACCTTAAGGCAATGTGTAAGGATACATTAAACCTATCATAAACTTAAATTAAACAAAACTATTTTCTTAGAGTATCATATCTTAATGTAAAATATCAAATTTTATCTCAAATCTAAATAACTGTCATCGTGCCGATGAAAATATAAAAATCGTTGTCATAATTTGTGCATAGCAATGAAATAAAGAATTAAAACAATACTAATTAGCCTAACAAATCAAACAGAAGGTTTCATAAACAAGTTTAAGGGGTCAATTTTATGTTGAAATTTTCTCTACAATAAATATTTTAATTTTAAAGTATTATATACATTTCTTATATACATTAAAAACTCGTTTATCCAAATTTGATGGGACCGCGCCTGTTTCGGATAAACTAAATTTCGGATAAACCGAAACTTCTATATAAATAATAGTAGGCCTACATATGTAAGTACAGTAACTTTATTTAATAATAATAATAATAATAATAATTTTAAAGTTACTTACAGTGAATATGACACAATAAACTGGTAAACGGCACCGCAATGTAAATTATAGTTTCTACAGAACTGAAACAGTCCTATTGCTTGTTCGTACAGTAATCAATCATAGGTTTTGCCTAAGCTTTGAAGCTCGTTTGCTGGCTGCCCGGTCTCGAAGTCGTTTCATTGCTAGAAGTTCTGCAGGGGAAATTTCGTCTTGTCACTCCAAATACGAAAGGACAGAAAAATGCTTTTGTGTATTTTTAAAATTTACTCAAAATTGTTTCGGATAAATCGGATTTTCGGATAAACGCGATCGGATAAACGAGTTTTTAGTGTAATTGAACATGCATATGTGTTATGTATATGTACATTTCTTTCAGTGTCAATAAGATCATACCGTAAATTGTATGGTGGTTAAAACTAGAATAAGCTAATTTTAAACAGATGCTTCTCTTGTGATCACCCCTCGAGTAATCGTTTCACATAAGCACAGAGTAATCGTTTCACATTCTATCCGGGGACATAAATACTCCTCAATTCGTCTCCTTCTGACACGGTTGACAGTTTGTTTAATTTTTGACTTGGTTAAGAAGAAGTGAAATAGAAAAACTTAAGACCCCGATGTACAAATATTAAGAAGAAATTGAAAGAGATCCTGACGACGAAACCAGTTAAACGCTTTAACTCTCCAATGAATAAGGATTAATCAAACCAGTCGAAACCCGTATTACTTTTGTACATTAATGAGAAATTAAATTTTCTGCTTTAACTGATAAGCTTTTGCAAGTCGGTTTGTTCAATTCGTTTAAATCCATTCACAATGACGTTCTACGTTGGAACAGATTGACATATCTTGTTTTTATATCCGTGCAGTCATCAATGAATTGTAGGATTTAGTTATTTTAAATTTTCGCTGTTTATTAAAAAAAAAAGACGGCGTAAACTTTAAAATAAAAGTTCAAGACGAATCTAGAGTGCACTGCCATCCTACAGCCGACAAGCGCCAGGTTTTCCGCTAGTGTGCGGTCGAGCGCTTGCAGCACAAGGAAGTTAGGTTGCGGGTTCCCCCGTTGCACGAACTAGAGTGTAGGTCGTGGAAGACTAAGATATAAGTTTGTGTTTTTACAGTGCCAGACCCCACTGAAGCACGGGTCCACCGCTCCTCTGAGGGTGGATCCACAGACCTTCAGAGCAATTCTGTCATGGGCGATAGATACATGGTTTATAGACTGGCAAACATATATTTTCTAATTAATATTGATTGTTGAACTTTCACTTGTGAAATTACTTTGTTTTTCCCGTACGCGTTTCGGCGTGATGTAAAGTAAGTTCACAAGTGAAAGTTTAACAATCAACATTAATTAAGTGCTGTGAATGAAGAAGATGAACCATCAAAACAAATATATTTTCTATTTTATATGTGTAACAATAAAAGTTATATATACATACACACATTCTTCTATTATAATAGAAATAAATACATGTTTGTATTTATATTGGTTAAATAAATACATTTAACCAATATAAATATACCTGCAACTTTTTCAAAGTTAATATTCGTCAGATTCATTCTAATAATTTTTTTTTAAATCACCAAGCTTTTATATAGTAATACCTAAAGTAATACGTAATACTAATAGTAACATAACTGGAATCTTAACGACCATGAACGTAAAAATTTGACAACCTAGAGGACATTAAAGTAGAACTAAGGATAGAGACGAGACGTTAAATTGTTTTTAACTTGATGGACAGAAATAGCAAAATCAACGTTCAAGACTGGCACAAAAAATCGTAAATTAAAACTTTTCTACAATTATTTTTATTATTTAAGAGCTCTTATAAATATTTTTGACTTCTTGTGTGGTTGCAGAGGTTATTAACATATACAAATGAGAAAAAGAGAATATTACGTGATAGCTTATGCCAACAAATTATGTGTGACAACTGTATTCTCTCGGGTGTGCAGACAACAAAACTCACGACTACAAACGATTGTCCTCGTTTGATCACACTTCCTTCAGCTCGTTTGATCATATTGTCCTTCTTCACACTTTTTGCAGCAGGATTGATTAAAAAAAAGTGCTAAATTCAAACTGTTATCTCTAGTGGGTTAAGAATCAAATTGTTTAGTCTGCTGTGCAAAAAACGGAATCTAAACCGAATCCTTACAGTGGCGTATCCAGGATTTGGCCTTGGGGCGGGGTCCGGTCAAGTCGGCTTCATACAAAACAAAAAACTAGTTAGGATTAACCAACATTACTGTCTTTAAAGTGGCTGAAAAACGTGTGATAACATCCTGAAATCAGTCCCATTAAAGTAAACAGTGATAACACAATAGAAATACGCGTTACTGAAGCATCGTTTAGAAGATACTTATTGACAGAATTGAATTCCCTATATTTCATATTTCAAACGTGTATGCAAATTGAGTGTAATAAACCTATTTTGTATTTAGAAAAGAGTTATTACTATGTTAGCGTACTGAAAAAACAATAAAACAAAAGTTGTTTTGTTTTATTAACAAATCGATTAACAAAATTAGTCTACTTTTTCGGCTCTACGGGGGTCCCCCCGTAAATATGCCCCTGAATCCTTACACTCTGCACTGCCGTTATGCTAATGCGAGATTGTTTACGATAATGCGCAGTCCAGTACGCATGGGTTCTAAATATCCGTAAAATATGAACAGAGTCCAGAGTTATTTTCTGCATAGAAGTAAATTCTCGGTTCTGCACGCTGTTTTGTACGATAAATACTTCCACAGAAAACAAGTAAACGCGGCAACTGAATGCATATCATAATGATAATATACTGTAAGAAAGTTGATTTAACGGCGGTACGTGGGAAATTCCGTCGGCGGTGACGGAGGTTGCAATGCGCGGTGTGACAGCAAAGACGGGGGTGTGGCAGTGAAAATGTATTCAAGGGCGAGAACTGTGGGAAACGCGTCGGCTTGTGAGCCGTCTGAATTTAGATGAAGAAGATTCTCCGACTTGGTGACTTCCATTTCGAAACAAGTTAAATATTTACCAGGTGTAAATAATTTGATTAAATTGTCGACGAGAACGCTGTTCACTGCGTTCATATTGTTCGCCAGAATCCAGGCCTACGTACAGAGGCACTGAGTTATTTGCGATTACTCGAAACTGTGGCGGACGTTAACACGAAAAGGCTTTTAAAACTAAAGGTTTTATTTTTAGCTGACCAAACATTATACGAATATTCCAAATGATACAGCGTGGCGTGCGTACGTCAGAGTTTTGATTGAAATGAAACAGTGTCTACATTTTTCACATTATAAAATGTTTATTTGATATTTTGTTCGTTAAGTTGTCTGTTTTTATAGCGAAAGAAAAACATTAATATCAGCCTGAAAAAGATTTAATTTTTTTTTTTTTTTCGATTGTAACTTTGGCTTACATTAAGAAGCTGTTGACAAAGTAATCTAAGTATCATAAAGTATCATAAGTATGCACCAGTACCACAAACAGCTTTACACGGAATGTCGGTTCCTTCTGTTTACTGAACTGAAAGTTGTAATTAATTATTTGGATTTATTTTGGAAAATTTCTAAAAATTTGTGTTAGGTGAAAAGGCGAGTAAGTGAATAAAATGGCCACAAAGTGAGATGTGAATAGTTTATATGTAGGCGAACGTGTGTCGACATAGTTTTAGCTTTACAAAATAAATTATTAATTCTGTTTAAAGTTATGACTTATTGCCGAGTTATTAGGCCGTGGTCTAATGCTGTCGAATTGAACAGGGGGTGGTGGTCTCACTACTGGAGGCCATTTTCAGTGTAACCATTCAAAGGTAACTGTTTCCATGGTACTGTGGCAACAAACGTCTGCATTTAATCCAGACTTAAGTCTTTACGTTTCATACGACACCCTACATCGTATAAAATTTAGAGGCTTTCACCTTTTCCTCTCCCTCTCTCTCTCTCTCTCTCTCTTCTCTCCTTCAACCGTTCCCTAAAAAAACCCGTTCTCAGCAGTTCGTTTGTCCTCATGATATGACTAATTTAGTTTCTCTTTCTCCTTTTTATAATCTGTGAATGTGTTCTACCATCCTCGATGCTTCTCAACACTTCTTCTTTGCTTATTTATCAGCCACCTTACTCCTCTCATCTGGCTCCAAATCTCCACTTCCAGATCATCATCATATCTTTATCGTTTTACACATTACTCATGTCTCTGGGTCAAGTAAAACAGTTTTAAACTCATGTTGTCTGGTATCCAAGTCACGATTCAATACAGATTAAAATTAATTTACCTTTTTTCATCCGTCGTGTGACTTCTTATTGTATTTAATTAAATAACGCGTTTCGAGGCTCAAGGCCTCATCTTCAGATTTCAGTCCCGTGTGGACGTCGTTAACACATTAAAACTAAACTACTACACATTAAAATAAAACACACTACACAAGTTAACCGATGTCTGGGTGCGCACCCTTTGCCGTTCGCGACGCACTGCCTGCAACTCCTCTACGGTCTCGTCACAACGCCCCACCATCGATTGCTGTCTATTACTGCTTAATATGAATTTGTCCACAAATATATGTCCGCTATACGATATGGTTGTGGACAAATTCATATTAAGCAAGAATAGACAGCAATCGATGGTGGGGCGTTGTGACGAGACCGTAGAGGAGTTGCAGGCAGTGCGTCGCGAGCCGGCAAAGGGTGCGCACCCAGACATCGGTTAACTTGTGTAGTGTGTTTTATTTTAATGTGTAGTAGTTTAGTTTTAATGTGTTAACGACGTCCACACGGGACTGAAATCTGAAGATGAGGCCTTGAGCCTCGAAACGCGGTATTTAATTAAATACAATAAGAAGTCACACGACGGATGAAAAAAAGGTAAATTAATTTTAAGTAAAACAGTGTCTTTTCCTACAGGAAACGCCTCCTTCTCTAAGGCTTCTTCTTCTACTGACTTTACAACCCAGTATGGGTTTCAGCCTTTCCAACGATTTTTCTCCGTTCATCCCTCTCATTACATAGTCTTCTCAATCTTCTTTTCCCATATTCTTTAGATCCTCCTCAACTTCCTCGATCCACCACTTCCTTTGGCCTTCTTCTTGACCCCCTACCTACTGGTCTTCATTATAAATATCTTCTCTAAGGTTATTTTACTTGTAATCTCTTGCCCACGATTACGGACACACGCATACCGACCCACAAACACACGCGCGCGGGAGCAAGCAAACAATTTATTCCTTTTCTAATGCAAAGACTCTTTTTTTGTAACTGTTAGGGCCTAAACGTAAATCAGTAGCCTCTTAGCTTTAACTGGCATAATCAAAATTCTATACATCGTACATTTTTTAAAACACACGTATATTTAATATAAAGGATATAAGAAGGAAAATAGGGCGCATATTTACAACAGCAGAAAGAATAGAATCCAGACAGTTGCTATGGTATGGTCACGTAATGAGGATGGAGGTGAAGCGATGGCCAAAGAAAGCATTGACTTACACACCACAAAACAGGAGAAGAAAAGGAAGACTGGCAACACAATGGAGAACAGGAATTAGGAAAATCATGAGAGATCGAGCTATTGAAGACGATGACTAGAAGATAGGGAGAAATGGCGATCGAAATGCGGGATGCGGCATAGACTGTAGGACCCCCGCTAATAATAATAATATTTAATATAAAGCGTTCCTAATTAATATGATATTCTACTAAAAGAGAATAAAACATTATTTTATTTATTAAATATCAGTAACAATAAATTTTATGAAATATTCTTCTGTACGTAATGTACTCCTCTGTAAAAAGAATACTTCTAATTTTAGCTAACAAAAAATTAAGATATTTATTAAGAACATATCCTTGCAGTATACAATCTGAATACATTTTTTTGTACGTGATTGATGAACAAATGTGTATATAGAACATCAAGTAAAGAAAGCTTTATTACGCGCAAGGGCGCACCCCTCCACACACACTCCCAGTAACAGTCATTTTATAACGTAAATAATTATTTGCTGCTTCAGTAATGTTTTTTATGTACGATCAATAAATTGTGCAACTTTAGTCACGTTTCGACATACGGTTGTAACATGTTAATCAGTTTTCAGTAATAAGAATTTATCTCAGTTTAAACCTGACCTATATTTATTAATATAATATTAATGTTTACAGTTATTTAATTCATTTTTTATCACGGACTACCGTGCTGTAGTCTTTGGCGTGATCCGTGAGAAAAATCGTTTGCTAAACTTTACATTATATTATCAAGCAAGGCGACACTAAAATTATATCTGCGAAGCGAGGGAAAAGGAAGTCTGATAGTTCAAGCTGGGCGTTTCCAGTCTTTCACTTATTCAACGATATAAGGAGAGTATTTATAAATTAGCTGTACTGAGATCACATTAATTGACTTCTCAGTGATGGGGGTTGAAATGTCCCTTATAGACGGGTCGGACATCCACAGGACTTGTAGAGCAAATCACTTCGCTGCCCGTGAAGACGCATGGCGACGTACGGACATTGCCAGCGGAACCTCGATGTCAGAAAACTGAAATCTTACGGTGAGAGAGATCAGACAGCCGCATCTCCTTGCCGGACTTCCTATTTGACTCACTGCTTTCACCAACCAACAAGAGAAAAAAAGACATTGCCAGCCCTTCGCGATCTTTCGCCAACAGGTAGTCATAATGATACTTCAGAAGCAAGGCCATTGGTTCAGCAGTATAGTGCGCTCTGGATTTCCAACTCCCCAATATTGATTTTTCAAACTAAGGATACAAATGAAATACAAAAAAGTATTTTAAAAAATGAGGAAGTTGAAAAACCTATCAGGTTTGTTATTCTTAATAATTTTTCTTCAAACAACGGTTACGTAAAAGTTAAGAGTAAGTTTTTCTTATTATCGTTTTTCAATAGATTAATGATGTGAAGTAATGTCGCAGTATAAATCTGCTAAGAAGCATATTTGTTTAATTGGACTAATCAATCGAACGTTACAGAGATGGATGACGGCGATGAAATTTAAACGAAAGAATTTGGAAAAGTAATTGAACACTCTAGAAAGACATTAATTAAAAGAAGAAAGAATTCGCCCAACGCCCCTTGACCAAAAGGGTTCATTAATTACTTTTACACGACTTTGAAGAACAAGACGAGTTAAACATAAGTCTATTGCGATTTTAATAACTACCATCGATTCATGTTGATCTCGAATACGTTTCTTAACTTAATCCAGTGCTGAATAGATGAAGTTACCGACTTGCCTCTGCCTAAACGTCAGACGTTAGGACAACGTATTTAAATTACAATATTCGAGACAAAAATTAAATACCTGCACGTAACCGCGTCTTTTTTATTATGATAGAGACGACCAATAAAAAGTGCCGTCATGACATTATTATCATAGAGACGACCAATAAAGAGTGCCGTCATGACGTTATTATGATAGAGACGACCAATAAAGAGTGCCGTCATGACGTTATTATGATAGAGACGACCAATAAAGAGTGTCGTCATGACGTTATTCAGCTATTAACGTGTATGTGAGATTTATGAGCAACCAGTAGGATTGAGGACAACATAGGAAAGATGGATAACCAATTTGGTTTTAGGTAAGGTAAAGGCACAATAGACACAATTGGATGATTGAGGATGTCGGGAGAAAAAACGTTATCAGTGGAAATGGAAATATATATTTGATTTATTGATTGGGAGAAAGCTTTCGACAGAGGTGGGTGGAAATATTCAGGCAGTAACTGAACAGTAGAATACTACTCACAATTTTGGAAGTTATTGGTATAGACTGGAAGGATAGAAGACTAAGAAAGGAGCTGGACACAAAACAGAAAGTAGTGGTTTTGTCGCCAACATTATCTATGTTGAAAAGTTGACAGAAAAATCTATGCGTATCTATGCTCAAAGAAATCAAGACAAACTGCAGATGGAGGAGAAAGAACAAAGACCGTTAAATAAGCGGATGATCAAGCAATGTTAGAAGAATCAGAAACAGCTACAGTTTATGATGAAGAGTGTTGTGATAGTGGGGAAAGAGTTTGGAATAAAGATAATTGCTGGAAAAACTAAAATAATAAGAATTGGCTAGAACGAAGGCTTTGTTAACATAACCTTAGAAGGAAAACTGTAAAGCAAGAACTTATTTTGGGAGTACGATGACACGGAATGGAAGGTGTACAGACGAAATCACAGGTATGATATCTATGAGTAAGAGAGTTTTGCAAAAAGGTAAAAAGGACTAATGATAGCAATTAGGATTTAGACCAAGACGAGAAAGAGATTCGCTAAAGTTGTTGTTTGGAGCGTAGTTTTTATTATGGCAGTGATACACGGAACATCAAAAAGAGAAAAGAAAGACGCCAGGAGACCTTCGTAATGTGGTTTTGAAGAAGAATGGTTAAGGCGAAATGGCCTGGCAGAGTGAGGAACGATGAAGTATTGACGAGAATAGGAGAGGAAAGAAAAATTGCTAAAAGTAATAAGAAAGAGAAAACACCTTGTTTGGGACATATATTGCGTAAAACGGTCTGCAGCTAAGGACCACAGAGGGAAAGGCGGAAGGAAAGAAGAGAATGGGAAAGGAGATAGGCTGGAAATCTTGATGAAATCAGAAACGGAAGGAGTTACAAACAGAGGAACAGGACCGAGAAAAATGGAAAGCATCCAGTTAAAACCTGTTGCAGAAAGTTTTACTAAAGAAGAAGAATAGTAAAACATGTTTCGCTGTGCAAGAGTGGTGGTGTCGTTGTATTTAAGGCGTTAATCTACGACTCTCCCATTTGGTTTAACACCAGTTTGACTCCAGTTACCGCCCCTGGATATACACTGTTGGACGCAAACGTATTAACTGGGATTTATTATAATCGATAATCGATATAGTTTTATTATGGTTATAGGAACTACGTACAGACTGTTAAAGCAAAAACAGTACAGGAAAAAGGACATTTTAATAAAATTTACTTTGAAATAAGAGACCCTAAAATTTTAATGAAAGGAGTAACTAATTTTTTTGGTTTTCTGATTGGGAATTTACATTTAAAGAGAGTATTTTACTATTCTTCTGGGGTTCTCATTTCGTGGAATAGTTTGCAGCAGTTTTCCAGGCTTTGCGGTTTTCTGGAAACATCTTCATGACCTTGTGGGGGGGGGGGAGCCAGCGATTAGCTGCTGGTATTTGGAATGGCCAGAGTATCTTTAATGTGAAGGTTTCTCCTTGCCTTCCGCATAATATACCGTTGCCCGATACGCGGCTCATTCGCCTTTCGGGTGATTTCTCACCTCAAGGACAAGAGGGTCGTCCGGACGTCTCTATATACTCGTTGTCATTCTGGTACTTCATAAGGGAGGGGGCCGACTTATTCCCGCCGTCCGACACTCGGGAGCTCCCAAATTACTCTATGAGATTATTAGAAATTCTACTATTGTATTTATTTCTTTAATAAATACTTTGTAATTGTATAAGTACTGGTTCAATTTTTTATATCCTTGTGCACGTTTGTAAGTTACCCCTTATCTAAGTGTTGACTAAAAATGTATGTTTACTAGTCTTTAAAAAAAAATTGTTAAGTAATTTTACCGTAACATTAAAAATAATAAGTGATAATTTAATTTACGCATAATATAATAAATTAAAATGTACTTACCGCATATTTACAGAAAACCTCTCAATTGGGATAATAGGTATGACATGTGTTGTGGAGTAATGGAAATAATTTTCTAATTTTGCAAATAGAAAGCCGATTATTTTAGGACTTATTCTAAAAAAATTGAAAAAATTTATTACTATCTTGATGTAAATCCACATACAGGATTTAGAATGCTCCTCTGAGGACTCTTTTTGTATTCATAGGCTGCACACGTCTACTTGACATTAAGCGTAAGCAGACATCAAATGACTGTACACAATAGTCAAAAAGATTAAGAAAACCAAGAGCACTCTTTTTCTAAGCCAAGAGTATGAAATGAGTTGAAAGGGCAAGTCAAGAGCTCAAAGGTAGCAACAGCTTTGGTCATGAAGGACCGTATGAACGTCGTACGTGCTTTAAGAAATCAACGGTAAAGTGTATCAAGGGTAAAGAAAACACTTTTAACAGCCAAAGATTTAAACATTTTAATGAGTCATTTCACTGCGCAGGACGAACTCACGAAATGAGATTGAAAATTATGTTGGGTGTACGGTAGCGGAATTGCATGTGAGCACATACTAAACAGTTTACTATCACTTTCGGGTTTTATTATGCTTCAGTATGATTCAACAACATTTAGAGAGACATAAATAACACGAATCTCTTTAATACCAAATCACTCCAGTTTAGTACTCGTAATCACAGTTTTACTATTCATATTGTAGCACTAAATTGTCGCAAATAGGACTTAATCTCTTAAGACGCAAAGTTTACGTAGAAAGCGCGTATTGTCGAAACGCCGGGTTGGTTGTTATTAAATCCTGTTCAGTCAATTTGAGGACGATCCCTGTCGCTTAAACGACTGTCTAACCTACCTCAGACTGTAACCATTTATATGTGCAGACTGGACGCGTAGGTGTCGAGTACTTGAGTTAGTACGGTACGGAAGACCTTACATGAAAGGGACATGGACAGACAGACTGTTAATTCAACAAGTATTCATGTGGGCATCATTTTAAGAAAATAGGGTTGACCGAGAAGAATAGAATAGGGTAGAGGAATGGTGACGACAAGGAATTCAGAGAAAGAGAGAGAGAGAGAGAGAGAGAGAGAGAGAGAGAGAGAGAGAGAGAGAGAGGTGGAAGTCGGGAATCAGAAAACATCGTAAAGTCTTATTCAAACAAACAGCATGATACCACTAATGGTAAGGTTGACTATTGTTAATAATTCCCTTTGTTTCATGGAACAAGCATAAAGGTACGATGTGGTCACCATCTGTTAAAAAGATTCGTAGAACAATCGGGTTCAAAAAACTGGGTTAATCCCGGAAATGAAATCTGTAGACCTACGTTTAAATCAACAACAAAATAGTTCAACACATCTGATTTTCATTAACATGCCGCCATTCATAATAAAATTACTATGGTTGAAAAAATAAAAGTGATTTTAAAAGTACTTTTATGCTTGAAAGAACAATTTGAATTTATAACATACACTTGACGTTTATTATTAACAAGAAATGTATACATTTATTGATATGTTTAGGCCTACATTTGATATATCCTTCTCTTATTTGATATCACAACGAATCATTATTTTAAGGAAACGATGCCGTAATAGAACAGAAAAAACCGATAAATAAAAAATTAGCACACAGACTGACGAACGCTCTTTGATATGTGACAAATCAAACCCCTAGTCAAAGGCATACGTGTGCCCTACTGTCAAGCGCGATATAAAAAAGAAGCAAACATCGTACAAGAATGAAAAATCACATCAGCAGACACGATGGAAGATGTCTTATCAGCGTAAGTGGTCTTATCCAGGGGCTTATTTACGGGGGGGGGGGGCGAACGGATCCGGACCCCCTCCCTCCAAAAGGCCTAAAGGTTGACGAATTTTGTTGTCTTAATTTTTAAGACACTGTGCACGCTGTTATAGTAGTAGCTCTTTTTTAAACATATAAACAGCTTTATTACACAGCACTAGGATATACGATTGAAAAATTAAATATAGGAAAATCTGTTCAGTCAATAAGTACCTTTTAACAATGTTTCAATAACACTTATTTTTATTGAGTTATTACAGTTTACTTTATGGGTCCGATTTCAGGATGTTATCACGTGTATTTCAACCACTTTAAAGACAGTAATATTGATTAGTCTTAAATTGTTTTTTCTTTTGAGTGAAACCCCGGACCCCCCCAAAGCCAAATTCTAGATACGCCACTGGTCTTACGGACGACATTACAGCGTACGGGTCTTATAACGACGACATAGAGCATCATAGTTTTCAAATCAATGTTCATACAATCTAGTGTACCTGCTTGCTAATCGATATAACTTTCACAAAAAAGCGGCCGCGGATACGAACCGCGGAGACATAAACAATCTAGAAAAGCAAGATGTACACAGCGTCAGAGATGAGCAGTAATTCAGAAGTCACGCGTTTGTTACGTACACTTATTTCTGTATATTGTTACGACGGTCTGATGATCGTCATATGGTACAGTGGAAAACAAAATACAAGACACCAATTACGTCACTAATCACCAGCTTTAATTATCACAGTTAAACAGTTCGTAATTAACAACACAGTCTCTACAACAAATCAAATAAAAATTGTTCACACGCAATAAAATGTCAACTAGTATTAAAACACAATTGTATTACAATTGTCCCCGCACAAACACATAACACTTCGCGACAATACTACGAACCGCACTCCAACAAATCGCAACTCAAACTGAAACTGAGCGTCGCTGAGTACTTGTATTTATACCACGCCGAAAATCCAGAAACATCCATACTACGCATCGAGAAAGGAAACACCAGAACGTAATTTATTGCGACCTTGACACAGTGAGCACGACCGCGCGACTTCTGTTACAGTTTAGCTAACGCGTTGAGAATCACGTACGCACACACATTACAGCCGGATTCCACTGGAACATTCGATAAACACGTAGATTGTTCTGTAACGTTGTAACAGTATGTTATATGGAAGCTGCAACTACAGAACATTACAATTCATAGTAACACGCTGTTAACGACAACCGTATGTATTTGTTCGAGGGGGGGGGCATTAGTCTTTCGTTAAATTTGGGTACGTAACTTGTGTCGTTTATTTAATACATATTTAGTTGTTGCTGTTGTTTCCTGTAAATCGGAATAATTAGTCTAACCAACGTATTTTCTCGTTTTGTACGAATTTTTTCGTAACCAACATTTTTTTTAATTCGTAGTCCTTCAGCCTTTCGACTGGTTAGTACCCTCCCCGCATATACCCGTGGTGCGTGTGGTACTGAGTCTCTCACAAGTATATGGGACCTACAGTTTAACGCCGGATCCGAACGGCATAGTTGGGGAAGGTTTATACTAAGCAGGATACCTCTCGCTGGTTTGCCATTGCCTTGCGAGGGGGAACGGTCGTATCTAAATCAGATGGCCCCCGGCGGGAATTGAACCCGCGCCGACAGCGTAGCAGCGCCACGACCGCTCCTTTTTTTTAATATCTCTATTAATTCTTTTTAAACTACCAATCCTAACCATACTAAACGTTTTTCTTTTTTTGTAAATATTTCTTTTTTTTTACGAAACTACTGTCAAAAATTAAATATTACCATTTGGGCTTAATAATATTGTACATTGCGTGAGGATAAATTATTAACACTATAGTTTTGGTATGTTCAGCATAATAAACAAACCAAATGTAAAATGCATTTAAGATAATGAATAAATTTCTTATGTATTAATTATCTGTTTTATCTAGTTTTTATTTATGATAATAACTAAGATAGGACAAAGTTCAATCAGTTACATAGGTCATTCCCCAGTGTAAATGTGAAAACCGGGCTCCCTGATTACAATAGTGGTGTATCCAGAATTTTGCCTTTGGGTGGCTCCGATCGAATCGGCTTCAAACAAACGAAAAAACAAGTTGAGACTAATCGTAATTACTGTCTTTAAAGTGATTGAAAAACGTGTGATAAAATCCTGAAATAAATCCCATTAAAATCAGCGGTAATAGCACAATAAAAATACGCGTTACTGAAACATTGTTTAGTAGATACTTATTGGCTGAATTAAATTTCCTTATGTTTCATATTTCAAATGCTGTATACGCAAATGCTGTGTAATAAACCCATTTGATATTTAAGAAAGAGTTACCACTATATTAGCGTACTGAAAAAATAATAAAACAGCCTAAAAAGTAAGAGAGTAACAAAATTCGTCTACTTTTTCGACCCACTTGGGAGGGGGGTCCGGCCCCTTTCGTGCCATCCCGTAAATACGCCCTGGATTACAACGAAGCTGCGAAACACCAACTATCATTCTGTCTAAAGTTTAGAGCTCCACTATTTTTATAGGTTCTTTCATAGAAAAATAAACCAGCACGTAGGACTACATTGGCGATAATTAAACAAAACAATTCCACTAACTCGTCTTCTGTACGGACGATGTTAACATTCCTAGATCGCTGCGGTATTTTTCTCAGTTGACCAAAAAGAAAATACGAAAAACGTTTCCACTTTTATATAGCTTCAACACATTCCTCAGTGTCGGGCGTACGCCTAAGTAGAGTGGAGAGAGAGAGAGAGAGAGAGAGAGAGAGAGAGAGAGAGAGAGAGAGAGAGAGAGAGAGAGAGAGAGAGAGAGAGTGTAATAATATTGCACAACTTGACGAAAGCGCGCCAACGCAGCGTACGGCACAATGCATCACCACCTACTGCGGTGCGACTAATAATTGTGCTTCACAGATTCTTTGACTGCACTTCGGTTCTCGCCTTGGTTATTGAATAATTTCAAGCGAATTGACTTTGCCAACACACACCGCCCGATGTACGGTTTATTCGTAGGTAACGGTGCCGTGGCGTCTTTAAAAATACATTTTTATAAACAACAAAAAAACAACAATTTTTTATCTGCAAAACGACAGTTATAAAACAAACCTGAAATTTTATTTACAGATTTATTGGCTTACGTTCGACACGAGCCTCTGTAAGTAGGCCTACGCACGTAATCTCTAGACAACGTAAAACACAACACACCTTATACAAAGAAATGAAACCTTATTATACGTTTATTATTTCCCACGTAGATGAAGTTATCATTCACAAAAAAGAGCAGACATCGTAGCCTGAGTTTTTCGCATCTATGTCGTTACGTAAGATCATAAAAAGTCTGTCTCAAAGCTGCGAAGGCGAACACCACGCCGAAACGCGTCGACAAGAAAAGACAAGTAAGTTGACAAGCTGAAAGTTTCATTATTATATAAAGTGTAGTGCTGTGAAAAAAGATGATGAACAATCAAGACAATTATAAAAAGCGTATGCATTAAACGGAAGTTAGTGTCCTACGCGCATCTGAAGGGACACAGACTTTTGAATTCGACTTATTTTTAGAATGCAAATGTTTGTGACACTCACAGGCGTTCTTGTTACTGTTTCGTGATAAGACATTTGTCGTTGTATAAAACGATTAGAGTGACACCTTTAACTGTAAAAACTCGTGTTATGCATACGTTTTTATAAAAATAACTTTTATTGTTCGTACGTGAATAATAAAAATCGATTATTAATATTCGCGCTCATGTCATGGTCGATTACAGATAAAACTTGCCACGAAACGTCTAGTATGTTTTTACCCATTCAAAGAGCTTCAAATTGATTTAAAATTGGATCACAGTGAGATCAACCCGTCGGATAGGCTACTGTTCAAGGGATAAGATCTATGGGTCTTAGCGAAGGTTGAATGATATTTTTGGAGCCTTAACCAAGATATGAACTTATACCATTGGGCCTGACCATAAGGATCAACTATAAGGATCAACGCGGATACGAGCTAGGGTAAAAGGCTGGCCGTACTTTCAGACTTCATACAACTGAACCAGATATTTGTACTAAAGGGAAACGCCGCTGTGTAAACAATGTTCGGCAGCTACAGTTTCGTTTAAATCCAATAAAACGCTGTATTTAAAAAAATATATATTAATTAATGCTTGATGCCTTTACTTGGTGAAAATCCATTGTAAATTATATTAAAAAAAATAAAATAAAACAATAAAATAGTTTTAGTGATTTTCACTCGTCATTCACTCGTGACGAGTGAAAATCACTAAAACTATTTTATTGTTTTATTTTTTTTTTAATATAAATATATATTATATAAATTCACGTCAACGAACGATTCAAATTTAATTTTATATAAAGCTAAAGCAAGTATATTTTTTACGTAATGTTACTTTATTTCATACAGGCTCATTTTATTTCATTAAAAATGTTTAACTGACATTTAAAACATTTCACCTTGTTTCATTTATAGTATTAAAATTATAAATACGAGAAAACAGCTGCTGAAGAAAATAAACATTAAAACAATCGTTAACTAATCGACCTAAATAGATTATCAGTTATTTTATTTTACATTAAAATCGATACATATTCGATTATTCGTTAATTTTATATTAATATTTCTTTCGATTGTTATTAATTTACTTAGAAACCTCTGATGATGCTGATAGTTTTCAGTGAAACGTGCGTCAGGTGTTAAAAAGAATATACGAAATTATACTACTTGCAGAAGAAACAAATTGAAAACATCACAAATTATATTAAAATTATATATAAATCCATATACCCTTAAGGCTTCCGAATTTTAAGCCTACCTTGTATCCCAATATTGTAGACAGTGTTATGCCTGATTATAGGCTAATAAAAGTGAAGACGTCCGCGCGAGTGTTACGTTATAATTTATATAAAACTTGACCTGGTTATTGTAATACTGTAAGTCAAACTTTAAATACCAAGCTTTTAATAGCAAGACTACTGTGAAACAAGAAATGTCAGATTTTGAAAAGGTTCATACACGGGAACGACCAAAGCATTATGTTACAATCGATACTTATATTTTCTTGAGTTCATGTGAGAAAACAGTTGCATAACTTTTCTTAGTAATAGACATTGGGCGTCTCTGATAGAAAAAGGATCAGTAACTCAGAGCCAATATGGTAAACTCTAAATACACAGAAACCTGAGTATATGTATGACTGCCATAGAGGAGTGATAGTCGATTACCAAGGCAATATCGTACAACTAACTGCAATGGTATCGGAACCCAGACGGATCTAGAAAAGATGACGATATCAGGTTCTCTAAGCTGAAGTTGCAACAGATCGTAAGGCCTAAATTGGAGTTGTTTAAAGCCGACAAGAGAAGTTTATTAATTAACTTCTCTATAATTGAAGTGTAAGAAATCTTAGACTCAACCTTTAAAGTAAGTAAGTATTGATTATTGTAAAAGTAAATATCGAGAAGTTTAGTCTTTAAACTTTATAATAGTCTTTACTAGATGTCGTGAAATTTACTCTTTAAACTTTATAATAGCGTTTGCTCATGGAATTGTACACAATTATTAAACCGGTTTACAGAAAACCAGAGGCTTTTCTCTGAACCCACTTGGCTAACTTTCACCACAACATCATGTCGCAGAGGTTTACCCGACGAAGTGCTACGGTGTCTAAGTTTTGCTGAGAACCGGTGTCGTTTGATATGCTTTACCTGTTTCAACGGTCCCGGGCGATAACAGTGCTGGACCAAATTTCCGTAGAGTGCACTTGATTTGATTCACAGAGCCGTTAAGCACTGGTATGCCGGAAGAACAAACTTTATAATAACCATTAGAACGTAACCGGTGTTAGATACACATAAAGAGGCGTGATTTAAACGTATGAACTTATTCCGAAGTCCGGATTACTACAGTGAGAATTTCATCAGACGTAGCAACTAGGAGAAAGGTTCGGAGAGGGGTAAGGAGTTGACTTTGTCAGTCTCTATATATTCTGAGTAAAAGTCTTATACCGCCTTTTACCATTTAGAGAGGAACTGCAAGACTGGAACATTAAGACATTTACACAAATTTATTAATATATTTAGATCTGAGCGCACGCGCCACAAAACACACACACACAAATAGACAACAAACACCTACAAAAACTTCAGTCAAGAGATAGAAAATTAAAGGTGTAGATAAAGATTTTCGGCTTTCCAATATTGACTTTATCGAGTTACGACATTTCTGGCAAGTGTGGAACAACATTTATAAAAGCGATTTTAAAGAGAATTATAATTAAGTCATTTTCGCACTCTTTCATAGGATTAATAGCTACAGAAGGGAGCTGCTTCGTTTTTAATACTCTCCTTGCAAAAATTGCGTAATAAGAGACTTTTAGTTTGTCCACTTTTATACGTAGGCCTAACTGTCTGTGTTAGAATAATCGCTAAAATCCACGTAAGGTTCTAGCGTGCAGAGTTGTATAGTCTTGAACACGTAACGTTTTCTTCGTTTGTTGATCCTTTTAACTGAAACTGATGATTAAAGAAACACACACACACACACACACACACACACACACACACACACACACACACACACACACATGTCAATATTTCTTAACCATATAGAAGTTTTATTTAATAAACAATTTAAAATACACATAAATTTCAGCTTTGTTGTTCTGATCATAATGGTGGTCATGACTATTGAAATGCGCATAATTTATTTAGAAAACATATGTATTATGTTTTACTTAATGAAACAATTTGTTTCTATAAATTATTGCTATTTACTGTCGTCTACTGAAATACAAATACCCGCAAGTAGGCCTATACACATATCTACATAATTTAATGATGTATTGTGGGCTCGCGCTAATGTGTGTATGGTACTTAACAAAACGAATGTGAAGGATGCTGATGAAGAAGAAATTTAGGGTGAAACAGTGAAACTAGTGGAAAGAAACTGTTCATCTAATTCACTCCAACAAAATACTTCTCCGGTAATACGGCAAGAGAGTCCTTCCTGTTTCGAGAGTTGAGGGACAAAGAGGATTATCCGTAAACTCGCAGAGTATATTGCTGGCACATGTATTTTACGGCATACAATGTATAACGTATGCGTGCGCGCGTGTGTATCGTTACCATCATCATTACCACCACCCCCTCCTCCTCCTCCTCCTCATCATCGTTTACCTACTACTGGGCAAAATCCTTGCCAACACTTTTCCAATTTTCCTACCAGGTTTAATGTAAAAGAACATCACAATTTACGCTGCTAAAATTGATAGTAAACACGCCACACTACTGAATTTCACTCTAGCGAGCGCTATCGGCACTTACACCATCAGTGTGAAATTCGTTGTACAGCATCAATATCAATTCAGACAGCTGAAAAAAACCAGCCACAAACGCTTCAAGAATATTGTATGATTTCTAATGTCACTCGTCTACCTACGACTATCTCAATACATTCTTGAATTCATCTGTTATCATCTGAAGAGACATTCTGACTATCGATTGCTCGATTTGTGGAATTAGTGTACAGTCCATGTGCAATCTGCCAATTTGGTGTGCTTGATTACGTGGTTCGCGCTCTATCATTTTGTAGCTTTCCTGTATCTCCTTTCCAGAACACCTGTGCTGCACTTTCTATAGTTGAGCCATCCACATTACATTTATCGTTGTGACTTCCTTATAGGCAGAAGATAATATTCAAATTATGTCCTTTAGACATATTAGAAAATTGTTCGCCCTCAAGCTCTTAAATTTTACTGGAAGTATTTCGCTCTGAATTTGTCAAATGACTGTAGTAAATGTTTTGTCTTCTTGATTATGACAACACGTCTAACGATGACCCACGACGACGACGATGACGTCTAACGATGACGTCAGTCCATATGACTTTAATATCCCAAAACAGCTTTCGAACAGTGTACAGTAGCGCGGTAATTTTTACATTTATAGGTTGGCTAATCTGCGCTTTAATCTGCTCAATTCATGTCCGCGCATCTGGACAGTTCGTTAAATACGTTCACTAGCGGCGGTCGGTTTCGCCCGCTGCTATACTGTCACATTTTTCTTATTTGTCGCGACAATCATTTAGGCTTTAGGCCGTACAACATTATATATATATATTGCATACATGCAATATGCTAGCAATACATTGCTAATACTTGTACTCAAGTAATTCGAGTGTCGCGTACTCGCGCCACTATTCATAATTCATCATACGACAATTAAGGTAGGCCTTAGGCCCAAGACTTCATATATGGCCTTTTAGGCCCTTTCATTAAATTAATTTCAATGTAACATACGACTTGTATTTACGATGCGCTCATTAGCCAATCTCTTATTCAAAGGTGAAACCTAACAATTTCAATGGTGTATATGTGAACAATTTCAATAAATGTATTAACTACAGTCCACTCTCTCTTCATCATTTCTTCATCCTGGCGAATTAATTACAACAGTAAATCACGAACACTTCATACTTAACATTTTTTTAATTCGGTCCACTCGGGCCGCATCATTAACAAACAGTGTGAATTCATATTCAGTATTCCTACATTTCAAATAATATTAGTCACACACACACACACACACACCCACACACACCCACACACACCCACACACACACACACACACACACACACACACACGCACACAATATGACAAGAATTCCACTAAATGTGTAAAAAAGACACTGTATTTATTGTGGGGTAAAATTATAGTTATCCATGTTGAAGACCCGAATAAATAATATACTCTCAGTAGGTTAAGGACTGTGATTTAATGTAATGTTAAGACATTTATAACTTCAACTGAAGTATTGTATTAGTGAAAAATAGTGAATACGTGTGAAAATGTAGTAACTATGCACGTATCGTTGGAAGAACCTGTTCAAGAATTGTGACATTGTATCAGTTCAGCCGTGGACATACTAATCAGTTATATTAGTGTACAGAATGGTAACAACCATTAGAACTAATGACTTAAACTTTAATCAGTTAAAATACTAGTATAATCCCTGAGATGCAGAACTGGCTAACTATTTTGAACGAAGCACATTTATTATTGGATAAATTTTGACATTAGATAAATTTTCAAATATCATAAAAATAACAAAGTAGTAAAGTAAAGTTTAGTAAAGTAACAATTGTAGAGTAATCATATAATAAACGCTAAAAATTTGAAATAACCGGATTCTGTAATCTGACACAAGACTGGATTTTGGTGTGTTTGATTTATTAAAATTACAGTTGATCAAATTTTTGATCCCTGTAGTAAAAAATATTGAAATTTCCAATTTACACTATATTCGGATTGTAGTTAAACTTCCTTGTGATTTGAAACATCCCATGAATTTTTGCGACTTTATACCAAAACTTTCGCCCACTTTTGGGCTCCCGCGTCAAAAAATGATGAATTTTTTAAAAACGAAACTAAACTCATATTTTGGTTAAAATTCCCCATAATCTTTGATACTACACATGGACTTCTGCGATTTAATACAAAAATTGACTTATTACATTTTTGGCTCCCATCTCCATACTTTTTAGGGGATCAATTTAAAAAACAATAGAGGCCTCTGTAGGGTAAACGTATGGCTACATATGTCAAGTTTTACGAAAATCGATTGATGCGTTCAAAAGTTATCGGGAGATATCGCCCGAGTAGGCAGACACGTAGATGTACAGACAGATAAATGCCAACCGGTCGAGTAAAAACTGAGAACTCGCTTCGATCCTTCAATTATTATTAATACTAACTGTGGATTAAAGTGAATATAATGAATAATATAAGTCACGCTATTTTTACTGTAGTCGAAACTGGCAGTTAATGTGGTATGTGGTACATGGTCTGTAGGTTAGACGACGTCTGCAAAAATCTGGGTAATTGATACCACTGGTATTTTCTAATAAGATTTAAATATTTAATTTCTGTAATGCAGCATGAAGTAGTTAGGTCTACGTCTGATTACTGTGAGGATCAGTTCTGATCTAGACTTCGATCAAGCCAGTCGTAGGTGAACAGCGTCAGCCAACAGTGTACAAGATTAGATAGAACCGCCGGCCACTACTGTACGGGATTATGCTGACATAATTACCGAAGACAGAGGCAAGACCCGACTTCTGTTATCCCAATAAGACTCCAGAAAACGACAGGAGGACGGGATGGAGGCCAGAAGGCTGAGAATTTTAAACGACGGGATCATGAATCTTCAACACCAAGAAAGTGAAAATTATTTTTCTTTAGTATCGTATAAAAAAGAACAGTTTTAAGGAAATTTAAAGCTTTCGAAGGTATTTTTAATTCCTTGAAAAGACATTACAAAAATTGCTAATAGAAAAATTTTATAAAATGTGTAGTTTTTGTGTAAATTAAGTAAAGCGGACAGTTTTAATTTTATAAATTTGTTCAATAATTACTTCATAAGGTTTACAAACAATACAATATGAAAATCTCCAGTATAAAAACAAAGGTAATGGTATTTCGAGGTAAGGATAGAATAAGAACAAAAATAATGATTAGAGATCGAATTCTAGAACAGGTGAACCACTTTAATTATTTGGGAAATGATATTTTCTCTGATAGAAATTATGACATTGATGTTAAGTTAGGTAACTTCCAGAAGATCTGTGGAACAATCAACCGTGTTTTTAGAAACAAGCTGCGTCGAGCTACAAAATTAAGGTCCTACAAAATTAAAGTTCTACAAAATTAAAGTTCTACAAAATTATAGCAGTTTCTGTATTGTCCTATGGGTGCAAATTATGAACAACAACCAAAAAATAAAACAGTAAAATACAGGCGGCATTCTTAAGAGGAGTTAAAAGGTGTTAAGGTGTTCTAAACTGGACCAAGTAAGAAATGAGGTCACAAGAGAAGAGTTACAAATTTTTAACTCGAATGAAAAATTAAAAGATTATAAACAACGGTGGAAAAAATACTTAGAAAGAATGCCAGATTCGAGACTGGCCAAACAAGTGTGGAAATATAAACCTATAGGACACAGGTGTGTGGGTAGACCCAGGAAGAGATGGGCTGGAGGATCTTTGAAGACAGCACCTTGTTTGTACCGTGTTGCGAAGATGATGTTTAATTATTACTCTGTAAAAGAGTTTTAAACAGTTGATTCATCACGTCACAGAACTTTGGACTGTGATGCTGTTTTGCACGTATTTGACGAGACATATTTTAAAAATTAAAATTAAAGTCATAAGAGAGCTTCATTTATTTAAATATCACTATAATATTGACGACTCGGAACACTAAGTTTTTTATAAGTAAAAACGTAAAGTTTTACCTTACAGCCTAAACCGGCTTTCACCTATAGAAGGCTTCATCAGAGGCTGTCGTAAGTAGCGCTGTTCGTCTTGTTGTTGGCGACGAGATATTGTTTCGAAAGATCGAAGCTGTGTGTGTGTGTGGTGACAGCCTCTGATGAAGCCTTCTATAGGTGAAAGCCGGTTTAGGCTGTAAGGTAAAACTTTACGTTTTTACTTATAAAAAACTTAGTGTTCCGAGTCGTCAATATTATAGTGATATTTAGTTAAGTAACGGACACGTCATGGACAACGAAATCCAAGAATTCATTTATTTTTTAAAGCTCATGAGAAGCAAATACATAAACGTTATATATACTGTACTGATGTGCATTACGAATAAACATATTAAATCACTCGCCCTAAAATCTTTACAACATTCTGTACAGATCATAGACTGACATGTGCGTGCGCGTGAACGCGGTGTAACGTGAAGTCAAAAAACGTACAGCGTTTGTAAACAGGTAATATTAAAATTATGTTAGTTCTAAACTTGCATTTACTTCAAATTTCCAATGGTGCTTAAAGTAGACGCTACCTTAGATGTATTAACTTTACGTTATCTTGCAATAAGACAATATATTTCTGAATTACCGCGACTACGACAGAAATTTCATCGGAAATGTCAGGCGCAGACAGGATTGTCCGGTCTGTCACAAAACACGTACAGTACAGTACTTATCTACGACAATCTCTAACCGTGGTCTGTCGTATTGGCTAACCTCTCCTCTCTCGTCTACCTTTATTACTCACTGTTATCTCAGTTAACTGCAGTTTATTTCTGTTTTTATTTCAAGAATCAGACGTGACCTGTCAGCCCTTGCAACGCTTAAGGGCAAACCGTTTTGCGTGTAACGGCGGTCTTCAGTCACCATTTGTCCTACTTGTATCGTACGTTATTAATCTGTTCATTACGATCGACGTCACTGGTTTTCTTAAACTCGCCGTCAAACGTACCGAAAGAGTAATTTATTCAGTCGCGTGGTGTGTACATAATTATTTATAAAATAGTATATAATTTATGAGCAGAGCAGATCACACTAAAGCCTTGTGATGCTAAGACAGTTTGCTGTTTTCCCATACTGTACTATTCGAAACCGTAGGCCTAGTAGAATCAAGAGAAATTGTAGAAACTAATTTGATTAGGTTTTGTTTTGATGAGTTTTGATAACTTCCCCGCGCTTGGTAACTATAGCTTTTAACAAGTTGTATGAGTTGTAATAGGCGTGCCGACAATAGCATACTACAAAATAAAATGAAATGAAATGCTAATACAGAAATACCGTACAAAATAGTAAATAAACAATGTCGTGTAATTATAAAAAGTATAGAGGTTTTTCATAATTTTCCCGAATTTTAAAACTCAATGAGGTCTTTAAAAATGAAAATTTGTGGTTCGAAATTGATGAAGAATTTTTATAAAACGCGTTAGGTCGGCCCTTTTATTCTGTTCTGTGTAAATAAACGGTACCGCATATAGTTCGTGACACGTGGGTATTGTTATAATATAGATTACGTAATGTCAGGCGCTGATGACTGTCGACTGGAAAATTTTATTACCAGTTTGTAAGTAATCAGAGCTATCATTTTGACGAATCAAGAACTACAATAAAATTGTATCTTTTTTCTAAGTTTGGACAATTAAATGTGAACAACAGCTGGACAATTAAATTTATACTAAACAAAAAACAAATCATTTCGCTTAACTTCAAATCTTAGGAAATTTAATAGACTTCAATAAACGTCTAAAAAACCGTTACCTAGAATAACAAGTAAAATTAAAATATTAAAATAAAATAAAATAAAGTAAAATTAAAGTAATAATTAATTATACCGTTTTTGTCATAAAGTGCTGAGAAACGGTATGTTATGTATGGTCGTAATTGCTAAACAAGACAGTAAGTGTGTAGTTGTACGCCAGTCCTCAATTATTGTAAACGGACTGTATTAACTTCCCCGCGCTTGGTAACTATAGATTTTAGCAAGTTGTAGTAGGCGTGGCAACAATAGCATACTACAAAAGAAAATGAAATGATAACAAATAAATGTGCTTCATAATCGCATAGAACGCCACCTACTAAAAACAATTGATGTATACTTACAAAAACGGTATAAAACAGTTTTATTGTTTTGTTATAAAACAATTTTCTTTAATTTCAAACATCTGTAATAGAAATGTTTTCTCTTAAGTTAAAAGCCGTTTGGTTGTGCAATATTATAAATTGCACAAACCTATCTGAGCAATAGCGTCTGTCGTGCAGTCGACTAAATGGTTAAACGAACCCATTATTCATAGGCTGTTATTGTTATGTATGGTACAGTTCATTACATTAACGCGAACTAGAAACAATCCAAAATGGGCGTGAACATTGCGTTTTACCTGAAGAAAATCAGGCGTTTATGTTTCTGAAGAAAGTCTGGAATACTGGTCTCGATAGACGAGATCATATGACTTGTTTCGTGTTTCCCTCGGGGAAAATAGAGTTGAAATTTTCATCAGATGTACAGCTCTCTACAGCGATGTGTAAACAACAGTCATTTGGAAGGCTGAATTTCACTAACAGTAGCGCTGGAAGCAATGTATTCAAAAGAAGTCAACATAGGAAAAGATCTTATTCAACTGGCCGAATGAATAAGTAAGTACACTGTGTGTCTTGTCTAATTACATTTTGTAATCTCCTCGTGTATTTACATTCTGTATCTACAGTTTAGACAATCAGAGTAAGTGAAATATAAATTTAACATCCGCAACATAGCATACGTAGGCTATACTACAACTTGTAAAACATTAATGTTACTGTAACATTAAAAAATTAACAGTTACAGTATTCTAAAGTTTTATGTTGCATTGTGTAGAAAAAACCGAATCTTTCTGTGGATCTGATTAAGAGAGAAGAAATAACGAAAACGTTTTTATTTATTAATGTTTGATTAACAATCCCTGCCTCTTTTGTAGCCAAAATTCACTATACATTTTTATTGTGACAAACCCAAACTATTGAGTAGACGTCATGTAAAGAAGGAACACATTAATACAAAGTGAATATTTATACATAAAGTCAAAATCTTATACAGAAAGTCAATGCTTACTGTTTTTCTCTACGGGAGATTCACACTATTAGATTGATATTATGTTGCTTGTAATCATACCTACCTATGTTCAAAATATCCTTACTAAACCTAGACACCACCTAGCATCTAAAACCTAGCAAAGTTTTAGTTGTTTAGGAAACACAAGCAAGCAAACAAAATATAGTCAAGGAGAACCAAATTCACTCCACTAGTCAAGAGACAGGCAGGGGCTCAAAAAAACTAATTCCATGCATTTAAATTATAGCCTAGTATTATTTTTTACAAATTTTAATTAAACTTTTTTTCACAATTCTAGATGCAAATCTTCTTCTTCTTCTTCTTCTTCTTCTTCTTCTTCTTCTTCTTCTTCTTCTTCTTCTTCTTCTTCTTCTTCTTCTTCTTCTTCTTTTTTTTCTTCTTCTTCTTCTTCTTCTTCTTCTTCTTCTTCTTCTTCTTCTTCTTCACTATATGGCTTGGGCTATAGTCCATTCCGACTTCACAGAGTCTCTGATCATTTTTACAGGGTCTTCCACGATCTCTTGTCTCCACTGGCCTATATTCAAACGCTTGTTTAGGAATACGCGTGTCTACCATGCGTTCCACATGGGACTTCCTATTCTGCAAGTATTCCTTTATTCTCTCCAGAAGCGACTGTAACTTCAGCCCATTCCTTATGTTGTCGTTTCGTAGACGATCTGTCAAACTACACTCCTTCACCGGTCTTAAAAATTTCATTTCCGAGTCCTGTATTTTTGAAATATCCTTTTGCAGGAGAGTTCATGTTCCACATCCATACATTAAAGTCAGCACAGCCACGGCCTTATAGAACTTTAGCTGTGTCTCCCTCTGCGTTTTGTTCTTCAACAGTCGTCTTATTGTTCCACAGGTATAACTAAATTTATTTAACTTTCTCTCGACATCGTTATCCTTCCTATACGAGATATCACATCCCAAATAATTAAAATGTGATACCTGTTCCAGAACACTATTACAGGATTCTTCCCTAGGAATACAGGATTACTTTTTGTATTAGTATTTGAGATCTTAAAGTTGTATTTCTGGCAGACTGTATGCAAGATGTAATTATTATATTAATATAATAAGCCATTCTTTCTTTGTTTTAATTTTGCAAAGCGCTTTCAAAGACTAGTTCACTCTCTTCGTGTTCATTACTTATTGTCGACCACTGACTAAGAAGAGGTCCTCGGAACGGTTTATGAATTTAGAAATCAATAAACGTTCTTGAAAAGTGCGTTGTTTTAATTAATATTACGCGCGCGAGTTGTTTTGATGAAAGACAGATTCTACTTTTTGTAGTCAGTTCGTTTGGCCACCGACACTTCGTCAACTAGACCTTAACATCTTCAAGGCGAGTGTAGGAGTACATCTTATGGTCTTATTTTTTATTTGCGACTTCTGAATCTTGTCTCTAGTAGGCCTACCGACGACGGTGTTGGTGATAAAGACATTGATCTGATTCAGAATTGTCTTTCTTGGAAGCTGTGTTAACACATCTTAATGTAATTTTGTTGGAATTTCATGTATACTATTTAATGGAATTGGCTTTGGAAGACAGGGATGTTGTATGTCGCACGCTTCGTTTCACATTTGCGGAGACAAATTGATTGAAGATGTGGATGACGGTGATTATGTGTCGGTAGATGGTAACAAGATGGAAACGATTAAGTATGCAGATACCCAGTAAGGGGCTATTCCAGAGAATGTTAAACAAAGTAAGTGAGACAGAACCATAGAGAATAAACATCGACAAGTCAAAAGTAATGATAATACCAAGCCAAAGCGGCCAAGTAAAGAGCATCGTTGGAGGGAACCAATTCGAACACGATAGCATTTTTAATGATAGAGCGTACATGCAGTCTTTCTGATGAAAGGACCCTCCGGATCAACTTTTGTGTATATATCCTTGCTCCTTGCTGCAGGGCGTAACTCCCTTATGACAACGTTATAGACTGTCCTTCCGGTAGGATACATTCTTCTGTCAGTACTTGTCGATTTGGAGCGTAATATTTTCAGTGCTAGAATGACGAACGTCTTGAATAAACCATTTACTCAAAATGGATAAAACACGAAAAGTAATAAACCATTTACTTTTTATCATAATCACTCCCATAGTACGCATGACTCCATGCACTGTGTCAATCTTAGGAGCGTCAATATAGGTCGCGAAATCAAAAGACGCAATCACTCTTTATTATCATAGTCGCTATTACGGAACGGACACTCGTACCGTTTTTAATTCTATATGCACTAATTCAGCACTTCTTCCTTGTTCCAATGAAAATGTTTATGGTCCTACTAGTACAACGTACGGACCACGTATAATTTGTCAAATATCGTCTTCAGATGAAGATGTTGCGTCCTGCCGGCAGTGTCTTGTATGTTCTATCATTAAATATCGTCTTCAAATGAAGATGTTGCGTCCTGCCGGCAGTGTCTTGTATGTTCTATCATTAAATATCGTCTTCAAATGAAGATGTTGCGTCCTGCCGGCAGTGCCTTGTATGTTCTATAATTAAATATCGTCTTCAAATGAAGATGTTGCGTCCTGCCGGCAGTGTCTTGTATGTTCTATCATTGAATATTTACGCAGTTCACTGAGGTTTGATGGAAGCTACAACAGAATAATTCGGAAACAGAATTGCAAATCGAAAGCAGCAGTCAAATAATTTAATATTTTGCAAAAATATTATTACCTTAGCCTGAGAAGAAGGTTAAGGCCACAAGATAGTTCTGGCAATAAGAAGCAGGAAGGCGAAGTGGATAGGATATTATGGTGTATGCAACGGTAATTGAAGGAAAGATTAAAGAAAAGGAAAACAGAGAAAGACAACGTAGGCAAGTCGGCCGCGACAACGTCCGGCCATCGCAGTCTCGAGCGCCCTACAGAACGGCTCCCCTACGGTTTCGTGCTCATCCAATTTTCCCATCCTCTCCACGCGCCAGAGCCATCTTAGTCTGCGCTGTTTTACGTCGGTGACGATTGCCGGGGCATTATACAGTACTTCTAATTCGTCATCGGTTCTAATCCTTCACTCGTTATTCTCACGTTCAGCGCCAAAGGTCCTGCGGAAAACCCTCCGTTCCCACAGGTTAAGGAGGCTTTCATCCTGATATAAAACGTCAGTTGACGCTATTTGTACGTTTAAAACAAATGCCCCTCTTCTGAGAAAATAGAAGGCTAATTCGTTTAGTAATCGCAGAATGAGAACGTTAAGACGTATATATTTGTTATAGGTACATCAATAAACAAAAGTCAAATCATAGAAATGTAACATTTAACATTCAGCATTCAACGTGTTCTATAAACAGATTTACGAGATGTACAGATATTCTCGTATACACACAAAAACAAACAAACAAAGAGTAAGACCGACTGAAAACCGATGATATTCATTAAGGCTGAGCATAAAAGCTGTAGACGGGGAAAGAAATAATGCTGATATTCTTTACTAAATTAGGAACGGTACGACTTTGTTTCAGACTGGTAAAATGTGAAAAATTATATTCTTGTTATTACTAGTTTGGCTCCTACTTTTTTTAAATACAAAGGAAATATTACAACTTTCTTACTGCGATGGAAAGAAAAGTTCAGTTCCTTACCAAACGCAAAAACGAGAGTAAAGAGTGCTTATGTGCTTAAAAGAATAACGGAAATTTTACAACAGCTATCTTACACTGGCCACGTGCCGTAACATAGGTGCTTTCCAAAATGTCTTAGCCCTCTAGATTTGTGGTTTTTGGTTTTTAGGGTTTGAAAGCCAACCCCCCCCCAACCGCTTTAAATTCGGTAGTAATGTTCTGTTAGAACTCTGTACAAATAATTCATTAAAATACCACCATATTTTAAAAAATTGAACTGTTGTTACTATTGATAGGTACATTAAAAATGATAAGACAATTTGGGACAATTTTGTTTCTATGACCACGTGCCCTAAAGTAAACAAGTTATGATCATTCAAGATGTCTCGGCACATCCAGGTTCCTCCCCACCCCTTCGGATTCAGAAGTTATCGATCGCTTTCTATTAAACATTTGTACATATAATTTATTAAAACTATGTTAGAAAAAAGTATATGGTTACCATTGTTATGTAACAAACATATTAATTATTTAAATATGATTTAACATTAAAAAATGATCGATCAGCAAACGATTTGTGCAAAATATAAACCAGATTTGATATTTGTATTTTATTCACCTGCTCGATTGGTCGTCATGTTTTGACTATATCCAATATATTCGTCACTGACACGGTTGGACTTGTGACGAAGACACGGATATGGCAGTGACCTTTAGCGTATGAACATTACAAAAAATTATTAATTTAGTGGCATTTAATTATCAACCTGTGATCACTGATACCTCCTCACAGATATAGTCGCCATTTTTTATTTATAATGAACTTAAATAGTACTTTAAATAATCGGAAAGTAGTTTTAAGGTTAATGGAAATATTGGTCTAACGTAAATTACAACGTGGCTTCTAAGAATTTCGTATTAATTTCTCTCAGTTACAACTACAGGTATTAAGAGCACGTTCAAATAGTACATTAATAGGGAATAAACGTTAAAATGTATGTTTTTACAACAGTAATAAATGTATGCAGCGGAAGTATGGGTTATTAACAAAAAGAATTAAAGAAAGATTCTTGCAACGGAGACGGAATATTGTAGGTGCTGTGGAATAACGAGAGCAGACCGAATAACAAACGAGGAGATCAGAAGAAGAATGGAAACGGAAAGAAGTGTAATTGACTACATCGAAGAAAAAAGATTGGTGTGGTACGGTCATGTCCGGAGAGCCCAAAATAGGTGGATAAACAAAGTGACGGAATGGAGTCCATTAGGAAGGAGAAAAAGGGGAAGACCGAGAAGATCTTGGAGGGACGAAGTGGATGAATCTATGCAACGTATAGGACTTGAGGAAGGACAATGGGAACATCGGGAGAATTGGAAAGCCAGGTTGAAGGAAGGGAGACGGCACTAGCCGTAGCAACCCTAATATATATATATATATATATATATATATATATATATATATATATATATAAACGTATAAAAAATGTTATTTACAACAGAAAATAAAAATAAAAGTATTATAATTATAATTGTAATTAAAGTAATGTTTACGCACTCTCCTCGTATTTTTATGTAGAGGTTTACATATACACTTATAAAAACTGCATACATTCGGTACTGTTCTTATTACACCTTACACGTGAGTGTAATAAATGACGTCACTCAATAAAGTCTTAGTCAATAAAAATCCCCAGATTAGCCACAGCTGGTATTCACATCGGCCTTCACGAAGTGCTGTTGCTAGTGCGTGTACCTTCACTTTAGCCTAAACTATTCAGTTCACTCGATAATGGTTACCTTCCTTAATTATCCATCGGTGTTAACATTATCGTTTCTTAAAGTTATGTATTAAATAATATTTTAACGTTACAAGAATCATAATTTTATCAAGTAATAAGTCGTTACGCTTATCAATAGCAAATTGCCAGGACGAGTGTAGAATAGACTGTTTGTACTTGGGCGGTTATTAGCTCTTTTGTCTCTACACACAGTGTATTCGATTATCACAAATCAAAACCTATATTTCCTTTTGAACCTAGAATTCCTTTAAATTCTGTTATATGTAACTCCTCACACAAGGCAAAGTAGTAAAGGTGTCTGCAGTAATTAATATCATAGTTGTAAATGACTGAATCAAAGTTAAAATATTATTGATGTAAACTTCTTATATTTTTTTGTACAAGATTATAAAATATACCTTTGGAACTAAGTTACCAATACTTCATGCTTTTCAGAAGGAGTTACGTATTAACAGTTGTCACACGTAGTCAACTAAGTTAACAACTTAGGTTAGGAGGTGAAGGAGGAGGAGGAGGACGACGAGAAGAACACCACCACCAACAACAACAACAACAGGAATAAGAACAAGAAAATTTATACAAAAGCATTTTCTTGTTACAGTGCTTTGCAAACATTAGCAAGAAAACAGTTTCAAGAAATAACAAGACGTTGATTATTTTAAATGAAGCATTTCAAACCAGTGGCAGGAGGGCTACCTTTGAATCTCTGGTTTAATATACGTTTCTCCAATACGCTGACCACATAGAGAGTGGAAATTCAGAGTAGATCACGAATAAAAATAAATGATAGAGCATATTTGAATACAGTGATTTTGCGGATGTCAAGTGATAATCATCCAAAACAATGAACGCGAATCCCCAGAGATCGGTGTTTCAGTTACAGAAAGTCTCGTCAAATTACAACATAAAAATGTCTGTGCAGAAGTCAAAACTATGGCTTTTGTGGGGAAATACCACTTGCCAACAAATAAGATTGTATTGGATAATAAGAGTCTAGAGCAGGTGTAATATTTCCTCTATCTTGGTTGTGACAACACTTATGAAATGGATTATGATGTAGATCATAAATTGGTCAAGTTTCTGTCAATATGTGGCATAATTCTCAAGCGTTATCGAGGGAAACAAGGAAAGAAACTCAACTAAAGTTTCATAAGGTAATGGTTATTATTGCATTGTTCTGAAACTTGGGTTCCGGTGAAGAAATACCTGAGTAGGATGCGGGCATCGGAAAAGAGATTCTTGCAATCTGTTAAGGGCTGTACTCAAAGAGGTAGACTCTACAGTGAAGACATACGCAAAGATTATCCAAAATGTTTTGCAGAAAACAACGAGAAATGGCTTGCTCATCTGAATAGGACACCAGATGGCAGGTTGCCTAAGGAACACAAGCCTATTGCACAAAGAAGTGTTGGAAGACCTATTGGAAGATCTAGGAAGCGTTGGTGTGTGTAGTGGATGTATTTTCTTTGGGACCGAATCAGGTGATTCACCTATTCCCTAATAAAAAACAAACAAGAAGATTAACTTAACTTTAATTTAGGTGGTATTTAGTACTGCTTGTTGTGAAGAGGAAAAACGTACTGTTAATTTTTGTAATTATAGTTTTGTCTTCGATAAAAAAAACTAAAAACAATAAATTGAGCGCAGTTAGAATAGATTTCAGAAGGCAAGACAGAAGAACTCTGAAGAATTTGAAAGTAGGAAATCGAAAAAATTATAAGAATAACAAGGCGCCATTTTTTATAGTTGTGAATTTCGCGAATCTTTCAAAAAGTTAAAATATGATGTTTTTGTTTGAACATTTTCATTGGTACTACCATGTATTTTCAAGGAAAAGAAGTAAATTATAAAAAAGTAGAAGAATTTATTTACCGAAAGATAAAGTAAAATACCCAAACGTTGGTTATTACAACACAAACAAACGCAAACACAAACGATATCAAGAGAATTAATTAAAATAATGTTTGATACCACTGCTTACAGCTGAATAAGAAAAACTGGAAACGAATAGCAGTTCATATCAAAGTGCAAATGTTCAGCTATTTAAACTAAGCCTTCAGAGAGACAAAATTATCGCAATATTTTATAAATCCTCCCGTTGCATCACGTTCAATTGAAGTAAAGACAAATTCTTAGGTCTTTTCTAACGTGCATATGATATTAAATAAAATGTTCTCTAAATGGTTTCTCAGCCGATGCAGCTGTTAAGGTAAACGAGTACTAAAGATAATCCTGCGAGCCACCTTAACTATTGTAATCTAAATTTTCGCAATTACATTAATTCAGAGTATTGTTTTTTATTAAAATCATGTATTTAGTCTACAATTTCTGACCTCCAGAATTTGGTCGGGTCTTTAAGACTAAAATATCTCATCCCCTCTGTACACAGTATGCATAATAGAATAGGCTATATGATAGCACGGTACCGTTTATCACGAACAACGCATAAGCTTAGGCTCACTTTACACAGCTACCATCATTATTCTAGTTTGTAGTACATTAAATAATGATTATTTTATAAGTTGGTTAATAATATTTATAAGTTTTAGAAGAAGTAAAACGGATCATTTGTTGGTACAACGCTTCAAATAGAAAAGTCGTGCCCACGAAATCATTCTGAATCATTGCACCTCTAAAGAAACATGAACATATATTACAAACATAATTACAAATATAACAATACACATGAGTATCTATGGCGCGAACTTTTTATGAAGTTAATGTTGCTCCATTTTGTGTCTATGATATGTTTGCCGAATCTGTATTTAGTAATAAGAATACAGTAAAATTAATTGTATAAATGGAAGAGTTATGTTTTAACATTTTCAAAGTTTTATACAACCAAAACGTAACGAGATAGGCCTATGTCGTACGACTCACCAATATTACCTGAAAAAATTATTTTATAAATGTACGCAAAAAAATGCTTCTGAGATGTTGGAATTTTAACTGACAAACTCATCCTCATAAGGTATGTTTTCTCATGGTGTGGCTGAAAAAAGTAATGGATCTAGTATTACGTTTCTACTGCTTTTAAACTTTTAGTACTCTTTAAGACTGAGGTGAACCGGAAATTCAAATAATTGTCAAGATATGATCCATACACGTCTCTGGAAAACAACGAGCTATCATCAAAAGATGGATTTAATGCTTATTGCATCTCTTGAAAGGAAATGTTTTTAATTTGTAGATTGAGACATACACATAATATACGCATAATACAGTGGAAACCGTTTAATACTGAAATGATTAAGATAAAATGTGACTTAGGTCCCGATCAATGCTTATATTTTACAATTACAGTTTGTGAGGTTAAAACGAAAGTTTTACCTACAAATTACCGGCTAACAAGAAAAAGTTTCGTTAAAAAATAATTTTTAGCTGCATAATAAATAAATCCATACATGCATGCCTGAAAACAGTACAATTTAGAAACTGTGAAAGTGATGAGAGTGTCGACGAACTTGACACGGAAAATGGCAATGAAAATTTACGAGTTCTTACCACTACCCATATGCTGAGCCTTGTTCGTCGATATTTAGAAGCCAACTTGAAGGTGAAACGATTGACTACTGGTACACCGATAAATTGAAACAATTTATTGAAAATAAAGTAGCACAGAATTGTGTGTAAATGAAAATAACGGACTATTTCAAAAATAATTGAACACTGTCGCTTTAGGATTTTTAAAAGACATACTCTACATTACTGTATAAAAAAAAAATTGTAAGACTAAGTTAAGAACAGCTATGGCGCGTGTACACTAAATTTTAAGAAAATTAACCATATTTTTTTAAGAAAATTAACCAAAAATTATCCAGGAGGAAAAAAATAAAACTCAGTAACTCACGCTAAACGATTATAGGGTACCAAATAAAGTTTAATCGTGAATGCTTGTTGTATACAGTTTCGTTTTAAGGTGTACTATTTATAATTCAATACTGGTAATATCACACAATAACCTATACTGTTTAAATGTTCAGTTTTATTATTAGTTATGCACACGAAATATCAGTGTTCAAGTAAGTGCTGGATTTACCATGTAGTGAAGTTTACCTCGAATGAATGTGTTTTAAATATAATATTACTCTTGTTGTTAATTATATTTCGTTTCCCCCCCTTTCCTTGGTAGGTTGTTAATTATATTTTCTTGTAAATTACTTTCTTCTGAATTACTGAATATTTATTTTACTAATACATAGCACTCTTGTGCTTTCAAGTTCTTTGATCACACGCTTAAACAAAAATGAATTGGCGTTTCTTTCTATCCTACTGTTAGAAAAGACCGTCTTCTTTTTGGTTTTGTTTATAATGTTTTTAAATTATTATTTTTGTCTGAAACACGGTTTTTTATATTCACTGTATACTTTAATTACACCTTGTGTATATTTTTATATTATTTACACTTTGCTGACATTTCACACTTCTTTAAAATTTATAAAATTTATTATAGTACCTGTCTTCACATAATGATTGTGATTCCTTGATTAGGCCTATTTAATTGCTATTTCTTACAAACTACTTCAACATTTTATATATACGATTAGTTGAGTTTTGCTTACTTGCACTGTTACATACTTAATTTTAGGTTAATTATATCTATATTTTTACGTACATTAGTTAATATTACATTACTACTTTTATTTTAAATCATTTATCATATTTTTTAATTCTACTATAATTTGACATTCATCCAATAGAATATAGATGAAAATCTTCTTACCTCTTTTTAACCTAACCTGTTTATGAACTTTGAAATTTTTAACTTGTTTAACAAGGGTTATGTACTGTAACAATTCACAGCAGTTCAATATAAGTTCTTCTATTAAAATTATTTAAAATATACTCAACTTTAAAACTTCTGTATAAATAACTCTCGTTATCGTAGTAACCAACGATTACGAACAATAGTGGGTTGTTACGAACAATTACTATGAAGGAAATATTCAGTTAGTTCTAAGTTGAGCACCCTCAATACATCACTTCAACAAAAAAGCATTACGTGAACTAAGTTAATGTACTAAAAGATTTTAATATTTTCATATTTTAATTTCAACGTTATTAGCAGTTTCGTTTTTTTACCCGACTGCACAAGGGGGACTCTGTTGTGACGTTCGTTCATTTGTTTGTTACCTTGTAACTGTAAAACGGTTGGACCTAAGTTTAACAAATACGGTGCCAGATCACTTTCCTTGAAAATGGCGGACGTCACTAACCATACAGTGTAAAACTTCGATAAATTATCGAGTTTGTTACTGTTTTAATTAATAAGGATCGCATACAAATACGATTTAAGAAAACCATTAAAGTTACTATTAGGTAACATGAGTACTCGGTAACGAAGACTTCGTTATCGTTATTGGTGGGCAACTTCTCTCGTTTGGTTCCAGTTGGCTGTATGATTATCATGAAAGAGAATTATTTGATTTGTTATTTTGTTTTTAAGAAACTAGAAAGAAAAGTTGTGTACAATATAATGTTTGTATGGGATTCAAAAGTTATTCATGTTACTAAAATTATTCGATTTCTATTCCTCATTCTAAAATGTTTTTCTTTTATAGCAAGTGGGAACGTTGATTTTTAAATAACACGAATTTTTCTGAAGTAAGCTTGTTGTCAACAAATATTACTTATTAATGTCTCTATACACAAAAATCATTAATATAGAAACTGTTTAACATTTAAGAGAAATTATTTTAATTTGAATTAAAGTTTGTGAAATTAAAAAATGCGTTATTCACATGCATAATAACTAACATAAATTATTTAAAATTCTTTGTTGCACTAAACTTGACCAAATTACAATTTCTGTAGTGCCTATACCACATTTCGTCCTATTAAATTACGTTTCCAATTTAACTAAAAAATTTTTTTATTACATAGAGATGTATAATTAAAAATTACTATTTCTTAATGATACAAACATTTTTCCTTTTATGGGATAATTGTAATGTCAATTACGTTGACCGATAGAGGGACATGCAATGATTTCATATGGTACTGCAGTCCGTATTAGACTATGTTTATGTAAGCGCGATATCGATGACTCATCGTTCGGCGATGTGGGTGGACGACAGAGAATGTGTTCGAGTTTTGTCTCGTATAAACAATCGCCACTTACAATATTACAGAATAATTGAACAATCATATCTAGTCCCTTCCCAGCTATTATGTACTTGTTACTTTGCCGACACCCCATATAAAATGGACTAGGAGCGTGCGACAATTATTATTTGACGAGCGGTTTTACAGAAAGTAGTGTGTGTTGTATTTTTGCGAGTACTATCAAACTATTTATTTGTTAATGGTCGCAAGCTTGTAAATTTTTTATTAAATTTTATCGTGATATTGAGTGTTGGATACTTATATAAAGAGGAGAATTACTGTAACGCGTGTGTAATTTTATTTTTTAGCAATGTTATAAAACTTGGGGCTATAGATTTCTGTGGTTTAAACATTTTTCACAGTACTAAAGCCCACTATCTATGCTATCTCTATAAAAGTATAATAATCTTTGGTAAACTTTCTGCATAAAACTGTGAACGCATATTAAATATAACTATTTTTAAAAAATCTCCAAAGCATACAAAATATTTCCGTTTTGTTATTTGATGGAAAGTAGACAGCAGGTGTGATCTGTTGTCGATCACTACAGCAGATTTTATAAGTCACAATTGAAGTCGTTGCTGAATCTCTTCCGCGGTTACATGGTTAACAAAAATACAAGAGAATTATCACTGTTGCACACCACTATAGAAAAATTCCGATCTGACGATGAGCTGAGAAGCTTGAAAGCGCTAATCGGAGTAATTTTTCTATAGTGGTGTGCAACAGTGATAATTCTGTTTGTGATTATAACCACTAACACAACTTTCTTCATTAAACTTAAAAATACAAGAAATACGCTGTTGTGAAAGTAATCGTTATGAATTTAGGAAATTTTAAAGTGGAACGGTTTTGTCCAAAATTTCCATGATGCGTAATACTTTCCTTACTGGAGCAGTTAGGAAAGCAGTAACAAACTTAATTGAGTCAGACGGCGAACACGAATGCAGTACTAATTTTATTACCGTAACGGAAGCCGGTTTGATCCATAATAATGGCGATAGATGATTCAGAGGACATAATAAAGTTTGGGTATTGCCTACAAACGGAGTAAAGCATGTTAGTCGCTTGTCACAGTTACCTTGCTTCTCGGCTACGATTTACGAGTTTTAATTTGTGTACTAATAATGTGTCTCTTCCGAAACTAGCGTGCTCTCGTACGTTGTGAGAAAACGAATAGAAAAAAATATTTATTCCATTACTATGAGACAGGCACTGAGAGTTGACCTACCTATATCTAATGTTAAGAATACATAAATATAAATCGGGTACTGTACGCAAAGGCGCATATGATACATTTGTCTTGAATAGTTTAAAGAATATCAAAAATAATGTAAAAGAGGCTACTGATGTGAAAACGTAGTTTAATAATTCATATATACTATACTATATATAAATACTAGTTTAATGTTCATAAATTATTGAACTAACATATTCGATATAAATTATAAGGTACTCATGTAGTTTTTACAAACAACTAATGCAGTCGTTATTGAACATAACGTGTACTCTACAAGTGTTACAAGGTGTGTCACCTTTGAGCAAATACAGCACCAAATGTAACCATTCGTTGTAATTACTGTTCATAAGAAAATTGTATAATTTTCTAAATGCATTAAGATAGAGACTTGAACATTAAATTAAAATTTAATTTAATCGCTTCTCATCAGTTCATTTGCTTACACTAGGTACCTACCCCTGATAACAAATCATTTTCTCACAGGCCAACTTTTCCACGTCGTAATTCGAAAATATCATAACCAAACTTTATAAATCATCTTTTGTTAAAACATGTAAATATACAGAAAAACATTAACTATTCCTTTGCCTTACGGATACATTACGCTACAAATTGAAGTAAAAATGAGCCGTTTACGTGAACTAACAATGGAAATACGATGAATTAAGTTCAATAAATTGTTGAAATTTACTATTTATAGATTTATGTTTTTTCCAACTTTGCTACTGTAAAAAAAAATTAAAAATTTGTGGAACGGTGGAGAATAACGGTTTTGACAATACACAAGTTTAAAAATTATAAATCTTTAACTTTAGTTTTTGGACTAGTAAATTTTTAGGTCGCGCAGTACATACGAGCGAAAACCTCATATACGCAATGTATTTTCCTGTCTTCCTCACTGTGTCATGTGACTTCTGAATGAAGATGTACGTAATTCAAACTGGGCGCAGTGTTGTCATGTTTTTACTACATAAATACATAAACGTAACACTTTTACACTAAGAATAGTTTTTTATGATTACTACTGTATTATATCATGTGCATTTCAATATTTTAAACTCGTGTTTCCAAATTTTTCTTTAAAATTATATTAGCAATAACCGTAAACAAAACAAATCTAACAAATTCTCATTGGGTGCAATAAATTAAAATTTCATTTTAGGTGGATTTAAAACACCTGCCTAGAATTTGTTCTCAAACTGTTACCTACTTTTTTGTTGTTTACAATTTATGCTCTTAAAGTTAGTTCCACACTTACAGGAAATTAGTAGACAAAAAAACTTGAACAAAATAAACCTGGTACTCAACATGCTCAAATACTTAAAACTACCTTTCATAGTCGATACTGCAGTCATATCTGCAGCATCCTGAGATATCATCCTGGGGGGTAATAATAGACGACTGAAGCATAGGACTGGCAACACTGCTTCGTAATATGCTAAACGACTCTAGTAAGGTAGCGTACCTTGACGAACTTCTAAATTATTTTGGTGGTTCATAAAGGAGCCGTTATTATTTATACGTGAAAGTGAAAATTAGTACTCCGTAAAAAAGTAATCGTGTGAAGCAGTGCTCCGCTACTCGAAACTTTAGGAATCGCTGCTTTAAACTATTATTAACAGAAATAAATTTTGAAAAAATTAGACAAATTATTAGTTATAAAATTTCAGCTGTAGAAAACAGCTAGTAGTATATTGAAGAAAAAAAAACCTTTCTCAAGCACATGTTGGAAAACAAAAAAGTGAATGCCGATTTTTCTACGAAAGTTATATTTAGCTATGAGGATCACTTTCAACTAAACTGCTACGTCAAGGAACAAAGTTTCGAATCTTGGAGGAAAAACACTTCAGTGATGTATGACAAGCAGTGACATCTACAACAAACCGCTTTTTGGTGCAGATTTTGGGCTGGTGGAGTGTAAGATCTGTATTTTTTTTTAATGAGGTCGGAAATGCGTTATCAGTGAATAGCGATTTGCGTTTTTATGGGCCACCCAGTATGACTAGAAAACCAACTCGATATTTTCGTGGAATCATTATTATTTATGTTTCTAATAAATTCATTATTAGAAACTGGCATTAACGCAACCAAGAATGACAAGTCGTTATTCTGTATCCGCTGGTAAAAATTGCAAGGATGTCTGCAAACCGTCAGAACGCTGGTCCATGTCTCCACCCTCAGATCGTCGGCTCACCTGCCGTAACCATGCCCAGACGGTTATTATTATCAAGCGAGTCTCCGCTCGCCTAGGGCAACTGTGTCCAATACTTGCCAGCCTAGCTATACTGAAATCTAGGCAATATGATCGTCGGCGTTTATCTGCAATTGGTCGTCAGCATCGGTGCCCCGGTTTGCCGCTGTGCGTAAAAGTCCAAGTTCCCCTTACATGTGGGCTCGGCCACTACCATATACGACCGGGTAATACATGGAAACGACCTGGAGCTATGATGCATTAATTGTTTTATAACAAAAAGGCCGTGTAGGCTGCTATAAAGCTGCTGACTTGGACAGGACCACGAGGTTCTTGAAGGTATTTCGGATCTCAGCAACCTCACGCTCAAACCTCTCGCAGGCCAGGACATCATCACCGGCACGAGTATTAGGTGACACATGTGTGTAGGTTAGGTAGTTGTCCATTAGCGGCCGAAACACGTTGTCAAAGTAATTTACATAGTGGTGTAGCAAAACAATTTATGTAATAAGTTAAAGCCTACACACGATTCTCGTACGCAGGCTGACATAAATTGCCAATAATCCAAGTAGCATGTCCGTTGTTGTTAATCACGGACGTCGGTCAACCACGAATCCTACTCACCTGCAGCGTACGTACGTGGCGTGCAGCACGATTGACGTACTGTAATTCCGCGATTTGTCGTTAATGAGGTATAAACGGTGGGGCAGTTTACATAGGCCTCTACTGCTCTCACTGCGTGTTGATACCGCGTTTAGCGTTTGTAAACACATCTGTTTACTATTTGGTCTAAACAACGCCTAGGCTTACGATCATACTACTACTACTACTACTACTACTACTACGACTACTCTACGACTACTACTACTAAAAATAGTAACAACAACAACAATAATAATAATCATCATCATCATTATCATCATCATCATCATCATCATCAAGTCAGATGTGAGTCCGCGGGCTGAATAACACTAGGCCTAGCCCGAAGTAGTTTTCAGACAGTTACAGGTTACTGTCCCAGAAGAGAAAAGAGAGATGGTTTTTTAGTGGGCCGCGGAAGTGTGCACCCTTACGGACATTTGTACAGCAAATTTTTCCACCTGGCCTCGTAAAAAAAAAAAAAAAATAATCATCCCTAGTTTAGCAGTGACTTTGCAGGAATAAGTGACGAAACATTTTGTAAGTTTTGGTCAATGAATAGACACAACTTTTTAAAAGTTTTTATCGACGTTTGAACATTCTTTACTTCCATCATCAGAACAACTGTAGATGAGTTGTTATAACTCACTGAACTGTTTCTGATGTCAGTTGTGTTTCGTTGTCTTAACGACTCACCTACAGTTGCTGATGATGACAAAAAAATGTCAAAACGACGACACAAATGTTTTAAAAATTGTGTCTATTCGTTGATCCAAATTCACAAATTTTGTCAAAGAAATGGAGCTATATAAAACAACACAGAATCGACTGGGTTACAAGAAAATCCTCAAGCTGCCTCACAAATAAAATATTTTATTGTAAACACAATAGAAGTGTGTTAAATTAAAGACGTAGATTAGAAAGCTTATTGAACACTACAAATAAAAAAATTTTTATCAGTTCTTTTTATTCAACAGTTTTTGAAAAATCTTTAATATTTTGAAGTGAAAGAAACCGTTATGCTTGTATTTGAAAATTTCTGCTAAATTGATCCATTTTAGTTTAACTAACCATGTATCACTTCAGGCAACAGACTTTGTTGCCTTTGTTGGCTTACCGGAAAAAGAAAATTTAAAAAACGTGTTTAGAATTCAAAGGTAGAAATTGCCGAATCACTATGTCGGTTTACTGTGCAACTATGGCGACTCAGTTGTTTTCATCAAAAAATTTCAGCGTAAGATTCAATAATACATCTGCCAAACGTACTAATTTTCGTTCAAGTTCAGTTACGTTTTCATTCTATGTGTACCGGATGGATAGATTTTCTTACCGTGGAAAAACTGCAAGTCTGTTCTTCCAGCTAAACGGCACGGGGTAAAATTCGTTGACAGGCTAAAGCTTACACTGGCCGGGCTGTCGGGCCGTGGTCGGTTTCTGTGAATTCTCGACATCGTTGGCAACGTTTCGTATCCCCCTCGCGGATCTTCTTCAGGCCGCAGAAAACGACAAAGTGTACAAAAACAGTTACGGCGGATCTTCGGCCGAACGATACCATCGAAGGTTGCTTTTACCCAAATCAAGCGTCGGGTATCGCATCGTTCGGCCCTACACTCTGTCGTAACTGTTTTTGTACACTCTGTCGCGTTTTGTGGCCTGAAGAAGGTCCCCGAGGGAGAATACGAAACGTTGCCGACGATGCCGAGAATTCACAGCCACCGACCACACCGTAACAGCCCGATATTTAGTTATATTGTACTTTATACATAACACACGCTCGCACGCTATTTTGTCGCTTTTCTGAAATCTAATTGCTATTTAAATGTTTTTGTCACCGCAGCGCTTTCTCCCCCGCAGTTTAATTGCTCTCCCTTGTTAATAAATTACAGAGAATGTTCAAAACAAGGGAATTAACATTTTTGTCTGTCTCTCTAACCATTCCAATCCTTTAAATTCTCTTCAGTCTTAAGCTGCAGCCACGGAAGTCCATAAATTTTTTTGAGATTGTCATTCATGCATCCAGTACAGTTCATGTAACTTATTAATTACCATTCGTTGCGCTACATACTACCTACATCGTTTATCTAACTAATCCATTAGCACTCGCCATTGTGTACCCGTGAGAATGTACGCGGTTCAATTTAATACTCGCGGCCATGGCTATGATACCCATGGTAATGATAAAAACTAGCATAATCATAATTCCCCTCCTGTCTCACTATCACTCTTACCGTAAACATTACAATACTACTGATATTAATATTAATAATATGTATTATTAATATATGATGAATATGTATATATACGAGGGGCAGTTGAAAAGTTCGCGGAGCGACATCTATAGCTCAGTGGTAGAACTAAAACATCTATTCGTGTGCTCCAAGACGTATATTTCGGTAAACACCTATTAATTGGCAATTTATTCATTTTTTACCAGCTGTTTGAAATTTTCCTGTCACGCGTGATTTTAAAATCCACAAAATCAAACATCGTGTTGTGACGAGTTCTCTGTTAAAAACGGTTTAGCGCCAATGTTAAAACAAAACGAAATTGTAAATATGTTAGGAGATGCGCCTTCAGAAACAACGGTTAGTAGGGCACACTCGAGTTTAAACGTGGCCGTACAAGCACTGAAGACGATCCCAGCAGTGGACGTCCAAAAAGTCCAACAAAAAAAATGACATTATTGAAAAAATTTCATAGGGTATTGGAAGACTGCGATTGAGGAGTGGATGACGTTGGTGAAATCACAGGCATCCTATATGAGCGTGAGCATCACACTTTAACTCAAGAACTTGGCGTGAAAAAGCGTTGTGCAAGATGGCTGCCGCATCTGAATTGTTGCATTTTTTGGGCGTCCAGTGCGACCACGTTTAAACTCAAGTGCCTACTTACAAACAGTTGGTTTTAAAGTCGCAACATTTCCTGACACCTTTACAATTTCGTTCTTAATTTCCGTTGGCGCTAAACAATTTTTAACAAAGAATCACAAGACGATGTTTGATTTTGTCCGTTTTTCAAAACACGCATGACATGCCAATTTTAAACAGATTCTAAAAAATGAATAAATTGATAGATAGATTTAGAAATTAACAGGAGGTCACATAAAATACAAACCTTGCAGCACACGAAAAATTTTAGTTTTACCGCTAAGCTACAGTTGTCGCTCCGCGAACTTTTCAAATGACCATCCTATATGTATTATTATTTATTTCCTATAAATGGCCTATTATTCATGTATTAATTCGTTTTATAATGTCGAGGTAGTAGGAATTGTTTAAGAATTAATTTAAAGTGGAAATGAATAATTTTGTTAACACTAACTTTTATATGTACTATCTGTCAAAGTTTCATACATTCACTGTATTAGGTATAACGCTTGTTTGGAGAAAAATTTTAGAACCATCAAAAATCATTCCAAAATAAACAGAAAAATTACGAACGATGTTGAAAATGTTGCAGCCTACTTAAGTAGTTTCTGATAAAGTAGAATAGTTTATGCTATTTACTGTGCATTGGCTAATACTAGATGCTGTAACAGCTAATTGAATGTATGGGGACGTGAATTTTAGCTATTAAACTGTTTATGGGACACGACGTTGATCACTGACGAACGAACACTACCAGACATTAAGCAACAGCTTGACAAAATTCCTTTAACATAGGCTTTAAATCTTACTGTCTGCGAAGACACGATAAGCTGGCTAAGACAGGAAAGTAGGCCGTTTTAGAATGTGTCGATGGGAATAAAAAAGTTTATACAACTGTAATCCTTCGTACTGCAGTTTCGTCTTACAATTGTGTCGATCGAGTTGAATACACCTCTACAGAAACTTGCAAAACAGCAATATGACAAGCATCTACGTACAACGCTCCCCTACCACACTTTAAATCTTTACCATATTGATTTTTAATATTGTGGCTGTATTTCTGTGTCGGTTTATTCTGGTTTAAAGTAAGCAGAACATAAAAAAAAACACCTATTATCTCATTTATATTAAGTAATTGATAAATATAGTTATGGTTAGTAAAGACTTGTAAGAGAAAAATATTAAAATTTGTTTAATTTTGAAAAGTGATGTCTAATAGTTATTCACTTTAAATTGTGGTCTGAACGTAAACAATTAACGTTAAAGTTTTACAAACGCTTTTTTTGTTGCGTGTACATCGCTTTGTGAATTAAACTTCCAGTCTTCCAGTTTGTGAATGTTGGTCCAGTCCTTGATGTCCCTCACCCAGATTTTATCTTTTTATTACTCACTCTTTATGAGCAATTTCACCTTCTAATATTGTCCGCGGTGTATTCGTATTACTACGCCACAATATCTGCGCTCATCGAGTCTTTTAAGCACCGTCAGCAAGAGGTTTTTATAAATTTTATAACGTGTCTTTTTGTCGTTTTTAGGCGTGTCTCTCAATTTAGATTTTTAATACTGTATCTTTGGTTAGTCTGTATTTACATTTAGTTCTGAGCATTCACCAGTATGCCCACATATATTGAAGGCATGAAATTTTTACCATTGCCTCTTTGTTGGGTATACAATTTTTGGACTCATGCAACAACAGTGATCGATCATACTATTTTAATATTCTTAGTCGCACTGAAAGTTACAAATTATTGTTCGCATGTTTATGAATCTTCTTCTCCTTTTTATTCCGCTGCTTCGATTCCATGAAATATGGCCAAATGGGCTGTTCCGGTTTTCTGACTCCCAGCAGATTCTAGGTCTACCGACATGTCCTCCAATAGATAAGTTACATAGACAGTATTGAGACAATTTTCTTCTTTTCGTTTTCTTCTTCTTCTCTTCAACCCAGATGTTGGTGAGCTGGCACTTTCTGCCTTTCCATGGACAGCCTCTTGATCACCACATACCTTCTTCCTTATTTAACCTCATCCATGTGCTCCTGCCTAGGCCTTCCTTGCCCTTCCATTACGTCCCTCGATAAAATCTCAAATCGCCGTAGAGGGTATAACAAAAACCACCTGAATATGTATAATTATCAAAATGATGTACAGTGGTAAGAGAACATTTTTGTAAACTCGAAGTTTTTAGTTTGCTTACTGGAATGGAAACAGAATTGGCTATGGCTACAAAGTATAAACTCAGCTTTACCGACTAGGCTCACAACAATTTTATGCTTAAAATCGAAAGATGTAAATATTTATTCAGTAATTAAAAGTAAATATAATTGTATTAAGTATACTAAAAAGAAGATTAAAATTTTTTAATTCAAATACTGGAAAGTTGAATTTCAAAATTATTATTATAATATTGTGTGTTGTGTCAGAATGCACTATTGTAAGAATTAAACGTTTGAAATAACGTGAGCCTTGAGTGAAAAAAATAAATTATGATGGCTGACTTACGATGAAGATGGATAAAATAATAATGACAATTAACATAAACGTAATAAAAATAAATAATAATAATATTAATAAGGATAATAATAAGACAAAATACGACAAATACTACACACAACGCGCGCGCGAAAGAGCATGTGTGAAGATGTAAAGACAGAGTGAACCTAATCGCTGAATGGTGAACTGTTTCGGTAAGATAACAATATTAAACCGTCGTAGAGGTATATGAAAAGTATCAAAGCTTGTTGAACGTGAAGCCGCTCATAGAAGTCATGAACAAGTAAATATTCGTAGTATGTCACTGGCTGGTTTGAAACTTACGTAAAACTGTCGACTCAATCGTGATGCTAGTAGCGCTGTACGGAACAACTGTCTTTGCTTTGGCAGTATTTGCAAATATGGTCAATTTATTACACATTCAAGTTATACAGTTGACAAAGATGGTAACGTGGACTATCACTTTGACGCAATTGTATTGTTCAAGCGCTCCAACTCTAATAACGGTTTTCGATTCTTTGTTATGACACGATGTACGTTATGTAGTCCTACGAAAGACACTTACGTAACGCTCTAGATAAATCGAGAATGGATTTCCACACGTTTACCGCGGGCAGTCGGCACGTTGAGTTGAAAGTCGGACTTTGATCTAGTCTCCAGATTATTCTAGCGCCTGAATCTACGCAAATTAGACTCGGAACGCCGCCCGAAAAGTTAAAGATAATTTTGGGATCTCAGTGGGGTATAAATTTAAGCATCCAGTGGCCGGTTCAGTTCCGTTTGAACCTGGCGATCTTACAAGTGCGGTTCGCATTGATTGTGGCGGGCAGTGATCATCGTGTTAATTAGTGACAAATATTAATAAGTTGACATTTATTGGACAAAAAATTAACTTGAATTATTGTATATGAGCGCCTTGTTGATTTTTAGTTGTTGTTTGTGACTAATTAATGTTAGTTATTATTGACTTCATAGGTGTCAGTTTTTCTGTTTCCACTGTACTTACGTCGATCTGTGTGACCGTCGTAACAGTAGGATAGACACTGATACGTACAGCCTAATTTGATCACAATAGTGTCGAAAGTAGCAGAACATTAAGACTCTTTGAATTGTAGTTTTAAGTCGATTTGATATTGAAGTAAAGGACTGTAGTGGAATTACACACGACTTCAAATTAGGCTAAGCCAATGTTAATTGACAAGTCTCTGAGCTGCCTTTCTTTAGTTTGTTTCCATATAAAATTGTACTAGTTTCTCTGCTACAGATAGCTAAAAAATACAGTGATTTTGAAGTATATTAAAAGTGTTAATATGAGATAATATCGTTACTTCGGTTGCCACAATCAGTTAGCTTGACCGTGTGGCTGTTTTTATTTCTTGATGCAGTACGCGATTCTTAGCCACACCCAAAATGTGAAATATTTCTACCAAGACAACTCAAGATGTAGTACTGCTAGTCCAATGGTGGACAAAGGGAGAGCGACGGCTGCAGTCCGTCCCGGGCCCCTTTAATAAGGGGGCCCGTATAACTTCCAACAAAGCTGCGCTAGAGTTTTTTCATGTCACTTTATTACTCTGTAACTAAAAATTTTTTGTTTGCCTTCGACTCTGAGAATTTGCTTGTAACAATTCTCCGGATTTGCTCCCGAAATTTTCTCAGCGAATTACAGGCAACCTTATATAATCTATATTAAGAGCTAGAATTGGTACTAAAATTGGTAACATTGTAGTTATATATTTGAGTGCGCACGTGTGTGTGTGTGTGTGTGTGTGTGTGTGTGTGTGTGTGTGTGTGTGTGTGTGTGTGTGTGTGTGTGTGTGTGTGTGTGGGAATCCCCAAATTATGTACAAATGGTTTTCAGTAGTACAATGTGATAGTATTGTGTAAGAGCGAATTACCGTATCGTCGGAGTCTAGTAAAATAATTACTGGACTCTCTCATTGTTTAATTGGTTCACATTTGTATACTCGAATGAGTGGAGGGAGCTTGATTTAAGTGCAGTTAAAGTAGCTGACTACTATTTTGTTTAAACGATTTTAAATCTTTCTATCGATTTAGTCAATATTTGTCAAAGGTCCTGCGTCCTGGAGAAGATATCAAGTACATTAAATATCGTTCAACCAAACCTCTTAACGGAAGCCTCTGTTAATGATTTACTATTGTCCGGAGAAAATCTCGACCTTTTAAGCTTCGATTAAGAACGAATGGTGCAAGATGTAAGGTTCCGACGACTATAAGCGCTACTAATATCACCGCAGAAGCTGCAGTTACACGCGCAGCCAAGGACGTTATTCAGGTTTTCGAAGCCATCACTGAATCCATTCCTATCGTACAGAATTTAACAATTTGCGTATCTGTGACCTCATGTAAAAGAAGTTTCTCAAAACGTAATAATAATAAAAAAAAAATAACCTTACATCAACGATGTGCGAGGAAAACTTAAAACTTGGGAATTTAGAAAGAAAACAGCCACTCAATTAAATTTTTTATGGCTTAATAGGTAAAGTCAGTAAAATAAAGATTTAAAAACATAAATTAATTTCGATGCAACTAAATTGGAATTGACCAAAACTTTAAAATTTTCTCGTTTCAGCCTGTAAGTTTTCTTCTTCTTTCGTTAAGAAGTCTATAGACCTAAATAATTAGTAAAATATTTAACGTAAATGTATATACCTACATGATAAAAAACCGTATCTACGGTGTGTAAATGAAAGGTTGCTCCGGGCCCTGGTTAATATTTGTCCGACACTGGCTCAGTTATTTGTTTCTCAGTTCTACCTTACGCCTTAAAATCTCTTTATTAATTGTTATATACCTTATATGCCTTTCTCGTTCACATTTTCATGTTATACAGTATTTTGGAAGGCGTGCATTACCTTTGTTAATATTCTTTTCAATTTACCTTCCGTTTCTCAGACCAAAATTGTATTGCTCGCAAAGCACATTACTTTTATTTCTAATCTCACATTATATGTCCTTCCTCCACTTTGCAATTCTCAATAACATCGTCCATTACATAATTAAACAAAGGTGGAAGCTCGATGAGCCGCCTTACTGCATTCCTCTACTTGCCTTTATTGGCACCAAAACTTGTTGATTCACGCTGACATTATTACTGGTGACATTATCAGTATAAATCTTTACGCATCTTTTTATCTTTAGTATTATCTTTTTATGCATAATTTTCTTAGGCGTTTCTCTTTTAGTGATATCCCGGTAAGGGTGTGGGCGTGGCTGTGTATCGATAGGTATGAGAACTCTCTGCATAAGTAGTTTTTTTTTCTGTAGCACTTGTATCACAGATCTTTAAATACCTTGTCAAAAACCTTATTCAAAGTCAACCATGCCTAAGATACTGGTTTAGTAAATTCGACAAACTTAACTATTAATCTTACGCGGAAAATATTAATACATCTCCTGGAGATGCGATTGCCACACACACACACAAAACGTGCTGTACAAGACAAGACATTGTAGAGCAGAGTGTGAAAATTACAGGGGACAAGTCTTTTTGAACACAGCGCATAACGTCTATGCAAGGGCAGTAAATAAACTGTATGAAAGTAATAGTGGAAGCACTGATGACTGAAGAAGGTTTTTTGAAAGATAGATCCTGTATTTGTAATATCTTTACACAAAAACACATTATAGAGGAAAGGTGAGAATTTAACTTAACGAACGCATATAGCAATTGTTAACTTTGAGAAAGCGTTTGATCGTCTAAATAAAACACATGCTGTGGAAACATTTCAGACAATTATAGATAAAAAAGGTGTATACGACTCAACATTGATAATAAGAGATGCTGGTTATGGGAATACGACAACTGTTGACACAAATCGAGGAGTCGCGACAACAGAGTACTTTAACACCTACACTACGTAATATCTACATTTACTACATTTACGATGTTTTTCAACATCGGTAGTCATCTCTGGATTAAAAGTTGGAAAGAACAGTTACTTGAATGTTTTGCTGTATGCGGTTGATTTAACAGTCATACAGGGAAATGAGAGAAATATCCAGTTTTCGTTGCATTAGCTGAATCAGTTAGTTAAGTCTATAACACAAAAGTAAGAAAGACACTGTAGGACTGAAGATGGTTGCGGTGATAAAGTAACTGAACTAGTATCACGTTCTAATTGTTTAAGTACATATATGTGTTTTGTCAAGGACAGGAATGTTGATATGAAGACAAAAACATTCAGGCAATTTGTGTTACAAATATACATAACATTGGGGATTCGAGTGAGAAAAGATACAAAATGGAAGTTTTATAAAGTAACAGACATGCCAGTGCTGAAATGTGGCAACGAATGTTGGGTACCAGCAACAAAAGAAAAATGACAGAACAAGGATTCAAGCAGATGAAATTGATTTTTTTCAAGCCTTTTATACTATTTTAACAACAATTTAGTAATCACTTATATTAATTTTCTGATTTCGGCATAAACGCAACGTAATAACAAACTAAGCAGTGTTCATTTTTGGTTTGGCTGTGAGCGCGAACGTTACTCACTATTCTCAAAGCTTGAAGGTTCTTAATTTAGCTTTATAGCGATGTTGGTTGTAATACCGCCTCAGCTAAAAGATTAACACTCGGAAGCCTTTGATCTAGTAGTGTGTTCTTAATACTGTGGTACTGTCCCAACACTGTCTCTGTCAATCAATTAGATTGTCCCGTTACTAGAAATGACATTAACACGTTTAATCCACGTGGAAGCGGCGTCGCCAAAAGCGTTAAAATTCAACTACAGCCTATCACCTTCAATGAAGCCGGCCAATCCTGTCGTCGTCATTCTGCTATCGGTGAAGGCCTTTGTTTGCGTGATGTTCAGAAAGGTGTTAATAACTACATTAACTACATTGGTAAAATAAAGAATTAATTACGACTGATAACAGTTGTTTTGATTACCTCCGTTAATGGTTAAAATGGGGCAGTTTGAACGGCGATACTGCTGGGGTACCGATGTAAAGTGGCCGGGAAGGGGAACAGTTGCCATAGTAACCTGTTTGTCCATGAGAGTGATAGGAAAGTCGTTTATTCGCTTTTCAATCAAGCTTTATTATATCTATATCCTTAGCCTTCAAAGGCTTTACAAAGAATTACAGTTTGAAGGATACGGATATCTGATGTCTGCAAGTTGCAACAAAGATGTTCTGGAATCCTTCTTTTCTCAAATTAGGGGCCTGGGAGGGTTTTATGATCATCCGTTGCCAACAGCAGTAAGTCAAAGAATTAAATCCCTTCTTCTGAATAGAAGCGCCGCAGTTATTATAGCTTCTGAGAACTGCTCACATAATGACTCCATTACACTGAGTGCCGACGTAATTTATTGATATAATACCTTCAAGACAGTTAATTCTGCTTCAGGTAAAATTTAAGAGACCAGGAGCATTAACCAGAAGAGGGAGAAATGTGCATCCAGTTTATTACTGGCACTGACACTGGCCAGGTCCCTGGTTTACAGGGCTCTGGCACACAGTTTATTACTGAAAGCGTGAGAACTTAATGTAAAGGTGGAGAACAGTGAATTGTAGAGGAAGAAACCTATTTATTGAAGATGTAGCAGGCTGTGTGGCTTACAGAGTCAAGAAAAAAAATATCACAAATTTCGAATATGGCCATAAAATACCTCAGTAAATAACTCAGTAAGACTGGTTTTCAACTATATCAAGAGGAGCCTTTATGAACCCTGCTGATGAATGCTTAAGAAGTGTGTTTAAAATGGAAGATTTCATAGAATGTCATGGCAACTGTGATTTAAACAAGGAAACTTTAGTGAACGAACATTCTTCAGGGTGTGGTAGGCAAAAAATCAAAAAAATTCACATTTTCTGTTTTTTTCTATTAAATCATAGAGTGTTTCTTTCTGAACATTTTGATATATAATATGTAGCATTATGGTTGCTATAAAGTAGTGAAAAAAAAATATTTATATGGGAATGCACATGAAAAAGGCCACGGAAATAAATAAACTTCAGTAAATATTTCAGATACGTTAAATAATAAATAATTAATTAAATATAAATAATAACTGATAAATGATTTACGTGTTATGCAAGTTTTAAGTTATTTTAATATTTGTGCGTGGTACCTACCGTCTGTTTCTAAATACTGCGATTGTAGGTGAATTGTAGTCACTGTGGTCACCAAATCAGGTATCTAGCCGAATGTGGCCTGTCCGTTGATGAACTGATTGTGCATATGTTTGCCTTTTCTACTGACATAAGCTTTCTTCACAAATAAATGTATGTAGGGTTTAATTTGTTAGTGGTTAGCTGTGTTCTGTGTTTTAGAGTTTTGTTTACGTGTTTCGTTATAAACGACTGTCGCTTTGAGAGTTCTTTGCAGCTGAGGTTGTGCCCGCCTACATATTTATTCTGCATTATAGTTTTATATATGATTAAAAATTTTAATATTCCAATGCTCCTACTAATTATTTCATTACCAGCCTCCACTGTAGTCTAGTGTACAGGGCCGGCGAAAGGGGGGGCCAGAGCCCCGGGGCCCGGGGTCCCGAAGCGGGCCCGGCGCATAACATATCTTGTTCTGGCCATTTATTAACAGTGTAAAACGCATTTATTTACGATTAAAGATAAGAATAACGAATTGTAGGGTCAATTAATAAATCCTAAACCATTAACAATCCAACAGTAATGATTTTGGTAAGTTTTTCTTTGGGGGGGGCCCAAAAATGTTTAGCCCCGGGGGCCGTGATCGCTCTCGCCGGCCCTGCTAGTGTATCAACTACTGCGTATCCTATTTTACGTTGGCATTCAATTTATCTTTCGCCACTTACTTTGAAAATTAATAGAAACTGAATTAACTAATTCATTAAAATTACAAACTTTAAATTTTTATAGGTCTACTTATTTGTAACTAGTATGTAAAGTAACCCACTGAAGAACTGTACTTACTTGGATTTTCGGAGTGCTGGTGAGACAGAGACTTGGGGTCTGGCTGAACGACGGTGCTGGTGATGTCAACATGCTGGGAGGCGATGTGGGGCTTTGGAACGCTGAGTTGCCCAGGACCGGCGCACGCGGTAAGTTGAGGCCCAGCAGATCCGTGATCGACTGGCCAATCTGTGAATCTCCTGCCAACAGACACACCCACACGAATCTCAGTGTTTGGTAGAAATCAGCGTACAAAGTTCAGTGAAGATATCACATTAAATGCCATAAGACTAAGTCATCGCAATGACAATAAATCAGTGTCATAGCTAAGTTATAAGCTTATATGTGACGATTGTGACCGATTTTATATCGGCCAAACGGGTAGACCGTTCATCAAAAGATTCCGCGAACACACACCACAAAGCCATTTTAACAGGAGTGATTTTTCCATAGATAATATTAAATCTAACTTTACAAGGTATCTGATTTCATGTAATCATTCTTATACAAATTTCAACAATAACTTCATACCCCTACATTATTGTGCCAAAGGCCGTTATATGGATGCACTTGAAGAATTCGAGATATATAGAGGTCATAATAACCCTGGTGTGTGTGACGACATACTTAATGATAAACTTAACTTCAGGTCCAACCCACTGTATGATACCGCGCTGCGATCGATTACAGATAATAATAGATAACAGGTTCCACTGACGCAGTTCAGACAGGCTACACGCGGTGCACCGAGTTCGTGTAAAAGAACGCCTTTATATGTTTTAATATATTTTTGTATTTATTTATTATGTGTTTGTTTTATGTGGATTTTTTTATTGTTTAACGAGTTCCTCTCGGAGTGATGGTCTGATGATGGGCCACATGGCCTGAAACGCGTAACCAAATACAAATTACGCTCGACGTCACTGGACGGAAATACAAGGTAACTTATATATAATAAATCAGTGGTTTTCAAGCGGTACGCCGCGGTGTCCTGAGACGCCATGAACGACTGACAGAGGCGCCGCAGGTGAATATTAAAGTTTGAAATTTAGAGTGTAGTAGTAAAAGAACTGTGGGAAATTTATACCTTTTAACGACTGCCTAAATGATGGCACTTGTTTCCAAGAAGCCTCTACAAAACTCTCAAAAATATGTGGCCAAATGTCCATATGCCACTAGAGTTTCTACCACGTATCCCACAGGTGAGCCGCCGAAAGAGTGTTGTTGGTGACGGGAGTCATGAGCTCAAAAAGATTGAAAACCACTGTAACCGCTGCCATAAACTGTATACGGGAGCGCGTGTATACGTGTGTGTGTGTGTGTGCTAGTGAGGACTTAACGCTCTCAAAATAATAATGGTAGTTATTTTAAAAATGAAGAAACAAAAAAGAAGCAACTAAGTAGGCCTAATTCTATTTTTCTTTTGGAAATATGTGAAAATTGTCACTCCTAATACGTATTTAATCAAAGGTATACTAAATAAAAATATAATTCACAAAATAAAATATGTTGTTACGAAGATCGAACGGATGAATCGAAGATCTTATAATAATGAAATAAATTGCGAACCCAACAGAAGTCGATACTAAAAAGTTAAATGATTCGTTCTTAAACGACCCCGTGTTACAATAGTTTAGTTACACGATCTCCAATACGCGTAAACTAACAATAACAAAAGTGACCAGAAATATAAAATTTAAAATAGTTCGAAGCATAAATAAACAATTAAAGGTTTGTCATTGTCACCGCTATTTGATGTTGCACTGATATGAAACATGGCCTATTTCGTCATATTACCATACTCAACTCTTTTCAGAACTCAAATGGTTGAATGCCTTACATAAACAGGCCAGAGATTACCAACTATAATGTTGTTCACGAGATGTTCCAGTTTCCGGGGGAATAATTGGGCAAAATCTGGGAAGGCGCTCAGTAACCACAAGCCAGAGAATGTTTTGGAATTGCGTCATCCAGTCGACCCCGTATTATGCGACATTGCCTAACCGCAATATTTTATATTGATTCCGATTGGAATGGCGTTAATTGCCTTCAGTGATGTAAAGTTTCATTACTCCTGAGAAAATCTTAAAATTTATGTTTACAATAGAAATTCTTCTTCTTCTTCTTCTTCTTCTTCTTCTTCTTCTTCTCCTTCATCTTTATCTTTATCTTTATCTTTATCTTTATCTTTATCTTTATCTTTATCTTTTTCTTTATCTTTATCTTTATCTTTATCTTTATCTTTTTCTTTTTCTTTTTCTTTTTCTTTTTCTTTTTCTTTTTCTTTTTCTTTTTCTTTTTCTTTTTCTTTTTCTTTTTCTTTTTCTTCTTCTTCTTCTTCTTCTTCTTCTTCTTCTTCTTCTTCTTCTTCTTCTTCTTCTTCTTTAACTTTAACTTCCTTGTTGGGACTCTGTCCTGTTCTATAACAACGGTCCTACATGGTGTCACTCCACCACTTCTTTGGCCGACCACTGCCCCTCTGATAGTTTGGCTATCTCTTGCCTTTTTCGCTAGCCTTGTGTCATCCATTCTTGATATGTGTTCATTTCATATTCTTCTTCTTTCCGCAATCCAAAAATTAATATCTGTTACATCACACGTTTCTCTTACTCTATTGTTTGGCAACCTATCGTACCTTGTCTTTCGTCCGTAATATAGTCATTTCTATAGTTTGTCGTCTTATTTGAGTTGCTGCTGTATCTGGCTTGGTTTCTGATGCATAGAATATTACTGGACCTATTAGGCTTTTTTAAACCCTTGTTTTGGTTGTTTTACTTTTTTTAAGTACTAAAAATGTGTGTGTGCGTGTGTGTGTGTGTGTGTGTGTGTGTGTGTGTGTGTGTGTGTGTGTGTGTGTGTGTGTGTGTGTGTGTGTGTGTGTGTGTGTGTGTGTGTGTGTGTGTGTGTGTGTGTTAGAACGAGAGAGAGGTGCACGCGTGTGAGCACGTGCGTGCATTTACAATTACTGCTAGATGTATGTAGAAAGGTGTGGAAGCATCTGGGAGGTAACTATAAAATGTGGAAAGGCGTCGTATCTATTAACAAATAATAATTAATCACAAAAATCTTATTTCTGTTACATATAGGCCTATAGGAAGAAAAAAATGTTACATTGCAACATCCCTTCTCCAGTGCACTTCTTTGCTTTCCTATTTTTCGAATACATTTTACCAAATCTGATTTTATTGGAAAGCCACAATGGATGCGAAGTACATCGTTCACATGAGTCGTTCGCTGACAGTTTTGACACAACTTAATGACGACAAGGGAGCACCATTGAATTCGTAATGACTGATAAAGCACAGAATACCTTTAGAAACTAACGGAGAGTAGGATATACGTCATTATCACGGCTTTGTATTAATAGTAGCCTACTTTTATCACCGTCTCATTTCTTCTCTGATCGGTTTCAGTGTACAGTTACAGACTTAAATTGTTTGAAATATTTTCTCTCTTATATAAAATAACGTTTTAAACACAAAATTATGATTTCCTGAAAAAATTAAATAAATTAAACGTGAGTAGGCCTTAGCCGGGACTAATCAAGGATTGCATAAGGGAAATCTCCCAAATTTTTTCGACAGATCTATTCAGATTACTTATTTTATGTTGATTCATTATATTAAGCTCAGTGCAAAGTCGTCAGCAAACTTTGTACTGACTAAAATTCTAGGGTTCACTAGATGTTTCCATTTCCTTACCAGATCGTCAACATAAATGTTAAAAAGAGTAGAAGATATACTGCACCCTTGTCTAATATCTTGATTGACGGATATTTGTGGAGACGTCTTACAATTATTTTTGAATATAGCTTCATCAGATCTGCAAACAATACAATATGAAAATCTCCGTTATAAAACAAAGGTAATGGCATTCCGAGGTAAGGCGCCAATAAGAAACAAATAATGATTAGTGATCGAATTCTAGAACATGTGAGACACTTTAATTATTTGGAAAATGATTTTGTTTATGATAGAAATTATGATATTGATGTGAAATTAGGTAAGTTCCAGACAATCTGTGCGACAATCAACCGTATTTTTAGAAACAAGGTACGTAGAGACACAAAATTAAAATCTTACGAAGTTATGAATTCTCTGTACATGGATGTGAATTATGTATAACAACCAAAAACCAACACAGTAAAATGCAGGCCTCGGAAATGGCATTCTTAAGCGGAGTTAAAAGGTGTTCTAAACTTGACCGTGTAAGAAATGAGACCACAAGAGAAGAGTTACAAGTTTTTAACTTGAATGAAAATAATTTAATTACCTTGTATCCGTCAGTGACTTCGTTCTAGCGTTTTTTATATAGACGCGTTTCGTAACATGTGTCACATCATCAGTAATCCTCGTCAAATGTTAAAATTCACATAAAACACATAAAAACACAATACTAAATCACAATAAACATATTTACTAAATCACAATAACGACACACACATAACACGATGTAACTTCGGCTTCGTTGGACCGGTCCGACCGCGCGTGTAGTTGCCGAGCCACTAATTGAACTAAGCCAATCCTTATTACCAGTCATTACCGTCATGCGCGATTATATTTAGGGCTGTATCATATAGTGAGTGAGATTGAAACCTTAGTTGTTCGTTTAATATACTGTTATTGTTGATATTCTTGTCTTTAAATGGTTTATAAATCTCAAACTCCTCGAGAGCGTCCGTTAACCTACCCTTACCGCATACATGGATTGCTTTGAAATTAGTATTGAAATCTGTGTAATTATGGTTATGCATCATTAGATGGCGCGCATAATTAGATTTGGTCTTGTCTAAATCATTCCTTGGTAGATGTTCTTTGTATCTTTTCAAGAAAGACCTGCCAGTTTGACCCAGATAGAAACAATCACAATCATCACATGACATCCTGTAAACACATGTTTTCTCTTCTAACGGGAATGGTTGTTTTATGCGTAACAAATTAGAAATATTATTATTTGTTTTAAACGCGACTTTTATATTAAATTTAGAAAACACATTGGATATAATGTTAGGTAAAAGGCTACCGTACACTGTAGTTATATACTTTTTATTATTATTTTTATTTTTGTTAACTTTATTATCATCGATGGTATTATGGTGGGATCTAGTTTTATATAAGTGTCGCTTAAGAAGTCTATCTATCATCGAACTCTTGTACCCATTCGCTATTGCTATGTGCCTTATTATATCCAATTCATCCTGAAAGTCCTTTTGGTTAAGTGGAATCGTTACCAACCTATGAACAAAACTGTTGTAAGCCGCCATTTTCTGACTATATGGGTGATGAGAATCGGCGTGTATTGTAATATCTGTGGTGGTGGGTTTCCTATATATTTTATATTGAAGTTTATTAAGATACTTTGTAACAGTCAGTTCCAAAAAATTGAGTTTATTGTCAACCTCTTAAAGCCGAAGTTACATCGTGTTATGTGTATGTCGTTATTGTGATTTAGTAAATATGTGCAAATGTGTTTTTATGTGTTTTATGTGAATTTTAACATTTGACGAGGATTACTGATGATGTGATACATATCACGAAACGCGTCTATATAAAAAACGCTAGAACGAAATCACTGACGGATACAAGGTAATTAAATTATTGTGAAAAAGTGACTTGGATACTAAAAAAAAAAAAAAAAAAAAAAAAAAAAATTTAATGAAAAATTAAAAGATTGCAAATAACGGTGGAAAGAACACTTAGAAAGAATGTCAGGTTCCAGACTGGCCAAACAAGCCTATAGGACAGTGGTGTGTGGGTAGACCCAGGAAGAGAGAAGAGATGGCTGGCGGATTTTTGAAGGCAGAACAGGCAGCACCTTGCCTATGCTGTGTTGTAAAGATAATGATGATGATATTAAGCGTAGTTTTACTTTTAAAATATTCAAGAAATAATATTCAAAAGCAAACATACCTCAAAGAAAACATTTGTTTGAAAAAGAATTATTTTTTCTTCCTATAGTTGTTACCCTCACCGTGAATAACTTCCTCTCTCGATCCGGCTCTTGTACTGTTTTGGAGAAAAAATTTGCCTTTAACCCTCCTCGTGGATCTGACCATTTACATATGAATGAGCGTGTGCGCATGTGGACCACACTGCTCTGTGCATTGGCAGAACCAAGCTTCTTATTTGAACTAGATGGAAAATTTGTTTTATTATGTTTACTTATTGTTTTAATTTGAATTAACTTAATATTTTACTATAAAATTCAGACACCCCTTTTCAGCAAATATGAAATGTACCAATTAAGTCTCATAAGTGGAAGCAATGAGTGGGGACAACAAATGGAAACATTTAGAAGACATTGGCTTAAACTATGAGGTAACGGAGACTGAGAGGCAGAAGTAGGCCTATAGGAAAAATTTCGGTTATAAATTAAATTAAAAAAAATAATGTTTAATGGCTCAAATCGTTTGTGGCCAGGTACAAACTAAAAACTTTTGTCAACAACTATAGTGCACACTTTATCATTATTTTATCTATTAGAACCCGGTATTGCAGAAGCACCTTCATCAAAACGGCAGTATTCTACTGTTAAATTGTCTGTTTATGATCTTTGTATTTTTTATAATTATTTTGTTTTTATTATGAGAAATATCCACTTTATTTGTGTTCGTTCTTTACCCAATATTTCCTTGAAGAATTGTTTCATTTTCGTATTTTATATTATTCGTCTTATATTATATTTATTACATATTCGTCTTTTATGTCTTGCGTTCTTTCAAATTATATTTTAGTGCGCTTCAAAATCACTGAGGAATGAAGACAAAGGTGCAGCATAACATTGCTATTATTTATCTTGTACGTAAAAGAAAAATAAAAAAAAAATGGCAAAGACACAGCGGTCGAATGGATAACCTGGCCGGCGACAAAAATTTCTTTTCCTTCGGACTGTGGAAATCAGGTTACCGCAAATTTTAGAGCAAGACTCCTGTGACTTAGAAAACTAAAAGACTATTCCGAGAGTATAAATAACGAGGTCTACGCTAGAATGAAAATTTAGTAAATTCTTCAAACATGTATATGTCTTCTGACACAACGAGGAGGAATCTGCCTGAGGAGGGCAGAGATGGAAATGCAGGAGAGATGGATATGCCGAAACGTTAGGAAAAAGTGCTAAACAACGTGAGATTAAACCCAGAAAAAGTGCGTATCACACCCACGAAAGCGCGAGCGTGTGTGTACACATGTTCAACTGCAAGGTTCAGCTTTTGAAGTTACAATGACATGGATGATATTTTAGGGCGCGGCCTTTTGGATGTTGACAAGGTGCCGAAGTTAACTTCCCATTATTTACCTTTTAGAAGACGCAGTCATTGGCGTCATAGGGAGATATAACTTGTGGAACGGAAACAGGTCTCTCTTCTTCTTCTTCTTCTTCTCTTCTTCTTTCTTAATTGGCGCTACAGTTCTTGGAGAGCCTTGTTCTCCTGGACAATCCGGAGAGTCGTCTCGATCCTCTGCTCTCAGTCTCCATCATCTTACACCGAGCCTGTGCAGTTCGTCCTCAAGATCATCCACCCATCGTTTTCTGGGCCGATCCCTCCTTCTTCTTTCACCAGGTCTCCCCGTAAATATTTTCTTCAATGTGGATGTCTCTATCATTCTCTGGACACGCCCCCACCCACCGGATTCTACTTTTCTTCATGTCAGTGACGATATCTGGTTGTCTGTAGATTTCCTGGATTTCTGCATTCGTCCTTATTCTCCATGCTCCGTGGACGTTCAATGCACCAAATATTCTCCTGAGGACTTTTCTTCCCCGTCTGCGGAACCACTCTTCCTCTGTCACTATCATTGTCCATGTTTTGGACCCATACATGACCACTGGCTTAAGAACAGTTTATAGAGACGAATCTTCGTTGCTCTGCTTATGTTTTTCTACTTAATATTCCTTGTGGGGAGAACTAACATCTGTTTCCAGCAGATATCTTTTCTTTTATTTCTTTGGCTATAATGTTGTCCTCAGTAACTAGTGAGCCCAGGTATTCAAATTTTTCAGCCTTTTGAAATGTGTGTCCTCCAATTACGAGAGGTGTTCTTCTTTCTTGTATTTTACCTTTTTGGCCTTTTAAGACTCAAAAACCTTTTTTTTAGGTCTTATTGGTTGATTTCTTGAGATAAGTACTATGACATCAGCATAATCTAGACACTGCAGCATTGTGTTAAATGTCGTGCCTCTGGGTTTGTAGGCATTTGCCTTGCCGCTTTTTCGAGAGACAAATTAAACAGAATTGTAGAGAGCACATTTTCTTACCTAAGCCCCTTTTGAACATCAAATTATTTTTGAACACCTCTCCTTCTACTACGGAAACAGGTCGCAAGGAGTAATTCTTGAAGATGTATTGGACTCTACTGCTGTTTAACGTTCTCAACGTGTTGTATGTTTAGTTAATAACTAGCAGTTCAGTACTTTGGTCTCATATGTTCCAGTAACAACTAGAGATGGCAAATTTCTATTATTTAATTCCCAATTGTTTATGCTTTTTATGATGTAGGTGACGTTTATCATCATCATCATCTCCACTTCCCGGACTAGGCTGTACCGTCTGTTTCGGAAACCATGTCGTCATCGAACGCCTCGCACTACGATATCCTATGTGTTTACAATTCAAGACAAGTTAGGGAAGACGATCTTGCTGCATTCTTCCCAAATCCTTACATCAGTTGGCCTTGTGTATTTCTATCCTGTAGTTTAAAAATTTGGTCATTCTCGCCTTACCTGTGCATTGCTTATTCTGACTTGTAACGTGCATCCTTTGACCAACCTGAGAAATTTCATTTCTGCTGATGTGACCTTCCCTCTGTCTCTGTGAAAGTACCCATATCTCATTACCATAAAGCGCCACCGGTACAGGCATAGTCGTATAAAACTTAAGCTTAGTGTTTTCCTAGTTTTGTATTTTAAGATTCTATGGATTGTCCCACATATCTTGTCACCGGACAAAAGGCTTGCCGTATGACAAATGGCGCCAATCGTACACTCTAGTTATTTTGGTGGCCCTAAAAAGGACCGAGTGGCGAGAACGGTGATTTTGGTAGTGCCGCGCTGAGATGTTCGGCGGCTGCGCCCGCTGTTCGTGGCGTACTGCAGTCCTCCTCTTCTTCCGGCAACGGTTGTAGTTTTCTCCCGGGGCTGGTTTTATGCACTCACCGGGATCGCTGATTGGTTCGCTCCGAATGCTGATGCCGGATTGGCTCGCCGTGTCCACCGCTGGTACCGGAGAGCAGATGTTCGCATACCGCTGCCGTCACAATATGTTTAAATTTATTAAGTTTATTTTTGACATCACAATCAACTGCGGAAGATATTTCGTATCCAAGATAATTACAACTGGATACCTGCTCCAAGATCTTTCCATTTACCTCTATCTTAGTCCTTACTGGATACTTCCCTCTAAAAGCCATTACTTTTGTTTTATGTGGAGGTAGCACCATTCCTCTGCTAAATTCCTCAAGATGAATACTCCCTTCTGCAAGTCATTTTCTATCTGTTGCATAATAACAACATCATCTGCATATAAAGTAATACTAAGTGTACACTACGGAGAAATCTTAACAAAATTTGCAACGCTTTATACAATTTTAGGTGGTTTTTATTAAATGCTTAAATTATACAAATTATGCACCCGATTAGAATAGAACCTGCTACCACCCGCTTTGACCCAAGTTCCGCTGGGAGAGCTATTTACCGGTCTCGATAATAATCGTGGATTAGCTTTTCCGCGTTTGTTTAAGTTAATCAACGGAAACCACCAATAAGGTAAACTGTTGTGCAACGAAATGTGGATACTTTTATTCATGCGGCGTTCGACGAATAGAAAAAAGTACACCTCACCCTGAAAAATTAGCCTGTAAAGCTTTAATGACATTACCCTCCGCCGCCACCCGCCGCCACCACCATCACGCTTAGACATCGCCCGCTTGTTTTTATTTGTTTCGCGTTGACGGGCGGGTAAATTTATTTATATTGCATTTCCCTTTGGCAGACTATTCCTGAATGTAAACATTCAGGTCTGTAGCTATGGTTGACACGTTAGGGAACTGATATCACAGAAGACGAATCAGCCAGTAAGTCGAGACTGGCCATTCGTTTCACAGATTGATATTTATTTAATATGCCAAAATGTTGCTCGATTACTACAAACAGCTCAATCGCGACCGGTTAAAAGTCAGTTCGATTCCAGCAGACGGTTTTTGTGTCATTTTAATTTAACTGACAGTCTTTCGGAAACTGTCGTTTATGTTTACACTTCAAAAAGGGTCTATTATTATTCCACCTGACAAACCAACCCTAATTATCTTGCCTTACAGTGTATTTAACTTGATAAGGCACATTAAAGATCTCCTTTCACTACACTTCAAGTAGTTAATCAGAATTTGTCACTTAAGTTATCTCCCTTTGCCGTGTTGTATAATAAATTTCCTCTAATATTATTTTATATTGAATCTATCTGGTAAATAGTCTACAAACACAAGTTTATTGCTACGACAGCACAGAACAATCTACGCGTTTATCGAATGCGCCAGAAAGATCTCGATGTAAGCGTGTGGTGTACGTGCTACTAGACGCATTTTGCGAGAATTTTCTCGACTGTGCCAGGCTTCGCTCGGGCGCTCGGACTGTGTCAAGGCCGTAGCAATTACGTAGTTCGCGAGAGATAAGACGCAGTTTGGAAGCTTCTGGTGTGTGAGCGTAACTATAAATACATCGCGTCGCGGCCTTAGTTTTCAGTTCAATGCGAGATTTTTGACTGTGCGGTTCGAGAGTATTAGTGCGATATATTTACAGAGCGGTTCGAGTTATTACGGTGTACGTTCAAGTAGTTATTAGTGAAGTGTTGCGTTTTATATTCGGACGGTATAATTGTAATACAGTTGAGTTTTAATATTAGTGGACATTTTATTGCGTATGAACAATTTCATTTGATTTGTTGTAGACACTGTGTTGTTAATTACGAACTGTTTTACTATAACAATTAAAGGTGTGATTAGTGACTTAATTGGTGTCTTGTAATTATTTTGTTTCCACTGTACCTACGACGATCGAGTAGACCGTCGTAACAAAATGGAATTGGTTTCCACAGGTTTTCAAATCCTAAAATAAAGTTTTGCGGTATTAATTTAAGAAACTGAAGACGAGTCTTTTGAATGGTCTGAACCGTAAAATAAAAACATTTTTAAAAACAGTTCTGTTTTATTTATTAAAAATACGTTTCAATTAAGTTAAATTCTGTTTTATTTACTAAAACATGCTTTTATTTTATGCAGAGGTATTTGAACCCGCCTTGACAGACGAAAATATGACAGACTTAAATAACGTTTGGGAAATACAGGCCTCATCAGATATTTTAATTAAGTACACATACCTATTGTTAACAAATTTATTTATTCACTGCCAAAAAGAAGGAATTAATATGCATCGAGCTTGCACCTATTCGCGTAAAACGAAAGACTTCGGATGACACATGTTAGGCCGACAGTGTACATATGAATCAAAATAATTTCCTATTGTCGTGATCTAAGCCTGAAGTTAACGTATCTACCGATTCAGCCTTTATTAGTTGTAACGCTCTAGAATTATAATGTTTAAGAAAATATGTCATCATGCAAAGTTATTTACGATTACAATATGGAGATTCGCTTTTGTGGTTTCTAGTTTTAAAACTTTTAAAATCTTTGTAGTGATAAAACATTTTATATTTGACGACGTTATTAACATAAAAAGTGATAATTTATTTGCAAAAATGGATGTCAGTCAGGAACACATCCATTGTTAACAATATCTCAGTTTGTGGTGAAGTGTGACAAACAAACAAAAATAACACACGCGCCCGTGCGCAAAAACACACTATTGTTACGACAGTCTCACTAATCGTCGTATGGTACAGTGGAAAACAAAATACAAGGCACCAATAAAGCCACTAAAAACCAGCTTTAATTATCACAGTTAACAGTTTTTTAATCAACAAGTTATTCAACAAGATTATTGTCGTACAACAATTCAAGTTACACTGTTCAATTATCACAATTAACAGTTTTTAATCAACAAGTTATTCAACAAGATTATTCTCGTACAACAATTCAAGTTAATCTGTTCACACAAATAATAGTGTCAAGTATAAAGAATTCCCCACTATAATAACTTTTTACTGATACACCACTTGAAACGCAGTGTGTAAGTCGGCCCGAACCTCACTTGAATAAGTCACCACTTAAACTGAAACTGAGCGTCGCTGAATGCTTATATTTATACCCCGCTGAGATTCAAGAATAATCCAAAATACGCGTCAACACTACTAGAAAACACTAGAACGTAATTGATTGCGGCCTTGAACACAGTGCGCCGACCGGTATGGTCTGGAATAGCCTCGTTTCGACCTTCATCTCAAAGTAGCAGCAATATGTACGGACACACACGTTATACCCGGACTCCGCTGGGATAGCCGACAAACACGTAGAATATTCTCTAATAGCGCAACACGATCAAGATAGACACATATAGACATAGCCTATACGAAGATTCAAAATTGTTTTGTTTTACTGTGGTCCATAGAGTCACAATTTTTTAATTGTGCAATATTTTCTATGTTAATAAGCGTTTTCAACATAAGAAAAATTGGTAACACTTCAATTCATTGAAGCATATCTCTAACATCAGGATTCGGTATATTTGTAAACCATTACAAGTTTTTTTCTGAAATCGCAATTATAATCAATAAATAAATCTACACAATACTGTATTTTTATGACCGTGGATATTGTAATTATAATTAATTAGTTGTGTAACATTTTTGATATGAATATTTTACAAATCGAGAAAAAATGTTTGAATCAATATAGTTACAATTTTTTAATTGTGCAATATTTTCTATGTTAATAAGCGTTTTCAACATAAGAAAAATTGGTAACACTTCAATTTATTGAAGCATATCTCTAACATCAGCATTCGGTATACGTATTTGTAAACCATTACAAGTTTTTTTTCTGAAATCGCAATTATAATCAATAAATAAATCTACACAATACTGTATTTTTATGACCGTGTATATTGTAATTATAATTAATTAGTTGTGTAACATTTTTGATATGAATATTTTATAAATCGAGAAAAAATGTTTGAATCAATATAGTCACAATTTTTTAATTGTGCAATATTTTCTATCTTAATAAGCGTTTTCAACATAAGAAAAATTGGTAACACTTCAATTTATTGAAGCATATCTCTAACATCAGAATTCGGTATATTTGTAAACCATTACAAGTTTTTTCTGAAATCGCAATTATAATCAATAAACAAGTCTACACAATACTGTATTTTTATGACCGCGGATATTGTAATTATAATTAATTAGTTGTGTAACATTTTTAATATGAATATTTTACAAATCGCGAAAAAATGTTTGAATCAATATAGTCACAATTTTTTAATTGTGCAATATTTTCTATGTTAATAAGCGTTTTCAACATAAGAAAAATTGGTAACACTTCAATTTATTGAAGCATATCTCTAACATCAGCATTCGGTATACGTATTTGTAAACCATTACAAGTTTTTTTTCTGAAATCGCAATTATAATCAATAAATAAATCTACACAATACTGTATTTTTATGACCGTGTATATTGTAATTATAATTAATTAGTTGTGTAACATTTTTGATATGAATATTTTATAAATCGAGAAAAAATGTTTGAATCAATATAGTCACAATTTTTTAATTGTGCAATATTTTCTATCTTAATAAGCGTTTTCAACATAAGAAAAATTGGTAACACTTCAATTTATTGAAGCATATCTCTAACATCAGAATTCGGTATATTTGTAAACCATTACAAGTTTTTTCTGAAATCGCAATTATAATCAATAAACAAGTCTACACAATACTGTATTTTTATGACCGCGGATATTGTAATTATAATTAATTAGTTGTGTAACATTTTTAATATGAATATTTTACAAATCGCGAAAAAATGTTTGAATCAATATAGTCACAATTTTTTAATTGTGCAATATTTTCTATGTTAATAAGCGTTTTCAACATAAGAAAAATTGGTAACACTTCAATTTATTGAAGCATATCTCTAACATCAGGATTCGGTACATTTCCTAAACCATTACAAGTTTTTTTCTGAAATCGCAATTATAATCAATAAATAAATCTACACAATGCTGTATTTTTATGACCGTGTATATTGTAATTATAATTAATTAGTTGTGTAACATTTTTAATATGAATATTTTACAAATCGAGAAAAAATGTTTGAATCAATATAGTCACAATTTTTTAATTGTGCAATATTTTCTACGTTAATAAGCGTTTTCAAAATAAGAAAAATTGGTAACACTTCAATTTATTGAAGCATATCTCTAACATCAGGATTCGGTATATTTGTAAACCATTACAAGTTTTTTTCTGAAATCGCAATTATAATCAATAAATAAGTCTACACAATACTGTATTTTTATGACCGTGGATATTGTAATTATAATTAATTAGTTGTGTAACATTTTTAATGTGAATATTTTACAAATCGAGAAAAAATTTTTGAATCCTTTTGGGTATTACTGAATCCTGGGTCACACGTTTGTTTCTGTACTTTGTGAATGTGATCAGTCGTGATCAGTCAGTTGTGACCCTATTGTCACAAAATGGTCAAATCAGATTAATTTTCACGACGATTAATTTTTACGTTTTTAAAATATTATGAGTCGTGTTTTTTATGAACCACAATTAATGAAAATATTTCAATAGCGATCCAGATTTAAAATATAATCCTCTGGACGAGATCAAGATCCTGCCAAACCACAGATGGTTAGCAAACACATCACAGGCTTTCCGAGTACATTTAATACTATTAATTGAATAAGCGGTTTTGGACTAACATGATTAACTTTTACAACACCTATTCCACTGAGTTGAGTTAACATTCGCCTTAATGTTTTCTGTTCTGATGTTATTGTAAACGTCTGTTTAAGAATGTACAACAAGCAAGTTAAAAAACATCACCTGCTGCTTTATGCCTACGACACACAACATACGAAATTTAAATTCGGTAAACTTTAGATGGAATAAAATGAAACACTCATAATAATCTACAGATAGATCTACACTATATAGTTTATTCTGTACAAAACACAAAGAGATCGTTAAGCACAGCACACATCTGTGAGTCCACAAGACTTCTGAAGAATTCAGTGTAACAGCAGCTCACAATATGTCAGAGTCAGAGATTAGAGGAAAGACTTTCTGTTCGTGGAGCGTAAAAAAAAAACTGCAAAACGTTTTGTCATGTTCGTTCAAAAATATACTGAAACCAGTAAAGACGACAAAAACTTTTTAGCGTCAGAAATAATAGTGAGCGTACGGGGTGAGTAACAAATATTAAGGGCACAACAATGAAACTCGTGTAGGCAGACTATATAGAAGCGAAAATTCACTACTTTCTGTGAGGCGCGGCGGTGGGTTGCCAGAGGGTGAAGTTGATTGGAGGACGGGTGGCTGAAAACTAAACGGCCCGATTCATATATATACTTGAAACTTTGTTTCCACTTATAATCTTTTTTTCTGAATTATATGTTCCTCCGAAGTTAGTGCGCAGTCACTAACAACAATTCTCCGGATGTCTTGTAATGGGCACAAATTTCGCAATGTAGAAACTTTTCGCGAGAAGTTTGGCGAATTCATAAAAAGCTTCTGTTTATTAACCCGTTCTGGTAATTGTTTTCGCCAACTTTGTAACCCACTGCGTTAAGTTGAACAATGAAATTAAATTAACAAGTAATACTGAATCGAATTGCGACCATTATAGGCATCGTTTTGGATTCTGTCCAGTGTAGTTGTTGAGTTTTTGTGTGTAGAATTTTTTTTTATTAGGCTACATCTTTATCATAAAAACGTAAGTAACGATGTTAAGATTAGAATTTTAAGAAGTAGAAGAAAGATCATGACTAGAATAAAGAAGAATTTGGAGGCACAGAGACAGTGAAGTGTGAATTACGACCATGTACGTTGTTATATAATAGATATTTACCATATATCCGTCGTGCGACTTCGTTTTTCTTGTCTTATGACGCGTTTCGGCAACGAATTGCCATCTTCAGAAATCTTAATCACTCATTAGAGATCGTTAAAAAATTTAAAAACACTAAAATCATTACAGTAAAAGTGCACTTAGTGTTTTTAAATTTTTTAACGATCTCTAATGAGTGATTAAGATTTCTGAAGATGGCAATTCGTTGCCGAAACGCGTCATAAGACAAGAAAAACGAAGTCGCACGACGGATATATGGTAAATATCTATTATATTAATATAAGCGACTTGGAGACAACTAACCTAAAATGTATTACGTTGTTATAATAGACAGGGACTGCGTAAGTTTCTGTAAAATAAGTTTCTGCGTAAGTTCCAGATAAAATACTTTACTTGGAATTACACCAACTTAATCTGGCGTCTAAAAAAACATGTAAGAAGGTAAGAAATGAAGAGAGAGTGATGGTGAGAGGGGGGAATGTGTGTGTGTGTGTCACAAGAATTACAATAATAATACAATTCTTCAAGCGTATTACATTTTGTTTTACGTTTTATAAGTCATAAATTGAATCGACTTCATCAGTGTTATAAAATGTGTAAAACAAAATAAAATACTCGTCCACTTTCAGAAAAAAATTATTATATCATCTGGTGGCAATGAATTAACAATTACAACAGAGTAGCATATAAATCATCGACATTATTCACATTTACTGTATGTGTACGGTCAAGAAGTGTTTACTTACTTGAGGCGTACTTCGTACAAATATACACACATAATGATGGCTTCATTAAAACATTGGCATATACAAAATCAAATAGTATTACACAAAATTATTACGCAGTTAAAAATTAAGAATATTTTCTCAAGCTAGCGATAATGTGGCTTTCATATATACCCAGTTTGTGGGATTCAGACTTTCGAGCTTTATAGTCGTAGTTCAATTTCTGTTTTCTTAATACGAGTTTTTAATTTTTGGGTGACGATATTCACTGAAGGTGATTGCAGCAACTGCAGTTGAAACGTAGCCAAGAAAAAGAAAGACGACTGGCCTAGCTATAGGTTCGTCTACAGTTGCCGACAATAATTGTCTATAGGCTTAAAATTAAATACGCTGCTGGCAAAATTTCGACTACTGCACGAGTGGCAATCAAGAAAATACTCAGCGACACAGCGAGAAATAAAGCTGCTCAGCATTTAAAAATGCCATAATGAAATAAAAATATACACAATAAGGAGAAGGTCGCAAGACGTTTAATAAGGTAATTTTTAATTATTAACATTTACGCGACTTGGATACCAAAAAACATGTTATAAAAAAAAAAATATATATATATACACATTTTATATTATGTTAGTCTGCGCAAGTAAGCTATGTGTGATGAGCGATAACAATTAGTGCAGCCACCGAGCTGTGGAAAGTTATCCGTGATTATACATTACGGAGACGGTTAACGCATTACCATATTCTGATCGTTGTCCGGTACTGGCGTAGTACACAAATGGTCCAGCTAAAATTTATATTGTAGTATCAGAGTAATTGTAATCTACGATTATGAAATACATAAATTGGTTGGTACTTTAGGACATAATATTCATCTAGGAAACAAAAACGTAATAAAAGTATCTAGGTACAATTATTAACTGACGAAGATTGTGAAGATGCATGAACTGAACGTACAGATAGATCTAAAAAAAAAACTGTATTTCTGTATAAAACACAACACAGATACATATCGTTAAGCACAGCAGCACACATCTGTGATTTCGCGAGACTTCTAAAGCATTCAGCGTTAACAGCAGCTCACAATATGTGAAAAGACGGATCAGGTATTACCAGGAAGACTTTCTGTTCGTAGAGCGTAAAAAAAACTGCAAAACATTTTATCATGTTCGTTCAAAAATATACTTAAACCAGAAAAAACGACAAACACTTTTTGACGTTAGAAATAATAGTCAACGTACGCTGCAAACTGGGCGAGTAACAAATATTAAGAGCACAACAATGAAACTCGTGGTTGCATATTCTCGTCAAAAGATTATCCTGTCTAAAGAAATTAAAGTGTACGGGGTAATGAACGGGGCTGTTGAAAAAGTAGAGTCTAGCTCACAGGGACGCCCGGCATCTTTGTAAAAGGCTTTCCTTATAAAGGCCGGATACATAATCAAAGTGGTAGGAGAGAGAGGGCTGGTAGTCCATTTAAACTACCATAAGTATGGGCCGACCAAAGCCCCGGGTGTGCAGACCCGAAAAGGTCTGTCTACAGCTTGCCGCCTCTGGTAGGTCACCCAGAATAGGGCGCCGACTCGTGGTTGATGGGACGCGGTTCAGGGCTTGCCCTGGCTTTAATAAATCTACTCCTCGGGGGCCTGTGGGACCCGCGAATAGGGTACGTCCTGTTTGTGCCACGGCCGGCATTCGAGTCTGACGTGGGTTCACCCCCGATGTATTAGGTTGGACTCGAGGTTTGTCTGTGGTTTCTGCTGCAGGCTCCGCCTTAAGCTGTGGAACCGGTTGCTACTATATCCTGTTAAATCGTAAGCAGTCAATTCCGGAACCCGCGGAAGGTTAGAGCTGGAACCTCACGGCTATAACTCAAGAGTACTGACCGCAACATCGCCAGGTGCCTGGTCAGCGTTCAGAACTATAGAACTCCAGCTTAATGGAGAGCCGGGGATGGTATAAGCAGAGGCTTGAAACATCTCCATTATCCTTTGAGTTTCTGCCTAATAAAATTACATAACAGCTAAGAAGAGTGTATCTGGATTAATAACCAGCTGATAAAAGTTAGAACAGCACTTCGTTTTTGGTACTCTCTCGCAGTGACACAAACTGCGTAAGAAAAATGTAACTGATAAGAATTAAGGGAAATGAAAACAATAAGAAGATAAATGCAAGCGGAGAAGAAGAAAAACAAACAGAAGAAGAAGGATCAGGATGAAAACTGATTTTACACATGATTAACTAACCAATTGTATCGTATGATACAATCAATGTAATGACTCATCCTTGGCGCCAGTCTAATATACCAAGAAGTCTCATAACAAACTGACTACAAATAAATAAAATGTTTTTCTTCTGAAAGCCATCTCTCAATTATTACACAATATCTTTCAATAAGCTTCCAATAAGAGAAGAATATTTAATTAATATCTGTGTAAATTCCACTTTCTACTTGAATTCCATTTTTCAACAGTAAAGCCACAGTTATACAACCTTTATTTATCTGATATTTCGTTTCATCGAACGTAACTTAGCATTACGAAAAACTAAGGGCGAATTCAAATTTTGGACCACGAATAATTGTCTTAAAATCTGGCAATTCTCACGAACGTTTTAGAAGCATTTTAGACTTACACGTGAAAATGGTTTTATAATGAATATCAGACGATAATGTTAATTATGAAGACACATATCTACTGACTATTGAAAGCGAGATGGGGGCTGGACAGCAAGACAACAGGGATTTATCATACCAAAAACTCATAATGGACGAGATTAATAACTAAAAACCTCTCCCTTTCTTTCTCTTTCTCCCCACTCTCTATCTGTCTCTCATTTTCTCCCTCTCTCGCACGCAAACGCGCGCGCTCGTTAACGTCGTAAACGGTCATAGCGTAAAACCAGACGTGGTACCGATTTGATCGTTGCCAACTGTGTCAATACGTTCGTGTGTTCATCCGCAGTTTTACGTTTATTCTACTGATGTCATATTTTTTAATTTTCATTTATCGATTTTCCTTGTACACGGGTTTCTGTACTTTTTAACAGCACCAACTGTTTTTATTACTTGTCTTTGTACAATACAACGAAGTATTCGCGAATTACTTTGCCAAAAGTAAATATTTAATTAATAGCTAATTTATTCTACGTGTCTTGTGTGTGCGTGTCATGTTTACAAGTAAATGACGGTAAGCAATAGTAAGTAGTTAACATTTCATTCATAAATGAAAATTGTATTGCTTTTGTTGTAGGATTTTTTGTTGCAACTACCTAAGTTAAAGGGTAGACACATTACATGAGGGCGAACGCTACAGAATAATACGATATTACTAATGTACATGATTCTTATACAAAGTGTAAGTAGTCATGATTGTTACATGCTTACAAAAATAAACATATTTTTCAATTAAAAAAGATAGTTAAACAAGTTTCCTTATTATTCGACGTCCTGCCCGCCAGTTTAAGTTGGATAACCATTTTTCCGTGATATTTGAGTGTCGTCCGAAGACGACTCGTGCCTTTGTAAAATGAATAAAAATTGTTAAAAGTTTATGTTACAAACGGTTTCCTTCCTTATGTAGGCCTATTACGATGCACAACGTCAGAGTGACCGTTGGATTAATGACGAACCGTCCCCTTCAGACTGCACAGCATGAACATAACCGTGAGCGACAACATTTAGTGTGTAATATTCGTTTTGTGTTTTTTTTTTTTTTATATTTAATATCACAAATAAAATTATCATATTTTTAAAGTAACATATTTTCTAAACATATAACAGTATGAATTACTTACGTTATGTCATCTTTTAAAATATTCTCCGCGAATGGTGGAGACATACAGCCTAATCAGTCGCAACGCCGATTTATCGATACACGAGTGGATTTGAGTTGGAAGTGTTTGGATAAAAAGATATAAACTAACGACTTCCATTTAAAACAATCTGGCCAACAACGTAGTCAGAATTTTGTTTAGGGAAAGGGGAAGATCGGAATGTGGAATTAAATTTGGAAGATTCGAAGAGGAGAAGACATCAAGTAATGTGGAACTCTGGAATTAAAGGATTGTTTAGAGTACGGTACGTAAAATACCATGCCCAGCAAAGCGGGGTTTCATTGGTTTTTCATTGGAAAACGCTAAACATTGAAGTCCTTAAAGTAGAAGACTTTACGTTAATCCTAGAATTGTTGAAACAATTTATAGAATAAAAAACATTTATTGTTGATTTTTTATTTTTCACTTCACACTTATAAACAAATATGAATACTGAATTTGAATTTGTAAAATTTAGTCCCTACGATCTACGACTTAATTTTGATGAACAACCTAGGCACTATAAAAATTTGATGAAGCATGTAGCATTGTGAGTTCATTATATTTGTAATTTAAAACTACAAAAAATTAAAGCGGATTCATTTTTCTGAAGTTGCACTTCTTGAAAGCAATGTTTGCCTTATGTCACGGCATGGTGTAAAATAACAAATAAAAAAACATACATAATAGGCCTGTGAGTAATAATGATTGTTTAAACTTAACAGTGATACATTTTTTTATTACAGTTTAATTGGATTTTCTTTATTCTGTTCTGTGTCGAATATTGTCTCCGTCATATATCCGATAGCTTTTGGCATTTGTAAAGATTTGAGGGGATCTGGAAAGATAACGTTAGAGACATAACGGAATCCTCTACTTTGTAACAACCAAGAATTAAAAATTTTAATATTATGATCGAAAAGACGTTACATACAGCAAGACACCCCAACACGAGCCAAGAGCAATAAATAAGGAACAGTGTGACGAAGTGTCAACTGAACGTTTGCTTCGGACAATACGAATACGCTTCACACGAATACGCTTCACATAACTTTACGGAAATAAGGTTGGCCGTGACAGACTCGACTCAACCGAGATTTACAGCCTGCAACATGCAAGATAAAAGAAACTGTGTCAGTAGCAATTTACGGAGAAACTGTGACGGACACACACTGCAAGGTTAATTTGAAGTGTACCAGCAGTAAGAAAAGGGTGTAAGTGCACAATGGTATTTACCCTGTATGAGAACTGACATCGATACCTAAAAGAATGGAATCGAACTTGTGCACAGCGGGGGAACGTCTTACTGGCGACAACTGATATTTACGACAGGGAGAAGGAGTGCCGTTTTGGAAACGACGACACGCTGAGTCCGGATAGCTAACGGAAAAGGGTCATGGATAGTCGGACAATAACGAAATACGACACATTGTTCGCGTGAGAACAGCAGCAGGGTCCGGAGTACGCTTAGACAAAGACCTGATCGACAGCCGAGAAATTGCTCTTGTTCCAGGAAAAGAGTACGGAGGCCTTCGACGCGAACTTGTGGGGAGACAGGATACCCAATCACAACCCAGCATCTACCCAGAGGACAGGTGGAGAGGACCGTCGTCATCATGACACGGGAACGACGAATGAGAAGTGAAGAACGATAGTCTTGCATAAGGGTAGGAGTTCTTCTGTCCTATCATGTTCGACCAGAGGCGTGTGTTCCAGAAGATTGCATTGTGGTAAACGATGCTTAATAAAAACTGTTTACAGAGCACGCGGGAGGACAGTCTTCATACATTTTCGGTCAGTTTTAATACAATTTAGGACAGTCTTCTTATAATTTTCGGTCAGTCTTCTTATAAATTTCTCAATCGTATCCTTTAACAGTCTTCACGGAACTAAAACTTCTAAGTCTTAATACAGTTCGGTTAACATACGGACAGCAGTTGGACTTTGAAACTCTGCTACGCGGTATATAATTAAGTGACTTATACATTTCAATATTGGCGAGTATCCGGTAATAGTGTACCTACAGCGACTAAATCATGCAACATACGCCAGTGCTTAATAACTCTCGAGTTCTTTATCATACTCAGTTACCGCTAATTCAGAACTGAACTAACCAATCGCAGTTTCATCAATAACCGACGCGCAGAACTATTGTTAATGTTTTACCGGACAACGAAATCGTAACGTTGTACAGTGCGAAACGATACAATATAAGTTGGAACAATTACACCACGGTATCAAAGACACTATACATTAATGTACACACAAGAAGTTCAACAATAGACAGTCAGATATATACACCATAGTTAATGATGAACTTACCCAAACGACACATGATTTCATAGACTCTAACAGTAACAGCCGAATCAACAGAAAATACACACAGCGCGAGTGAATCTGATCCGCGTGTGTTGAGTGTTAGTGACATCACAGCTACGCAACTTCACACATATGGACTACCAACGAGAAGGAGTTACACCGATGGAAATATCGGATAAATCACTTTACAAGTAATCTTTATGCTATTCTTATCATAAGAACTCTACTGTCCTGTCTCTTTTCAAGAAAACACCCTTGAGTATTTAAATTAAATATGATAAATATAATTAACGCTATTCATCTGAGGCAAGCAATGAACGCATTAGTATAAGATTTATTGTTTGACTATTTGTGTTTTCTTTATATATATTGATTGTATTATATATGTATGTGTATGTTTTCCAGCAAACAACGTATTGGAATCGCATTGTCATTTGATATATATACATGTGTTCTTTTTATGAATGTATTTACAGGGAATCATCCATATTTATATATTGAAGTCTCTTTATTTAATGATGTTAATAAATAAGTGTTTATTTATTCAGAATATATGCGTTCAAAGTTACCTCAGAACAAGAAAGTAATGGCACTTGAATGATTTATAGTAGCTTTTATTAATTCATACAATAATTAGAGTCTCAATGCAGTAATTATGCTAACATAAAAGAACTAACGTATCACTTAGCTTCAATCAGTTGATATGAGTAACCTAATTGAGTGATTACACGATCTCATTTTACAAATTAGTATAATTACATAATTAATTAATTATTGTTGGCATAATTAATCCCTAATTAAAGTTGTATTTGGCGCTCCAGAACGCGGGGCGTAATAGGGATCAACTCCTAATATCTTTGTATTTGGCTCCCAAAGAACGTGGGGCTCGGCAATCACAGATTAATTAATTAAATCACGGTTAGCATAATAAAATATTGCACAAACTTTGTAACTTTTTGAATACGAACACTCGTAAGACGAGAGATAGGTATAAACAAAGAACATGAATTTGGGGTTTTGGGAGTGGTTAAATATGATACCACTTGTTCAGATACTATATTAGGTCATTTAAGCGCCGTGTTTACTTCATCGTGTTTACGAACATTTAGGACAGTATAGCTAGCAAGGAAAGACGAACGAACGCGAGGACGTAGGCTGGTGACGCAAACGTCACAGCACTCCAACTCAAGTGACTTAAGAGCCTACAAGTGGTGCGTCTAGTTGAAGCCACCGGGTGATTGTTAAGTTGGTTATAGTTTATTTTTCATGCTTACAAAACATATTATACATGTAGCACATAATGAAGATAAATCTTGTTTAAATGTGGCAAATTGAGTTTCAATTCCACTTTCTTGGTAGGAATCGTTGTCGCTTATGGAAAATGTTTTTACTGTATCCCGATATTTTTTAATTTTGTCAAAAGTGAGAATAAGCAGCGCATTGCCTATCACAATAAATGTTGTAACTAAGATATATGTAAAAATTATAGGGGCATCTCTCTACTTAATACAGCATATAAGGTATTGTCCAACATCATATTTTCTAGGCTGCTTCCCTACGCTGAGGAAAACATAAAAGAATTTCAGTGTGGATTCACTAGGAATAGGTCAACAACAGACCAAATATTTACACTAAGGCAAATCCTGGAAAAAACGTTGGAATATGGAGTGCCCACTCACCATCTCTTTGTGGATTTCCAGTCGGCATATGATTCAATCAACCGGAAAATGCTATATAGAGCTATGAAGGAGTTGCATATACCATCTAAGTTGGTGCGTATGGTTGGAGTAGTTATGTCCAATTCTAAGTGCCAAATCAGAATACAATCAAATCTATCTAACTCCTTAAAAACATTGAATGGGTTGAAACAAGGAGATGCCTTAGCGTGTCTATTGTTCAACATAGCTCTAGAAAAGGTCATCAGGGATTCAGGAATTCAAACTAGCGGACACATATTTCACAAGGAGGTACAGCTTCTGGCCTATGCCGATGACATTGACGTCATAAGTAGGTCTGAATTTGGCTTAAAGGAAGCCTTTCAGGAACTGGAGTTGTCCGCTAAGGCTATGGGCTTGGTTATAAACCAAAGCAAAACCAAATATATGGTTGTAGGTGCCAACGCTCGTGCCCTGTCCCTGCGCATTAACGATTATGAATTTGAAAAGGTTCAGGGTTTTCCATATCTCGGGTCATATGTGGACCCTGGAAATGACTCCTCTAGAGATATTGAAAAACGGATATTATCTGGTAATAGGTGTTACTACGGACTGGTGAAACATTTTAAATAAAAATTAATAACTAAAGATACAAAAGCCTCCCTATACAAGACCTTGATTAGACCAGTCCTGATGTATGGCTCGGAATGCTGGGTGTTAAAAAAACTAGATGAGCAGAGACTATCCGTTTTTGAGAGGAGGGTACTGAGGAGAATCTATGGCCCTGTGAGGGAAAACAACATTTGGAGGCGACTGCATAATCGAGAGTTGTACGAAAGGTTTAAAGATCTTCCGATCGTGCAACTCATACAAATTAACAGATTGCGTTGGGCTGGTCATGTGCAGAGAATGGCGGAGGATAGAATCCCAAAAAGAGTGATGAATTATTTGCCGATGGGAAGGAGAAGGAAGGGAAGACCGCGTACAAGATGGCTGGACCAGGTTGGTAAGGAGGCAGTGAGGCTGGGTGCAGCAAACTGGTGGACATTGGCCGGGAGTAGAGACCAGTGGGGAAGATTTCTTTTGGAGGCCAGGGCCCGGACTGGGCTGTAGCGCCGAGGATGTATGTATGTATGTAACTAAGAGCAACGAATGCAGTATAAAAATAAGGAACCATCATCGCGTTGTAAAACAGCACTATTTCCTAAAAATAATGCTAATTGTTTTACACCCACCAAAAAAAAAACGTTAAAAGTAGCTTAAACCCAGTTTAAACTAAAAGTAAACTGCCCAATTTATTCTATTGCATGCTGTCGACGACAGTGCAGGAAATCACGTCTGGAGCTAGATTTTCTAGTGCTTTAAATGTTGTTTCCATAAGTTTATTCCTTCTGCGAGATGCCACCTAAATATAATGCTTGATACAGACGACGTAATCCTAATAGCAAAAACGGAAAGTGACCTTCAGATGGGAATATATTTACTGGGGTGTGTAAGAAGTAGAGTATTACAATCTTAAGTCAAAAAACAAAAATAATGACATTCCTGGGAAACGATCCACTTAGAACAAAAATAGTCGATGAAGTTCGTCGAATAGGTTCAGCGTTTTAACTACCTTGAGTGCGAAATTTCGTATGGATTCGACAGGTATCTTGAAAACGAAATCAATAAATTTGGTAATATTTATGGTGTGATAAACCGACATTTAGAGCACAGAACACGAAGAGACACAAGAATTAAGATCTATAAAACGATTAAAGTGTCGACATTGTTTTATGGAAGAAAGTCATTGATTAGAGACAAGAAAACCACATACATGAAGTAGAGACGAAATCCTTCAGAGCTGTGAAGGGATGTAGAAGAGAAGACAGGATAAAAAATGCGGAATTAAGAACTGAATTGCAAATATACAATTTGCAGGCTAAAATAACAGAGAATAAAATAAGGTGGATGGATAATATTATTAGAATGGATCCAGGCAGACTTCCAGTTAAAGTCTGGCATTATACACGATCAGGAAGAATAAATGTTGGAAGGCGAAGAAAGAGATGGGAACCTTAACGGGTAGTTTCTGCCTAAGAAGAAGAAGAAGAAGAAGAAGAAGAAGAAGAAGAAGAAGAAGAAGAAGAAGAAGAGTGTGGTACACTGTTTGTGGTAGACTTTGACCACGAGTTACGGGAATCTTAGGGAAGCGACTGGCTGCCCAGAAGAGTTGGAATTTAGCATAGAAAACGATGCAAATCGTCCTGAAGTGACAGATGGATGCTTCGGGTGGCGTTCCTAATTTTTATACTTCGCACAGTATCTTGAAGCCTACGCGACGCGCCCACAAAATGGTGAAACTGTTAACTTGTTAGTACCGTATGAGTAGTTATTACTGTGGCTTTGATAAAAGTGTCAAAGAGAAATAACTGCATTAGCAGATGTTTTCATATCATGTGTGCGCTACGTATAGTATTATCACTAAATACTATAATTTTCTACTCTCCTGTCATTTCACTGTGTTGAAAAAAATTCATTGGAAAGCATCAATCAGCAAATGTTGGGCATTCTTATAAACAGCAATGGATACTGAATAATACGTTACTTAATTCAAGGGAATTATATTTGCATTCTCCATTTATTGACTGATTATCACTACAATCATGGTTATTACCAGCCAAGTCATACGATTCTTTTCTTCCGCTATACTTTCAAGCGTTAAATCACCTACAACACTTTATAATTTCTTTTGTTTTTCTACTATATACACTATGTAAGTATTGTGTGAACATTATTTTTCTGTTTAAACTAGGGTTACCATCTGCTTAAATGAACCGCTAGGTCAATCGGGTTCAAAAACTAAGACAATCCCGGACACAAAATCCGCAGGCCTACATCTAAGGCTGGTTGCACACACATCGATTGCGATCGTACGGTATTTTATCGTGTGTGCGTTGCTTTCACACACCACGGTTTTCTTCCGTGTAGAGTGCAATCGTTTTAGCTCGAGATCACTCACAGTTGTAATGGAAATGAATCCAAAAGGTGTTGTTGCTGTGTGGTTGATGTACCGTCGTCTCAGACGTCGTAGGATTAAACGAACTTACTGGGTTCATCCAATTAACGAGAAAAGGGAACAAGCACGAACATTCCGCACGTTTTTAGAAGAACTTCGAAAGGATGAGAACAAGTTCTTCAACTATTTTCGAATGTCAATACCATCGTTCGATGAACTGCATGAACGACTTAAAAGTGAAATCCAACATCAGAATACAAAAATGAGAAATATTTGAATACTATAACTATCTTTTACACTTTTAACTATCCATTAAAAAAATTCACGTGTTTACATGTAACCTCGGTAGAACCTCCTCATTATTAAACTAATAATACAAGTAAAGGATTTTAAGAGTTCGATTGAAGTGTTTATAAACCAAAAAAAAAAACCAATATTATTATTTAATAAAATTTGCTAATAATATTACTTACTTTTATGAAATAGGTTCCAGTTCGGTCAGAAGCAACAAGTCAAATGAAGACGGATTTTTAAAAGAATTCGATCGTACGATATTTTACCGTACTATCGAAAGCGATGTGTGTGCAGCCAGCCTAAGACTACAAAAAACCGACAGATCTGTCACTAGCAGCATGTCATTTGTAATAAAACTATTAAGATTACGTACTTTTTTGTTGCATGAGTAAGTAGACACTTAAGTGCAAAAGTTAAAATAAACTGACACTAAATTAAACGCAAAAGCACAACGAAATAAACACTTGTGCCTGAACATATATAATCAAGCAGACAATACCTGAACGGGTGCGCACCCAACAACAAGTGCACATAATATGTTAATAGCTGCAATTTTATTATTTTTGACAAACACGTTTCTCGTGTGATGTGTGTGTTTTTAAGTTTTTAAATTTTACGTCTGATGATGAGGCATATGCCTTGAAACGCGTTACGTAAATTCAAATTGAGAAGTCACACGGCGGACCGAATATAAGGTAATATTTTACTATAATATATAATCAAGGCCTAACGAAGCTAATATGCTTCTTAAAACCACCGTTACCAACCGCCTTTTAGGATAAATAAAATACCGGACTTGGTCAAAAATCTCTCCTCTCCAGGCGTTCTTCTCTTATACGAAAATGAGGAGACAAGTTCGGGAAACTCGGACTGTTGGCAACTCTGTCTAAGCACAGCTATTTGCGCGATGACGTTCTTGCACAAATATCTTCGACTATTTTTCCCCTTTCCTCTATTTTCGTTTTATTCCATGTTACTCTTTTCTTTATTAAATTTTTCCAGTTACTTGAGCTCATTTTGTATATTCTATTTTCTATTCTTCTAAATTTTCTCACCGGTCGCAAATAATGCTTCCCAAATTCCTCTCACCGGTGTTACTTCTTATGTACTCTGTAAATTTTCCTACACCTCAGCGTCTTCCTTTTATAAATTCCAGTGTAAATTGAATTTATAAGTCTCTTCAGTATCCACATTTCTTGCTATGTCTCTGTCTTCTCTGGCGATAAATCCGAAGAGTGATTGGCAGGAGTACAGTTGGTAGCAATTCTCCTATCTTCACATTTTCTGCCTTCGTTTTCATTTCTTCCTAACTCTTGTATCTCACATCTTTCACGGCCTGGTCCATTGTATTAGTAGTCTTCTCCTACATCTTTTCCCATTCATATGTCTCTTTGTTGTGTTTAGCAGTCCTTTTAGCATGTCTCATTGAATTCCCATAAAGCCGCACTTTTCTGTTGACAATGAATTTCCACAGACTTTCCTTCTCACCCACTCTTCTGAGAGCTTCCTCAACGGGTTAATTTTAAGCGTCCACCTATTATACCATGCTTCAGATGACTTCAGATTCCTCTCATCCTCAGTTCCCAGATTTTTCGTTTTACAACCATATAAGATTACAGTCCATACGTAAATTTTAAGAAGTGTAGCATTTAATAATTTCAAGACTTATTTTGGAAATTAAAATGTTAAACCTGTTCTTTTTGTTGAAGGCGTTATTTTCTTCGGGAATTCTATTTCCCACTTCCTCTTGACTCCGGCTATCTCTAGTGATTTTATTTCCTAGATAAGTAGGCGAAGCGTCTTGTTAAAGAAATGTATTCCATTAAAATTTGTCTTTCTTTGTCGCAGATCATTACCTTTGTTTAAGATTTATTTACTTTCATATTGTATACTTCTTCCAATTTTATCCATTATAAATAACATGGTCTCAAGGTCCTCTTGGGCATTACGTCTCAGTTGGCTCAATTATTTCAACCATCAGTTAATATATATTCACAACTTTTATTTTGATTTTTTACCGTTCATTCATAATAATAAATATCCACGAATAACATAAAAATATCAGAGTAGGTCAGTAAATTGTCTTAAATACCTTTTATCCTTGTTTTCTTTCATTGTACCGAACAATATTTTACAAAATCATAATTTACTGCAACAACTTCACGGACCGCAGGTTATCATTTCCACCACTGCAGTGGTTGCTGATATCCGCAATAAGCTCAAAATTGGTCCGAAGGGCTACCAAGGTATAACATTTAAAAAAGTCACTAGTGTAGTTTGTAAAGTTTTTAACGTAAATAAACTGAAAATCATCATCATTACTATTTTCACAACACAGCATAGTTAAGGTGCTGCCAGTTCAGCCTTCAAATTCATCATCTCTTCCTGGGTCTATCCAGACACCTGTGTCTTATATGTTTGCATTTCCAGACCTGTTTGGCCAGCCTGGAATCTGAAATTCTCTCTAAATGTTCTTTACACCGTTGTTTGTAATCTTTTAATATTTCATTCAAGTTAAAAACTTGTTTTCTTATTTTCTTACCTTTGTTAAACACATAGTAAATATGTCAAACGGGGTGCCCATTTATAAAAAGATTTAAAGAACATACCCCCTCACAAATCAATTAGTAAAAATATCGGCTCCCTAGATAATATTAAATCCAATTATGCTCGACATTTGATAGATAATAATCACTCATATAGAGGTTTTGACACAAACTTCATACCCCTACATTTTTGTGACAAAGTGGACTCAGGATGAATGCACTTGAAGAATTTGAAATATACAGGGGTCATAACAACCCTGTATATAAGAACAACATATTGAATGATAAATTGAATTTCAAAAGCAACCCGCTATATGATACAGCAATACTAGCGCTTGCAAAAACAAAACGTTGAAAAGTTACACTACTCAGTATCGATCGGTAATCGCGTGGTGCACCACGACAACAGTGTTATTCATGTTTTTGAACATTTAATTATTGACAATGAGTTTACATATGTGTGTTTTTATTTTAATTGGATTTTAATATATGACGACCTCTTTTCGAGCAAGTGTCTGAAGATGGGTCAGATGACCTGAAACGCGTCACTAATTTTATTCTAAAGATAAAAGTCGCAAGACGGACCTAACAAAGGTAAGAAAATAAGAAATTAAAACACGTGACTTGGACCGTTAACAAACAAAAATGTTTAAAAACTTGTAACTCTTCTCTTATGGCCTTATTTTTAATACATTTAGAACACCTTTTCACTCCTCTTAAGAGCGCCATTTCCAAAGCCTGTATTTAATTGTCTTGCTTCTTAGTTGTTGTCAACAGTTTACACCCATAAGACAATACAGGGACTGCCATAACTTTGTAAAACTTTAATTTTGTATCTCGACGAACCTTGTTTCTAAAAATACGGTTGGGTCTGGAATGTGCCTAACATAACATCAGTATCATAATTACTATCATAGCCAGTATCATTTCTCAAATAAGTAAAATCGCTCACCTGTACTAAAATTTGATCGTTAATTATTATTTTTGTTCCTACTGGTTTCCTGCCTCGAAATGCCATTACCGTTGTTACCATAGTGGAGATTTTCATGTTGTATTGTTTGCAAATCTGATGAAGCTTAAAACTTAAAAACAGATTTTTGTAAATCAGAT